>CM002481.1:27147619-27334736 GCA_000325765.3 Leersia perrieri | reverse complement strand
TTAGCTACCTTGCTAGTCACCTTTTGGTTCATATAGAAGTTGTATGATTAAGCCTCAATTTCATAGTTAGTGTTAATCTTGTTATCCGCCGGACTTTTAGTTAAAAACGAAAGTTTTGATTTCATATCAAAAGTTTCAATTTGAACCGAAAAGCCCGAGATTCTAATTTGCTATGAAGTTGTGATGAATTTTTAGGAACGCCTATTCACCTCCCTCTAGGCGACATCGAGGTCCTTTCATTTCCCCTATTTTAATCATGAGTTTTTGTCTTCACCAACAGTCTTCCACTACAGATATGCTTTTAGTTGGCCGAGCATTTTTTTTTCAAGCGGCTCAGCACCGGAGCCGCCTGTAAATATAAGATCAGGCCCGACGCCGTGCTCTTCCACCTGCAAAAATCGTTTTGCCCGTCCGCAATAATGGTTTTTGTACCAGTGAACATTGTGGTATTGATTTCTTTTTTTATATCTCTTTTGCTGTTGCTATGCTCTTTGCACATAATTCTGCTTGCAGCGTGTTACTGGCGGCCTCATCCGTTATCCGTGCTGTACAGTACAAACTACTGAATTCTGACAAGGTGGAAGCTGGCAACACAAAATATCCTGGCTCCTAACGCCATCATTAGTCTTACCAGAATTTGCGTTGCACTTCATATGCAATATATCTGAAATTATTTAATTCGATACTAATTTCGGTGTTACGTTGATTTTCAGAACGGTGTTTGGTTGCTGTCCTGGTGGAGCACTCCAACTACTTGTTTGGTTACTACCCTAAGGCAAGGCTGTGTTCGTTTGAAGCAAAATAGGAACTCGGCACAATGTTTTTTTGGATGGCATGCTTTTCAATGTGCGTAAAAATTTGTTTTTTTAAAAAAATTTCTACACGAAAGTTGTTTAAAAAAATCAAATTAATTTATTTTCAAAGTTTAAAATAACTAATACTTAATTAATTGTATACTAATGATGTTTTTCGTTTTACGTGCATACACTATTTGAAGTTGAACTCCCTCAAACGAACATAGCCTAAAAACCTTCCACACTCAAGGCCTCATTTGAAACAGGGGATGGAGGTGGATTATTTTGGACACGCAAAACGAGAAAGATCATTTGCATATGATTAATTAAGTATTAACTATTAAAAATTAGAAAAATAGATTCATATGATTTTTTAAAGAAACCTTTATATAAACTTCATTTGCAAAAAAACACACGGATAATTATTTTGGAAAGCGTGCTAAAAAAACGAGACAAAAAATCCTTAGCTACCCTGAATCAAACAAGGCCTCAGGCAACAAGCTGTCAGGCTCAGGCCACCGAAATTGCTCGCCTGAGTCAGGCGCATGCGCGCTCTGCTCCATTCAATCTCTCATTGCTAACAGCTGTCACAATCAGATGTGGACAAGTTTTATCTCAGGCACTGCCCTCCAACCAAACAACAGGTCAGGCAAGGATCTAGCATATTTTCTTCTATACAGGCACCAATTTTTTCTCAGGCTTGGTGGCAGCAACCAAACAAGCTCATATGCATTTAGGGAGCGATTGGTTGCTTGCACATGCCTCCAACCGGGCTGAGTGAATGCAACCTCCTTTTGTTTGGTTTCCTGAACATGTGAGCAAGCATGTCTTTATGCATGCAAAAAGATGGCAGGAACCTAGCTCAGATGAAGCGAGGTTTATCTCCGTTTCCCGTGAGCCTGGCTGACTCGAGCCAAAGAATAGCTATTGCTCTCTCTAAAGAACTCTTGAGAAATGTGCATTTACATGCAACCAAACAACATCTGCTAGGAGCCAGTCCAAGGAGCTCAACAAACCAAACAAATCAACATGCATGCCCAGAACCAAGTCCATCTCAACAAGGCTTATTTGGACGAGCCAGGCCAGATCCTATGCAGAAAAACAAACACGCCCTTATGTACTTCACTAGGTTGTTTGATCCGATAACACTGTTTTCCAAGTTTTCAATCTAACAGTACATAGAAACAAACTGGGGTTTAAATTGGGTTTGAATGTTTTGATCATCTATATATTGTTCTAATTCTTAGTAATGTTGTATCTAAATAGTAACATTTTCTTAGAGCATGTAAATGGTACTATATATTGGGTTTTATTCAAAAAGCCAGGTCATTATCAATACACTGATGTTAGTGTCTCTTGCTCGCGTAAACCTGTAATTGATCATCAATGGGCAATATACTCATTGAGTCCTAAGTAGTATTTCTATTTATAGTTCTCACTTCATCGAACAATATACACATTTAAGATATGATATGTCTTGTCCAAATAATTATACATTCAGTTGAAGCGAGTAGATTTGTTGGGCACCTCACGTGTCGGCTGTCTGCGCCCATAGTTTGACATGGAGTGCGACTACAAAACCGTGAAGTGTTCCTTTTTCTGCCACGGGCCCGAATCCTCATCGAGCACGGCCCGTCCCAGCCCAGTTCGGGCCCACCACGGGGCCACCGTCATAGAAGGGGCAAGAGTCGTGTCGCGCCGCGCCGCGGGCCAAGTCAGAAAAGTTCAGATATTTTCCGGTGGTATAAAACTCTCTCCTGGTTTTGCCCCTCCACCAGCTTTCGGCATCTCCTCCGTTGCGTTCCTCTTCATCTTCCTTTTTTTTCCTCTTTCGCGTAGCTTCTTTTCCGTTCGCTTCGCATCCTCCCCTACCTACCTAGGGTTTCTCGCGAACAACCGCCGCGGCACGCATCCCCGCTCGGCTTGCATCTGGTTCGGCCTCCTCATCTCTCTCGCTGCTGCAGGTGAGCATCCATCCCCGATCTCGTATAATCGTATTCGTGTTTGTGGGAGCGGAAGCGCTCCCGATTTGCTCGATCTAGTTAGCTGTATACGCGATTGTTTTCTGTTTTGCCTCGAGCGTGATTGGGGTTTACCGATGGAGGCAGGTAGCTTGCATGTTGGATCTCTACCCGCGTGATTTTGAGCTGCTTTTCGTTGGTAGGTTGCGTGCGGGTCTGGTAGATTTGTTCGATTCTGCGGGAATTGATTAAGGTTTATGATTAGGATTCTCCCGCTTAATCATGCGGGTGACAGTGCCGCGGGTTGTGGGTTTGATTCCCCAGTTTACATGGGTTTCCCTTCTGCATGCAGCTTTTCTCCTCGTATCCGAGATGATTACGCTAGTTTGGGTGCAATTATGCCCATTGGCAGTGTTTTTTTTGGGCTGAATACGCTGTTCTATCCAATGAGATCTACTGCAAGTAGAAGTTAATGGCTTAATGTTAATGCAAGGGTAGTCAATTTCCTTTGTGCTGCAAGTAGATTATGATTCCCCTGTCCACATTGCTACTTCTAGGAGTACGGAGACTGGTTTTGGTGCTGATTAGTAATTTACTCCCTCTTATCTCAAAACATAGATACTTATGCTATTTTTTACTACAGTAGATTAAGGTCGAGGTGTAGAAGGGTTGTGAACTGGTTGAGGTGTAGAAGGGTTGTGAACTTGTGATGGTTTCAGAGGAGAAGGTAGGTGGAGAATTAATGGGGGTATATTTTGAGATGGAGGGACTAAATTTTATTCTATGCTGCTATTGGCTTAGCATAGTTGTATTGTACCTTCCTGTGCTCATAGCATTATTTGCCAGCTTCCTGTGCTCATAGCAAAATTTGCCAGTGCTCTCACAACATAATATGATCATTCCTACTCGCTTCTGAGCCTCAGTCGATTGTAATGTTTCTTTATTCTGGATATTAAGCTTCATTTAATTTCTGGATGATGTTTATAGACTATATTTGGCCTGCTCCATATATGTTTTTGTACAATCTAATGTGTCCGCAGTTACATATCGTGTTAAGCCGTATTTTGTTTGCCTGTTACCAAAGTTTTAATGATTCTCAGTTTACATTGTGCATACAGATGAAATTTTCTTTTCCTTTGTTCTTTATGTTTTTACTTTGTTGATATTCTGTATTTTTTCCTTCTAAATTACACATTATTTTGTACTGACTTGCATTCCTTATCTGTTATTCTAGGTACTAGCGATAAGCAGTAGCCTCTTCATCAAAGGTTTTGTGCAAAATTATGCGATCTTCATGGGCTGATTCAGTTGCGAACGCCGAGGAATCGGCGCCCGCGACTGGTGCTGCTTCTGCCCCTGTTGCTAATCACCAGAACTCGCGCCCCACTCGCAGCGCATACGTGCCTCCTCACCTTCGTGGCCAAGCCCCAGCCCCAACCCCAGCTCCAGCTGCAGCTCCTGGACCAGCTGCTGTTCAGTCCTCGTCTTCTGTACAGCCTTCTGGTTACGCAGCTGTTGTTGGTGGCTCTCGCTGGGCTGGCCCTGCCAGCAGTGGTGGTGGTAGTGGCGCTTTAGGTGGTCCACGCCAGAGTGGTGGTGGTCGTCGTGGTGGGGGTGGGGGTTGGAACTCCCGCCCTGGGTGGGACCGTAGAGACCGTGAACCAAACCCTTTTGCCAATAGTGAGGCAGAGGAACCCACTGATGTTGATTTTGAGAGTCAGGCTAACACTGGCATAAACTTTGATGCCTATGAGGACATTCCTGTGGAAACAAGTGGCCATGACGTGCCTCCACCAGTCAATACTTTTGCAGAGATTGATTTGGGTGATGCACTGAATGAGAACATAAGGAGGTGCAAGTATGTGAAGCCTACACCAGTGCAGCGGTATGCCATTCCAATCTCCATTGCGGGTCGGGATCTCATGGCCTGTGCTCAGACAGGATCTGGAAAGACGGCCGCTTTTTGTTTCCCAATCATTAGTGGGATCATGAAGTCAAGGCCACCACAGAGGCCAAGGGGATCAAGGACTGCATTACCCCTTGCATTGATTTTATCCCCAACCCGCGAACTATCAGTCCAAGTATGCTTTTCCAATCCTTTCCTGTTGTTTCGGATGGGTGGGGCTGTCCTTTTCTTTGCTTTGTTTTTTACAATATATTTTCCTGTTTCAGATTCATGAAGAAGCAAGGAAATTCGCGTATCAGACTGGTGTTAGGGTGGTGGTCGCATATGGTGGAGCACCAATACATCAACAGGTTTTTCTCGCATCCTTGTTTCTTTCAGCATGGTGATGGATCAATCTATCTATTAGTTTCTTTTGTACATTAGAAAGTTTGTTGTTTGATCAACTGATATATTTTGTACCTAGGGAGTTCATTACATCGGTGTATGCATATGAAATCCCTCTTCCCCTCTAAATTGTACCTTGAGCAATATAATGTACAATGAGAGTTCAGTCGGCTTTTGGCATTCTAGAAATGTTATGACAAATGACAAATGATTTTCCCATCATTTTCTGTTAGTGGGTGCTATAAATTTAACAAATGATCTTTGCTGGTGCCTGCGGACCTGCGTATGTGCTGTATTGTGGGAGAGGCATTATTCATTATATGAATTTCTTTTCTAATTATTGAACTTGCCAGCTATACCATTCTAAACTTTACTGAACTCTCTTTACACAGTTATACGATGATAGATACTTTAAGTATCGTATGCAGGTCCAGAAAAAAAAACATTTATTCATCTGTTAGGCAGTGATATAATTCCCAAATATGGTTGAGGATAAAACTTTGGTGCATTAAAATACAAACTTGCTTTGCTAAGCTAGTTTAGAAAGCAAACAGCCATAGAAGATTTCTCCTCATGTGATAATTTAAGTGAATATATTGATTTATTGAATCATGTCAATCAACACATGCATATATATTGAACATGTGCTTTATCTGTTATTGCAGTTGAGGGACTTGGAAAGGGGTGTTGAAATCTTAGTGGCAACTCCTGGTCGGTTAATGGATCTGCTGGAGAGGGCTAGAGTATCACTGCAAATGGTGCAGTTCTTAGCTCTTGATGAAGCTGATCGGATGCTTGACATGGGGTTTGAGCCACAAATTCGTAAAATTGTTGAGCAGATGGATATGCCCCCTCGTGGTGTGAGGCAGACAATGCTGTTTAGTGCTACTTTTCCAAAAGAAATACAGGTGTGTTTTAGTTTCTTGCTTTGATAATATGTACAAATACTGTCAGTATGTTCACAAACTTATCAATTTTATTGGCGGTCTAGCAATTTACTCCAGGTAGCAGGAAGATCATACACAATCTCTCTTTTTATGCACAAGTGTACAGTTATATTCATCAGAGAGTTGGTTGCTTGTTTTATAAAGCATCTATCTGGAAGTAAAAATTCAGATGTACTACTGTAGACTGGCTTCATTTAAGAAAGGGCACATGGAACATGTGTTTCAAATGTCTTCTGTACCAAACATTGTATATAATTGATCAGAAAAATATATACCCCCCACCCCCCAAAAAAATTTGCTTATGGTATTTATATTATGATAATCCACATGCATTTTATCTGGTTTGTTTTCTTTATCTGAAAAAAGACTTTGTTAATGTGTGCAATAAGCGTTTGATTGTTATTTATGCTGAGCTCCATATTGTATGAGAAAAAAACTTTGTAGTGTGTTGTAAGCATGTGATTGTTATTTCTGTTGAGACAATATGTAGTAGCTCAACAGAATACAAGCATTTAGGCTGGGATGTGACACATCCTAGTGGACAACGGTATTAGGATATGTCACATCCTAACCTAAGTGCTTATATATTTGGATGGAGGGAGTAGCTTGTAATACTGATCTAATAATTTTTTTATGCAAATCTCTTTTTTTCCCCTGCAGCGTATGGCATCAGATTTCCTCGCGGACTACATTTTCCTTGCTGTTGGAAGAGTTGGTTCAAGTACTGATTTGATTGCTCAAAGGGTAGAGTTTGTCCTTGAAGCGGATAAGAGAAGTTACCTCATGGATCTCCTCCATGCCCAAAAGGCCAATGGCACTCATGGGAAGGTATAATGCATTAAAAGTTCTTGATTACCCTCCGCCCCATAATATAGAACAGTCTGACAATTTTCTGACAAAATAAGCAGCAGAGAAAATGTCCATCACCCCCCCTCATTATATAGGTGGACCCTTGATTCCCTTTATTATTGAGTGGCCATTTAGATAATCCATTACCATATATGACATTTAAACCTGATCACTCATTAAATCATCACCGGATTACAATCATGCAAGCATTTGTTGACTTGTATTGTTGGACAATTAACCATATTGTGGGACAAATTTCAAGCCTTATGGCTGGGGTAATTTATTTTATGATATCATGACCATTTTATTCACTAGACTAATAATTGGTAAAGGTAGCCATGAAGATTTATACTAACTTTTAAACTCAGCTGTGACCAAATGCTATTTTTAGGAGTATCCACAAGCTCATGTGTTTATCTTTGCTTGCAGCAATCACTTACTCTGGTCTTTGTGGAGACAAAGAGGGGTGCTGATGCTTTGGAGAACTGGCTGTATACAAACGGGTTCCCTGCAACAAGTATTCATGGTGATCGATCGCAACAGGTATGCCACAGATCACCCCGCTTGAACTACATAGTTACGCTTATGAGCATCACATGGGCATATTATTATGCTCTGATATTTATGTGCATAATTGGGTTCTATTATCTTCTGATCATAATTGGGTTTTTTTTTTTTTTGGGGGGGGGGGGGAGGACAAAGGACTTGGATGCTCCAAAAAGGCAAAAACAAATGCGTCCGACTATTGTACTTGATATGTAAAACTACAAATGGAAGTGATGGTTCATTGCTCTTAAATCTAAACAATGCTATAAGGCTATCTGATATATGCTTGCATATTAATGACTGTTGTTCGTTTTGTTTTCTTTCAATAATTCAGGAAAGAGAGTACGCACTTAGATCTTTCAAGAGTGGAGCAACTCCCATCCTTGTCGCTACTGATGTGGCTGCCCGTGGACTTGACATACCTCATGTTGCTCATGTCATCAATTTTGACCTCCCAAATGACATAGATGACTATGTTCATCGTATCGGACGAACAGGACGAGCAGGGAAGTCTGGCTTGGCGACTGCATTTTTCAATGAGGGCAACATATCACTGGCAAGACCATTATGTGAACTAATGCAGGAAGCAAACCAGGAGGTTCCTCAATGGCTTGAGCGCTACTCCGCCCGTTCTTCATTTGGAGGTGGTGGTGGTGGGAACCGCCGATCTGGAGGTGCCCGATTTGGTGGTCGTGACTTCCGCCGTGACCAGAGGGGTGGTGGCGGTGGCGGTGGCGGTTATGGTGGTGGAGGTGGTGGTTATAGAGGCGGCGGCGGCTACGGAGGTGGTGGTGGTGGATATAGTGGTGGCGGCTATGGTGGTGGTCAGGGCGCAACTAGTTCCTGGGATTGATACTGATTCCCTTCTGTCGCAAGCAACGATCATATTCTATTGATTTCCCTGAAAACATCTAATGTTGGGATTTGTAATCAACCTGGTTGGCATGGTGCTGGAAAATGCGCCCTTTTATCCTTCTTGATTCATGAATGGTTGTTACTGCACTGGTGTTCGCCCTATACTGGTTACTAGCAGCTCGTGGTTGGCTGATTCTTCCGTACCAACTCGTTGCTGCTAACTGTTCTTTCGCGTAATTTTGGATGGTGTTATTGGGTTGGTGTTGCCATGTCTTGTTTATTGATGTTCTTTGTTTCATTTGTTACAACGGAATATATACTATACTGTGCATAACCATTAGCGTGAGAATGCAAAGAGCGCTTTGAATCCATGGTGTTGCACAGGTTCTATAGTTAATTTGCCATTTGCCTTCTCTCAGAACAATTCTGAATTTCTATGTTTGATGTTGGCTAGCTCAAATCAAAGAAAAAAAAAGAGGGAGTATAATAGTAAGGAAGACTGTCCCCTGTAAAATAAACCTCTGAATTCTATGTTTGATGTTGGCTAGCTCAAATCAAAGAAAGAAAAAACAGAGGGAGTATAATAGCAAGGAAGATTGTCCGCTGTAAAATAAACCTCTGAATTCTATGTTTGATGTTGGCTAGCTCAAATCAAAGAAAAAAAACAGAGGGAGTATAATAGTAAGGAAGACTGTCCCCTGAAAAATAAACACGGCAATACACAGCTATCAAAACCATGTTCGGCTAGCATCATTATCAAACGAATGCTTTTGCGCCAAAAAATTTACAGGAAACTACCATCTTAAAACCATGAACATCTTGGTGAACAGATACAACTTCCTAGAAATACATGCTACTCACGTTCCTTGTACTTCTTATTGCTGTTTCTGCTCTACATTTGACGCTGAAGATAAAAACCTACGTCACATCCAATTCATAACCACCCTTGAGCAGGTTCTTTTGCCATTCAAAGTTTAACATAATATAAAATAGCTGAATTGTTGAGACCATTTGCCATACCAGATGTGCATAGATTTTTCCACGGAGGGCAACGGACCACATAGGATGGATCACTTGGCATATATCATACCCAAAACAATAGCCACCAAGAGAAGTGCAACCATTATCTGAGAAAGTCACAAAAGTGGTTTTAAAAAGTTAAAGAGAGACATAACACTAGTAGGATTTGCAGTTCATATTATTTATTCCTCACCATCATTGTGTTGTACTTTGACGTCTCCAAATCGTATCCCCTGCAGAATTAATACAATCAGCCAGGGTGAAAAATACCAACAGAATATATGGAACAATAAATCAGCCAGCAGACCTTCTCTTTAGCAAACAAGATGACTTGCAGGTTCTCTTTATTGCATCCACACGTTTCCGCGTAAGCAAAGCATTTGGATCATTATTGTCAATCTGGACAAGTGGCAAACATCTTATGCATAGTCTTTAACAGAATAACTAAGGTACCCTTTGAACTTTTGAAGGCCAGAAATAACAACACAAATGAGCACACATCCTATATTTGTTGATTGGAACAAAACTAACAAATGGTTTTTATTTGGAAAGAAACAGACGGTGCATTTCATATGAAAAACATGCATGGATTTCAGCAATACATGCCAACATTTTGAAGTGACTTAAATAATCCCATGGTCCTTAAATCTACACATCATTTAATCCAAAACTTCTTAGGCTCCATGAACAAGTTTAAAGATAATGCTTACACATTAACAAAACATAATTATACAGATTGAATATGTTTGTGGGATACAATTGATGGATAGCAATCTGTTGTAAAACGATGACATATTTGAGTGTCCTCTTATCTATAAGGCAGAAATGAGAGACAATCCATGTTAATAGCAGAAACGATCAGTGCTCCCTACCTTTGATTCTATCAACGAAGAGAACTCATAGAAAGCGGTGTAGACATCTGACATTGAGTTTGTCTCATCAATTACTCGTGCAGTGAGCCCTGAGAAGAGAACATATTTAATTTCCAGAGGTGAGAGCAGATAAAGGTAACTAGATGCTAGAGCGGATGTACTTAGTTTAAGAGATAAAGTTGACAAAACAAACTAAAGTTTATAAATGAAAATATTATTACTTTCCAAATCAAGTAAGAAATATATACAGTTGCACCTTCTGCTAGCTAAATATATACAGTTTTACTGAGATATGAAGCTATGTGTCGAAGAAACAAAGCACACAACAGATCTAACGATACTCATTGGCAACGCATACAATTCTTTGTCTAAGCCAAAAAGAACTCAAGTAAATAGGAATGCTGACAATAAAGTGGAGAAATTGTTCGGTACACTAATCAACAAAACTAACACAAAGCTACAAATACAATGATGCCAACTTGTAACAAGGAGCACGGGGTATTCCATTATGTAACAAAATATTGAATAAATAAAAACAGTTGCTCTTAAATGAGGCATACAGAAGAAGAAAACTAAATAGCCTAATGTATTAATTTCCACTAAGCAAAGTCTCACAAGATGATCATGGAGATAAAAATTGATATTCTCCTCAAAGTAAAGGGAGGTTACTACAATTTGAATTTACTTAGTATGTCTTGTGCAATCTTACCACGCCTCATCTTAACAACTCCTCTAAAGACATTCACATTATTGTAGCAAACAGCACATGTCCCAATTGCCATTATCTGAAAAGATGGATGATGTATTAGTATCCAGTTTGTTCCAAAAGAATACATGCTAAACTTATTACAAGAACAGAAGTGTACTCAAATACAAAAAATAAAATCAATTAATAGCCTCAACCAATGCATAGCATAACAAAGATTGCTACTCAACTGCCAACAAATATCAAATATCATTGGCCCAATACTTAGCACGTCAACAGTTATCAAACATTAACATATAAACAAACCATTTCAAATAGCTGACTGCTCTTTACCACAGCTACGGTACAAAGATTTGCTATATTTCGTTGTTAAACAGCAGTAAATTTCTAGTTACAAATAGTTTAGGAAATGAAGTAAAAATTCCTAGACATGTACACTAGCAATAGCTTAATCAAAATTGATGACCTCAACCAAGATCAAAGTTATCATTATATACGGCAAGCAAAGCACAAGAGAATATCAGAAGCTGTTAATATTGATACAGACTGGCACAATTTGCATTGATTTAAAAAAAAAAAAAAACATGGTGCAAGATCTATCATGTACCTGAGGTATTGCACAAAAACGGAAAATGGCATGATCCTTCAACGCTGACATGTATTTGAGGCAGTCTTCAGCATGAGACAGAGCATTAGTCACCATATCATTCAAACACTGAACTGCTTTCTCTGAATTTTCCTCGTATTTCAAATCCTGTTTTCATACAAAAATGCATATTATTGCAGAGAGAAAATAGACCACAATGTAGTAGACTTTCCAGCATAGATAAATGAATTTATTTGATTTGGTTATTGACAGTTGGATTCGATACTTCAAGTGATATCTCTTGCCAGTTGTGGTGACAATTTAATCATTGGAATAAATTTGAAGCTACTCAGTATGAAAAAAGGATACATGGACAGTACCTCAAGTTTATCGACATATTTACTCCATATTTCTCGAGGCCAGAACATACGTGACTTTGGTATCTCATTTATGTCCTCCAAATAATCCCTAATTATATTGATTTTCTGCAGTGTAAGTCCAGATACTGGTTACTAACAACAGTTAAAGAACAAATTTCATTAAGACTGTAAGTACAGATGACTGATTCAACAACACCTACTACATACCTGCAGAAACAAACCCATTGAATTTGAAAGTTTATCTGAAGCCAGATCTTCCATCCCACCAGCATAAAAGAGCCTCGAAAGCCCATAGCCCACTAGCCCAGCTACATAGTGACAATACTCATTGTAGTCCTCAACAGTTTCAACCTACATAAACAAAGTTGTTATATGTTAGTTAAAAGTAGTACTAAATCAGCATTTCATCGATACATATATGCTACGGACTCCCTTTTATTCTAAAAAACTAACACGGCAAACTATATTGCAAATTTATCGGTTACTCCCTAATTTTACTAAACGCAAATAAAACATTCCTAAGCATATCCCATGGAAATAGGAGAGAATCTAGAAAGTCCAGATCCATGTAATAATGTGACCAACTGCTGGTGAGCAATAGCTACCATTGAAAAGATATGGTTTATCGCATGCATTTCATGGCATATTCTGTGAGACAACAAACGGCCACAAGGTCCACATCATCTTTCATATGGAGGAAGCCAAAAGTACAGCCACATTGATATGACAGTCAAAAACTGAACATGGATTCAAAAGATAAGCATAAAAGCATGGCACATTTCATGAAGCATGACCCTATCTTCTGTTAGCATGTGGTCATCAAGTAAATGCCATTAAAAAAATTTCTCCTTCTAACCACAATAGTGGCTACTGGCTATTCACTACATTGGTAGGACTTAAGAATAGCTTGGCAGAATAGATGAACACAAGTGCAGAAGTTTTTGTCATTCTATTTGGTCATGAATTCACAGTAACTCCTACCAAGCATCAGAATTGCTACCAAAACACATAATGGATTATTTGGTTAGGAACAGTACAGACAGTACCATATGCAGTCCTGACATTTCTAGTAAGTGATGGGACATGGACCTTACCATCTACCGTTGAAGAGGAAAGCAAAGTGAAAAGTAAAGGCTGTTGCCTCACACTAAAATTTAGGTATTGGATTTTGAATAAAGTGATCAGGTGATTTCCTTATGTTAAGACAATTGCACCAAAACATAGAAGTTAAAATTATGTGACTTTCTTGATTATTTTTCTGGCTATATTAAGATACCTCTTTGCAGATAAATTTTGCCATTCCTGCTCCCATTCGCTTAGTGATTTCTTCAATTGCCTCTTGATAACTGATAACGAAAAGAAATTATATCAGCATATTGAGAGATGCACCAGCGCCCGGGTGTATGTAGTTGTATCTGATTATATGGACAACCAAAGTAAAACGCAATTTCACATTCTATAAGCAGCTGAACATATTCTCGAAATAATATAATTATGATTGAGTGTGTGAAGTGCCTGTCATTATCTAATACTCACGGTTCATAGGCTTCATGAATAGAACTGCCATTCAATTTTGTATAATCCCCTGTTTCTCTGTATGATGCTTGTTTGCTAATTCTTAGCCACTATCGTTGTACAAGTCATCTTATTATATTCCAGTCACTATCAGATTTTTATTTAGCCCCTTTTGAGTCTGGTCGTGCAGGATAATTCCTCACCAGCTACTACTACCAGGTGACAGCTACATTATGTAGAAAAGTCTTGAAGTGGTTTCTAGGATATGTTATCTTTACTGACTTAAAATTTTGACATGTATCCAAAGAATTTGAGAAAACGACATATGAGAAGCCCCAAAGATGTCAAGCCGTAAGCTATGAACCACAAAAAGTCGGACAGGGAAAATAGTCAGAAGACTGAATAGTGAAGTTACCCTTGACCAAGCTCCAAGAAAGCCGTGGAGACAAGGCGAAACTTATCCATCAGTACTTTGTAATCCTTTGTTCCACCTGCAAGTCCACACCAACAAAAACCAGTTAAACCAACCAAATTCAGATTAACGTAACAGAACGAATCGGGGGTGATGCACCATACATGAATAATGCCAGTCGCGGTTGTAGATATGCTGATGGAATTGCTGAAGGATCGGCACCTTCACCTCCGTAGGAATGCTAGTGTCGTCCTCTGCACGTCCATGAAAAAGCAAACTATGAAAGTTGACAAAGGAAACACACAAAAAACAGGGGTAATTTAATCACTCCAAAAGCACCATAATCCACTGTATCTGGAAAAAAAAATCACCAATTCTACCAAAACATGGGAAAGTAAACAAGCAATTGAAAAGTGGTAGTAGTAATTCAGAGAAAAATGCTGACCGACAGTGTCGAGGGCTCGCAGCACGAGGTAGAAGATGCAAACCTGCGTAATCCAATCAGTTTAACGGCCATCAACATCACATCAGCATCAGAATTTTCGAGAAGAGAACAGATGGGAGGAGGGGGTGGATGATGATACTGACGGCATTGCGGAGGTCGGGGCCGAGC
The DNA here is from genome assembly GCA_000325765.3 of Leersia perrieri. Taxonomy (NCBI): domain Eukaryota; kingdom Viridiplantae; phylum Streptophyta; class Magnoliopsida; order Poales; family Poaceae; genus Leersia; species Leersia perrieri. The sequence continues at coordinate 27,320,390 of CM002481.1, read as the reverse complement.
TGCTGGATGACGAGGGCGAAGCTCCGGGAGACGCGCTGCAGCATGGAGTAGGCGAACGCCCAGTGCTCCTCCGGCGGGATCTGCCGCTTGATCCGCCCCGCCGCCACCTTCAGCTTCACCAGCGGCAGCACCTCCTCCGGCCTCGACAGCACCCCCATCTCCACCACCACCCCTCTCCTGATCCCCTCACCCCCGATCCAAAATCCAACCGAAATCTCCTCACAAAATTGAAATCGCGATCACCCGATCCACCAGTAGGGACGACGGCACGATCTACCCCAAGCCGATGCCCGCGCGCCGGAGAGGATTCCTCGGCGAAGCAGAGTACGGCGGCGGCGGAGATGGGCGGCGTCGCCGTCTCCTCTCTCTCGCTCGCTCGGCGCGTTTGTTTCGTATCGTGGTCTCTCGCGCTCGAACTCTTTAACATCGATCGTATCGTATTCGTATCGATCAGACGCGACGGGGGTCGACGGCCACGTGAGTCCATCACCATGACGAGTGGGACCAACGAAATGGGGCCCATGCGTCAGAGGCGTGGTGGGTTTGTCGTGGTCCTCGTGGATGGATCTCGGCCGGTGTGGGGCCCACGCGCAAGCGTGGTTTCAAGTGGATGTGATGCGCATTCAAGGGAGGAGGAACCAGCTGGAGTCCACGTGGGCGACCAGCGGGCCATGGCTCGCATCATGTTTTTGTCTCTTTTTCTAGATGCATCAAGTTGAGTAAGGCAGGTTTTGAAAAGAACACCAATATAGTGGATCCAGTAAAAAAAAAAGAATTAGGGGTTAGAAAAATGAAGGATTTGGACTATTTAAGCTTAATTGAGTGTAATTCGGTTAGTAGGATTGAGGTGTATGAATTTTTTTCTATAAATTATAGGGGAGTACTAAGAATTAGGGGTTAGAAAAAAAAATTGGAAACTAAGGGGTTGTTTGTTTGCAGAAACTTTTTTTTTTCGTCCCTGTCATATCGAATGTTTGGACGTTAATTAGAAGTATAAAATATAGATTATTAATAAAACTCATCCCATACTCTGGACTATTACGCGAGATGAATCTATTGAGCCTAATTAGTCTATGATTAGCGAATGTGAGGTTACAGTAAACATTTGCTAATCATGGATTAATTAGGATTAATTAGGCTTAAAAAATTTGTCAAATGAATTAGCATTTATTTATGCAATTAGTCTTGTTATCAGTCTATATTTAATACTCCTAATTAACGTCAAACATCCGATGTGACAAGAACTACAAGTCCCTGGATTCAAACAACCCCTAAACTGGGCCAACCCCTAAACGGGGCCTATAGTAGTACTAAGAATTAGGGGTTAGAAAAATGAAGGGTTTGGATTCATAAGCTTAGTTGAGTGTAATTCGGTTAGTAGGATTGAGGTGTATGATTTTTTTTCTATAAATTGTAGGGAGAAAATACACAAAATTTTCTATCCACTTCAACCTCATAGAAAATTCTTATGGACTGGTGTGGAGATGCATCGTCCATTTCCATATTTTTCATATCCTGGACTTCTTCAAACCGAATAAGCTCTGAGGATTATATACTAGTAGTACTTGATTATAAGGAGAAAATAGATATTTAAAAAACAGATTAAATACAAGTAACTTATGATAGCTGGTGTAAGCAATACAAATTTACAATTATTTTAAGAAGCATTGAGCAAATAATCAATGATAATAATCTAATCGTTCAGAATATCGCGTCACGTTGACAGTCTATCACAGTAAAGAAAGTATGTTGACGTTCAACTGAATTCAGTTTAAAGTTCAGAATTAGAATATTGCATCACATTGCCGGTCTATCACGGTATTCAATAGTCAGGAAATAAAATCCATTAGTTTACAGTACAGAATAACGCATCACATTGCCAGTCTGTCACGTTATAGATAGTATAGTATATTGGCGTTCAACCGACTGAATTCAATAGCCCTGGAAATGAAATATTCACACCGTGGACTCAACTCCTCCTATAAGGTCAGAGGACATGGGGCTGAGATTTTCCCATGACAACGGGTCCACATGTTAACCACAAAATTATATAAAAATACATCCGAAGATTCATTCCCTCTCTATTCTTTTTTATCATCATATTATAAAAATCATCATCTAAAAAATCATATAATAAAAATCAAGATATCTACAACTAATCATTATATAGTTGCATGGGCACATATTTTTTTTATAATCAATGCATCATGGGAAATTATGTGTATGTTGGAAAAGTTATTATGTATATTGTTTTAATCGATATATGCGTTATGAAAGAGCGTGCATGTTACTCCCTCCAGTTCCAAGATAGTAGATTAACTATGACAATATTTTTCCTTGATTTTATTGAAATACATATAGAAATACTAACAAATATATAATTTTGTTGAGGTACTCCCTCCGTTCTAAAATGCAGTAAAGTAATCTAGGAGGAGATTTGACCTCTCTAGATATAGACAAGGAGTATATGTGGATACATTATACTAAGAGGAATCATATCCCCTTATTATGAGACATGAGTAGTATTTTTTAATGTTAATCTATACAAATAGTCCACATATTGCAAAAATAATATTTTTAAAATTTTTTATAGTCAACATCAAGGTTCTAAATAGCGTATTGCGAGATCATTGCGGATCTGGATCGGTGTAGCGGATTGCGGACGCAACATTCATATAGTTAAATAAAAAATACCATAAAAAGTAAATTGCAGTATATCATTGGTTTAAGTTGAGATTAGTTTATTTCTTGAAATCATATATTGTAGATTAGTGCTTGATTTACTTAAAACTCATCATTTAGACAATATTTTAGTTGTAGTATCAAATTCAAAAAAATAAAAAATATCTTTTAGTTATCATGTATCAAATTGCGCCCGTAATTTTGGACATTGTGGCTGCAACATTCCCTCCACAACTTTTGCAGTGCGACGCCGTTGGAGTAGCGCAAACCCCCGCTATGGCAACTGTGGCCGCAACAGCCGTAATTTAGTACTACGGTCAACGTTTGAAAGTCTGAATTTGGTTGGTCCAAAACTTTAATTATTATGGGATTGGGAGAGTGTATATGACATCTTAATTATATGATTTGGTCTTGACGCGATGATTTGAAAAGGACGGAGGTGTATAAAGATATAGAGTTGTGTCCAGCTGTAGTAGGACAGTCGAATTGATTGCATTGAAGAGCGACTTGTGCTTATAGTCACGTAGCCTGAAATTCGGCCCACATAATCCAAATCCAAATCCAGCTGAGTGGAACTGGGAAAGTGATGGAGATTTGGGGTGAATATAATAACAGAGGAAGTGGGTTTAATTTTTTTGACTGTAATTTTTGTCTTTTACCGGCACGGCCGAAATGCGTGGGCTAAGGCCTTATCCCATCTTGAAGCCATCAGCCCACATCATCGTCGCCTGGACTTCATGGCTCTCGTTGGGTCTTCGGAGATCTCTGAGTTGTGACCCAACAGCATCCGCTACCTTCCACTTCAGTTTTGTAAGAGTAGGCAGGGAATACACACAAACTTCCTGTATACATCAATTAATAAATATTTCAAAAAACTTAGAAAAAATTTGTAAATATACTTATAGGCCTTGTTCGGCTGGGAGATTCATCCCAGCCAACCAGTCAATGAGCCAACCAACATCAACCCAACTCTTATATAAAAAAACATTCAGCCTCAGCCCTTTTCCGCCAGCCGAACATGGCCATAATAGTGATACACATATTTGTAGAGTCTCATCTTAAAATTTATTTTACACAAAGAGTAATAAAAAGATAAATTCTGACATATTTTAAGTCCAAAAGTTGTTAGATTACTCATCCTTTTGTTACTCTAAAATAGAATGACTTTTAAGATAAACCTTTGCATATGTGTGTACCCATTAGAAGCACATGTACAAAATTTCTATATTTATTAATGATATTTGTTAGTTGGTGTGCACAGAGTGTACATGTGAAGTTTGTGTGCATAAGATATGTTTCTGTAGTTATAAATACTAGAAAAAGCAAACACTTGTCTAGTGTGAAAAAAAAGTTTGGAGACAAAGTCCGTTAAAAAAAGTTTGAAGACAAAGTTGTAGCTTTGTAGGTATGTCTATCGAGTCTCCATATTTTCAAGATACTCGAAAGCTATTGTGATTTATGAATTATGGTATTTTGGATTAGTGTCAAAAACTTGTCCTGTTAATATATTGGCAACTTAAACAATAAGAATGAATATTTGGTTTGAAACCAAATCATAATGGTGTCTAAGATCAATTTGGCATCAATCAAGAACTAACTTCTTTCTCCACAATATAAAATTTGGCATCATTTTAATAGCAATCTAAACATATAGAAAATTACTATACCCCCCATCCCCCCAAAATAAATAATAATAATAAAGATTGATAGTACCAAAACTTATCAATAATTTAACACCACTAAAATTTTGGTAGGGTGAAAACAAAACAAGCCCTAGATTTTCGACGAATTCATATCCGAGATGACGTTTACATGAGACCCAGAGTTGAGACGACGCGAGTTCAAAAAAAAAAAAGAAAAAGAGTTGAGACGACGCTGTGCACTAATACATCTATCCTACGCCATGGTGCTGCCACTTGATGTGAAATTAAGCCCATATACAAGTCCAAGCCCAATCCCAGAATCTTCGAGACAACGTCAACATGACCGTGTGTCACTTCTGCCTGAGTTTTGGTCGATCTGAGTCCCTGCCTGTGCATGCGAACTTGTTCTCAACATTTTCTTTTGTTGTTTCTAATGTTGCAAATACTCACGCCAACAATTCAGCTAGCAAAATTTTCTCACTTTGTACTCCGTTCATAAGGATTCCAACAGCTTGTTAAAACCCACCTGTAATATACTCTCTCTGTATTTTTTTTAAATGACGTTGCTTAGTTCAAAATGAACAAAACCAAAGTCATGTATTCCAATAAGAAGGGAGTACCATTAGTAGCAAAATTTGTCTGGTTCCACAATCTTGTTTAATTCATTGATTGAAATCGCAAAACATGCAAGCAGCGTCTGATCTCTTTTTCACCCATTCAAGTTTCAAACCCTGGGTCGGGGCGGGCCGGGCTTAGGAAAAGCCCGGCCAAAAATCCCAGGCCTGAGCCCAAACTGGCCCGACGAAGTAGCACAAAAAAAGCCTGGGACTGGGTCCAACCCAAGGCTTTTCCGGGCCAGGCCAGGTTTTCTTGGGCTTTTGTGAGCTCTCTAGTTATCGGGCCTTTTTTAGGCTTTTGGGCTGCACTTCTTAGGCCTTGGCCCGGCCCAACGCATGACTGGGCCAGGCCGGGCCCAACTTAAACAGGCTTGGCTGTTAGAAAGCTCACTGAGTTGAAGATTCAAAACGCAGCCCAACAAATATCACGTCGCGGCCGTTACGGACGTCGTGTCGTGGTCGTACATACGGGAGTCGGCTGGCTGAGTCATGTGTATAGCATTCTCGCTTAAAAAATTCTAGCAAGAGGAGCACGAGCTGCGAACTCGACGCGACACACGACCAACTCTTAAATTATGTAGGCCACGTCGCCACCGCATAGACTGATAAACATCTCTACCTCGATGGCTCGATCGTCAAGCAGCGCACTACTTGCACTGCACCACCAATCTTCTACTCCGGCCGGCACGATGGAAGAATACGGCGGCGGCCGTGGCGACGGCAAACTCAACGTGGCTGTGTTCCCGTGGCTTGCGTTCGGCCACATGATCCCTTACCTCGAGCTGTCGAAGCGGCTGGCGGCGAGGGGCCACGACGTCACGTTCCTCGCCACGCCGCGGAACGTGGCGAGGATGCCGCCCGTGCCGGCGAACCTGTCGTCTCGCCTCCGGTACGTGCCGCTGCCGTTGACGCCGGTGGACGGGCTGCCGGAGGGCGCAGAGTCGACGGCCGACGTGCCGCCGGGGAACGACGAGCTCATCAAGACGGCCTGCGACGGCCTCGCCGCGCCGTTCGCCGCGTTCTTGTCGGCCGCCGTCGCATGCGGGAGGAAGCCGGATTGGATCGTCATCGACTTTACCTACCACTGGCTCCCCTCCATCGCCGGCGAGCACAATGTACGCCTGCACGCACGCACGCACGTTATTGAGCTTTGAAAACAGTGACGAACATTTCATCGAACACCTTGCGTGCGTTCATGCAGGTGCCATGCGCGGGGTTCTTCATCGTGCAGGCGGCGATGATCGCGTTCCTGGGGCCGAGGTGGGCGAACGCCGGCGAGACACGCACGGTGACTGACCTCACCACGCCGCCGGCGTGGTGCCATTCCTTCCCCCCAACCATGGCGTTCCGCCGCAGCGAGGCAAGGTGGGTCGTCGGCGCGCTCCAGCCGAACGCGTCGGGCATCTCCGACATGGAACGCATGTGGCTGACCATCGAAGCCTGCCGATTCACCATCCACCGGAGCTCCGACGAGATCGAGCCCGGCGTGCTCCCCCTCCTCACCTCCCTCCACCGCAAACCCGCCGTTGCATCCGGCGTCCTCCTCCCTCCACCACCGCCGCCCAAAAAACCCAATCTCGCCGCCGTCACCGACACAATCCGATGGCTCGACGCCCAACCACCCAAATCCGTAATCTACGTGGCGCTAGGGAGCGAGGCGCCCGTGACGGCGAGCAATCTCCACGAGCTCGCCCTAGGGCTTGAGCTCGCCGGCGTGCGATTCCTATGGGCGCTCCGCGCCCACGGCGAGATCCTCCTCCCCGAGGGATTCGTCGAGCGGACGCGGCGGAGAGGGGTGGTGTGGACGGGGTGGGTCCCACAGGTGGAGGTGCTGGCGCACGGCGCGGTGGTGGCGTCGCTGACGCACTGCGGGTGGGGAACCACCATCGAGAGCCTCGCGTTCGGGCACCCGCTGGTGATGCTCCCCTTCGTCGTCGACCAGGGGCTCATCGCGCGCGCCATGGCGGCGAGGGGAGTCGGCGTCGAGGTCGCGAGGGAGGAGGAGGAGGACGGCGGCGGAGGGTTCGGCCGTGACGCCGTCGCCGCGGCGGTGCGAAGCGTGATGGTGGAGGATGAAGGCAAGGTGTTCGGCGAAAATGCTAGGAGGGTGATGGAAGCTGTGAGGGATCAGAGGAGGCAGGAGCAGTACATTGACGAGCTCGTGGAGCTTTTTAACCGAGGTGGGGAGATGATCGATGGCGAGATTACTGTTAATGATGGTTCATTCGGTGATTGATTAGGGACTGAAAAGATTGTCATGGGTGGTTTGTTTCATCGATTTGTCCCTCTCTCTACCTCAAGAATTCTTCATGTGATTTATAAAGTGGTGTTTTTCATACAGAAGTGGGCAAAGCTGTAAAAAGAGGAAGACAGACTAGTGCTGGAAGTTTGGAAGGAGAAGCTGATCCAGAGAGCGTAGGAGCTGAAGAATGTCACATTGCTGCCTGAAGAATTATGACTGAAGGAATGAAGAGAACATTAGGCTCTTTTTGTAGAAATCAAATGTCTTGGAAGTGTATGCTTTTAGCATGGCAAGCTGGTGATCCCAGCGATCAGTGGTGTCGGTCTCTGCTTTTGCGTTTGTTTTCTGAACCCTGTTTGTTTCTTTTGTTGTTTTTTTTACTTTTCCTGTAAGAACTCTGTATGTATTCTTTGGGCTTTCTACTAAAAGCCGGGCTGTAAAAGCCTGTGATCCAAAAAAAAAAGAATTCCAACACAAAGATTGTCAAGGTTTTGGACGCAAAATAATAGGTTAAATTGAGCTCCCCGCCCGTCTACTGTGTGCGTGTCGGAAACCGGCCGGAGTGTGCTTTGTCTTGCAGATTAGCCGGTACTCCCTCTTTACCCCATTACATGATGTATGTTGAAGTACTCCCTCTATCACTAAATATTTAACGCCGTTGACTTTTTAATACATGTTTGACCGCTCGTCTTATTCAAAAAATTTACGTAATTATTAATCCTTTTTATCTTATTTGATTCATCATTAAATATACTTTTAAGCACATATATAACTTTACATATTTCACAAATTTTTTTAATAAGACGAACGGTCAAAGTTTTGTCAAAAAGTTAACGATGTCAAATGTTTAGGGAAGGAGGAAGTAGGTACCACGTCATATAAAAAAAATTGGAGAAAGTATTTCAATATGTTGTCTTTTTTTTCCCATGTCCTGTTGCGACATGTCTATCTTGAATAATTATGTTTCCCTTTCTGTTGGTGTTATCAGTCATTTTATCCTCTTGGTAACCGTTGCAAACGCAGAATTAATTCATTTCCATTTTCGAAAAGAACGTCTACATCTATGATTTCAGCCATCTGTTCTATCCAACTCTCTCTCACACACACATACCCACAGGGGTGGATATCGAGTCAGCTCGGCTCGACTCGTTAAGGCTAACGAGCTAGAAGCCTAGCTCGGCTCGACTCGCGAGCGGCTCGTTAAGCTCGTTAGGTTCGTTAATTAGCTATATCTCGTTTATATAATATTTATAATTTTAAATACAATATTTTATCATATATTAACATAATAATTAAACACTAAATAATAAAAACTCATTAAATATAAACTATTTTGATGTAATTAAATAACTAATGGTTAATTTATAAGCCATAAATATATAAAAATATGGTGATCTTATGTACTAACGAGCTAAACAAGAAGCTTGTGAGCTGGTTCATTAAGCTAACGAGTTAAAAAGCTAAGCTTGGCTCGACTCATTAAGACTATGTGTTCGAGTTGATCCGAGCCAAGCTTAACTCAAGCCGATCCGAGTTACGAGCTTGCTTTTTGTCCACTCCTACGCACCCCGAATTGTAGCTATCTGCATATCACTTGCAACCGTATAGAGTTGCGCACGCATGGCGTGATGCATGGCAATGATTTTCGTTGTTTGACAGTAGCGCTACGTTAAAATGTTGGGATAAAAGGAGAAACTTTCATATCGATGTTGTTAAGAAGAGAGATGAAACAAGCGCCGGCCCCGACGGGGTTCGAACGCGGGTGGGCACGCACGAAGTTGAACGCACTGGCCATCTGCGTTAACGCAGCTTTCATTAGCTGTTTGTACATGCATGATGCACGCTGATTATGGACGAGCGCTGGCTCATTCGAAATCAAGATTTTGGTACCATATAATTGCCTGAATTTATGAGAAAACATGTTGCAATAATGGAGTTGGTTGTTATTATGTCAATCCTATATATATTTCAGATCTAAATTCTACTAGCATCTTTTCATTTTGAGTTTGTAATATTTTAAGTACACATTGTTGTTTCGCACACGTTTCACCAACAACTCGAAGATGGTGAATGTATACACGGAATTATCACCCAAAGAGATGTAAATCTCTCACTATGAGTAGTCAATATTAGTGATTAAAACTGCACACTTGACTAGGGATCTAATATTTGAACCCTAGTCTTGACACACTTAGAAAGTTCACGACGTCACGATACGGTTGCCAGTGCATGTACAAAGGAGACGATAATCTTATTGAGTGAGGATGAGTTCCACAAGTTCAACAATATATTATATATACTTTCTCGGTGTTGGTTAGCTTAAAATGTAGATGACCAACGACATATATAAAAAACCAGATGTAGTATTTTTTTTGGAGTAGCAGTTGTTGCCCCTCTCTGCTGTTGCCCGTGTCTCCACTCATCATGTGTAGCTTTCGATCACAGTCGAGCAACTTACACATCGGATGACCATCTTTGGCCCATACATAATATATGATCTAGGAGGTTGATATCGTTCAGGGCCTCCAGCTGGTCGAACCAAAGCCATCACAATATAAAAGACTGGTATGATGGATAATTAAGGACATGATCACATCACCTATGCGGGAGAAAACCCAATAGTATGCGATGACTAATGAGAACACTAGGTTTAAATATTTTTTCTCTTAAATTATTATCTACTCCACTATCGTGTTAATGTTTTATTTATTGTAATCAAATATATCTATAAAATATTCTCACATGATTATATTTTGATAAAATTATACATATGTGTTTCAATTGTTAAAGTTGAATGCTTCACAACCGCAACATTTGACAGCCCAATCTTTGTCAGCAGATCCCTAGCTAGCTACTACCATCCAAAGCTTTACCTCACAATATGATTTCACGAACATTTCAGCAATCACAACTTGAAGAATTAGAGTTCTTAACAACTATGTAAAAGATAAGGAAGAAGACAACGATTACACACGGAATTATCACCCTAGCTAAGACGTGTCAAACTGCCAATCTATCGCTCTAATTAGCCATTAGTGATTAATACTGCACTAACACAGATCAATGTGAGCGATCAAATTTTCCATGCCTTCAAAGATTCAGACAGTTCAAAGTCCTCAAAAACCTGTCCAATCTTCACGCCCTATATAAACATAACACCCGAAACCTCAACCTCGCCACCACCAAAAACACACCAAATCACCTCATCACACCGGATCAGCAATGTCACCGCTGCTCATCCTAACGACGATCCTCGCCGTGTTCATCTCCACCTCCATCGCCGACCCAGACCCAATCCAGGACTTCTGTGTGGGCATCCCCGCTCCAACAAACTCCCCTGCCTACACAGGCTTCCCTTGCAAGCCGGAATCCAATGTCACCTCCGACGACTTCTACTTCACCGGCCTCGCCGCCACCGTCAAAACGTACAACCGGTTCGGCACCAACGTGTCGGTCGCGAACGTGGACACGTTCCCGGGCCTCAACACGATGGGCCTTTCCATCAGCCGCATCGAGCACGCGCCCGGTGGCCTGAACCCGCCGCACACACACCCGCGTGCCACCGAGATGGTCCACGTCATCGAGGGGAGGATTCTCATTGGGTTCGTGAGCACGGCGAGGAGGTTTTATTCCAAGGTGCTTAATGACGGGGACACGTTTGTTATTCCTCGTGGGATGGTGCATTTTGAGTATAATGTTGGAGGTGACACGGCGCGGGTCATGACGGCGTTTAACAGCCAGCTTCCTGGCGTTGAGGCCGCCGCGCCGTCGCTGTTCGGAACTGACCCCGAGATTCCGGATTTTGTGCTTACTAAGAGCTTGCAGGTTGATGTTGGGGTCATCAGGCTGCTCAAGTCCAAGTTCCAGAACCAGAACTGAATAGGGATAGCTAGTGTCGAGATCATTCGACATGGCTGAAGCCTGAAGCTGTCCTACATACACACGTCTATTTCCCTTAAATAAAGTTGCTTCGCGTGTGATATTCTAACATGATAATTGGCCCATGTTAGGGCACATAAAATAAAGTGCAATTGCATTGGTGATTATAATTTGGAAAATGAAGTGCATAGTATGATTTTAATTTTTGAATACGCCCATACATATAACAAACGTCGAACACAAGATCGCTCAAGTACACTATTCTATCACAACATCAAACGCCAACCAACCATGGCAGCCCGGGCGGATGATCTCATGATAGACACAGTATGTACATTATATGAGCATACTAAATACCAAATTTTGGTGCCTAAAGTATCGAGAGGTATCAAATTTATATTTAAAAAATAATACATTTCGGTATCTTCTCGAGTACTGTAAATTTGCTCACACTACATCACACTACATAAATTTTCTCACGAACCCGACGAGCACGCGCCCGGTGATCACGGTGACAATCTCCGTGGCTGTGCGGCGTGTTGACACCGCGCGCCGGGGACGAATTCGCCGCGGTTGAGATATTGACGGGTCTTAATTTGGGTGATAAGTCTCGGTGAATAATCGTAATCTCCTTCCTTTATCTCTTAGAGAGTTATTAAGCAATCTAAATCTGCAACTTATGGTTGGTGAAGTGTGAGTGAAACTATACTGTGGAAGGGAACTCTTTGGATGCAAGGGATTGGGTGAAAAAGGTTGGGCTGTCAAATGTTGTGGTTGATCGTCGGTGAAACACCAAGTAACCAGTGGTCAGGATTTAATGATAGGATCTTATCTCTTTATAGATATGGTGGAGTACTTTGTATGTGGCGAGATAAAAAAATTTAGTCACCGAAACATTTGAATGAAACATCAAATTTTAAAGCTTGAACCACATATTTTATTTCAATGGAATTTAATCATTTTAAATCATGTTGTAAGGGTTGAATTACAATGAGCATAGAAGTGTGATCAGATCAAATATTAGATAAGTAGTGAAGTGAGCGTGACTCAACTGACTAGATATATGTGTATGCGTTGATAAGGATAATTATGCATGTGTCTGTAATAGATAAGTTGGAAGATTTGGGTTGCATGCGTGTGAATGGAGAGAAATGGGTGAAAGAGGGAAGATGCAGGCAAGAGAGGATCAGCAGGTTTGGACTCGTCAGGCGGTCGGCTCTAGGCATGCGTCCAGAGCATACAACATAACTATGGTGAACTGGTGATTTGTCAAGTGGTGGGAGCAGGATCCTGGCCGTCGGAATTGGGAACGACGGTTGGCATGAGTGGAGACGCGGTTTGTCGCGTACCAGCTTCACTGGAGCAACCAAGCATCGGCGTATGTCCCTCCGTGTTCCAACATCGTCGGGGAGGAAAGGAGAAACGGAGTGCCCAAACGGAATTATCTGGACTTTTACCCTCACTTTTTCTACGAGTTATCTGAAACTTTGCATTAATTTTAGCGCCTGTTTTAGACAGCGACGACGTAACCAAAATATAAGGCCACCTAAACGCATTCGTGGGTTTTTATGTCTGAGCCAGAATGCAAATTAGTTCGCGTGGGCCCATATTGTGTGGGGATGATAGGATCATAGGGACCACTTTTTAGTGCGGCGCGTCATGTTGGTAGTCCACTAGTCGGTGGAAGATAGGAAAGGAGACGCGTGAAGAATAGATGCAAAATTAGCAGTACTGTTATCAAATTCAGTTGGTAAAATCTTCTCCAAATTAATTCACAATACGATATTATTTCTTAGTCTCGATATTTCCTACAAAGTACGTACGTAGTTACGTACGGATTCAAAAATTTCAAACCATCAATTCAACTGTATGTTTATTAAAAGAAGTACCGCCAAATTGGCAAGTATCAGATCACAACAATACCAAACATGAAATAAAGTCTATTTATATACCATATCTATATACTCTAGAACAATTGAAGCAAAGAGAAGCTAAGCTCCATCCATGGCGATGAACAAACACACACCACACCATCATCCATCACTTCTTAAACTTGGACTTGATCAGCTTGATGACCTCATCGTCAACCTGAAAGCTCTTAGCAAGCACGGCGTCGGGGATCTCCGGGTCGGCGCCAAAAAGCGCCGGCGCGGCGGCGACGACGCCGGGGAGCTGGCTATTGAACACCGTCATCGCCCTCGCCGTGACATTCCCAGCGTTGTACTGGAAATGCATCATCCCTCTCGGGATCACGAACGTATCCCCTTCGCCGATCTCCTTGGAGTAGTATTTCCCCGCCGTGCTCACGAATCCCACCAGAATCCTCCCGGCGACGGCGTGGACCAGCTCGGCGGCGCGCGGGTGGCTGTGAAGAGGATTCACGCCGCCGGGGGCGAGATCCACGCGGTTGATGGCTAATCCCATCGTGTTCAGACCCGGGAACGTCTCGACGTTGCCTGGCTTTAGGCTGGATCCGAATGGGTTGTTCGTGTCGCCGGCGGCGGCGAGCCCGGAGAAGAAGAAGTCGTCGGAGATGACGGCGGAGGGTGGCTTGCAGGGGAAGCCTGGGTAGGTGGCGGCGTTTTCGCCGCCGGCGGCGGCGGCGTGGGGGACGGCGATGCAGAAGTCCTGAATCGGTGAAGGATCGCCGGCGCAGGTGGAGACGAGCACGGCGAGCGCCGCCGCCGCCGTTAGGATTGCTCCGGTGAGCTCCATTGGTGATGAGATGAGGTTGATTTTTTTTTTTGGTTGATGATTTGAGGGTGAATGCAATGGTGGAGTAGTATATAGGGTGTGTGTGTGTGGAAAGGGCAAGTTTTTTGTAGGAGTTTGAAGGATTCAAAGTTGAAAGATTAGTAGGTCATTAGATGAAAGTCGCTGTTAGTAATAATCACTAATGACTAGCGAGACAGTGAGAAGTTGACAGGAATTCGGGTGATTTTCCAGGCATAATCATCATCAAGTTTTGATAATTATATATCTTTGAGAGTTGTTGATTATACTACTTTTAAGTTGTGGTTGGTGAAATAATGTGAGCGAAAGATTGTGAGAGGTAAAGTTTTTTCAACTATGGCGATTCGTCAAGTGGCAGCGCGTCTCGGATGATCTTGGCCGTCCTCATCATAGTTGACGGACTATTGTATGACGTGGACGTGTTGTGATCTGGTACAGAAGACCTGGTCTTGGAGTGTGAGTTTTTGTTATCCAATGAGAAGTGAAGTCCTCGTTTCATTAACTTTGGCGAACCCACCACTTACAAAAGGGAAAATGACTGAAGTCAATTGGTTAGCAGGTAGCAAATGCGTGTTCAGTGTATGTTTGTTACTGGCTTGCTAGGTTCCTAGAATACAGAAAATTCTTCAATCAGATTTCAACATCAGCCTAAATTCATTAGGGCGAACAATCACCAGTTCACCGCCCCAAAATCAGGATTCGGAGACAGTCCACGCGTACCAGCATCGATGGAAGACAATATGCTTCCAGAATTCAAAGACCTACACCGGGTCATGCAATTCTCACCAATTTTACTAAACCACATCTCTGTACAATCGATTTAATTCAAAGATTTTTTCCCCCTAAGACCGCCTTAGGAATAAACAAAACCCTGGGTGCATCGAGCTAGGATTTTAGTTCTGAATCCCGGTCAACACATTTGGATGGGCTAGGATTGAGGCTCATCCAAACGAGGCCGGATAACCAATCAGCTATACTGGGAAAGAAAGCCAGGAGATACTAAGGAGAGAATACAATAAGCAACTACTTCATACTCCTATGCAACTATACAAGACCTGGTTACACAAGGCTACTATGCACACTAGGAGCTGCCATGGGATCTGACCGACGATATAGATTGCGCTGAAACGGAGGCTGTCGGGCTGTTTACCTCCCTCTCTCCATTGGCAATTCGAGGCTTGCCACTGATCCTACTGATAGTGTCATTAGCAACGTCGATGAACCAGTCGTCACTTGGAAGAACACTGCAGAGAACAAGAGGACAATCTTCAGTTCAAAGGCCAGCAGCCTTAATGAATAAACCAGGAATTGCATAATTACTAGCCTAGGTGTCATTGTTGTTCTTTTTCTTTTTTGCGACTTATGGGAGGAATCTATCATACAATTGTAACAAATGGAGCGAAACAAATGCATGCATCTGCTTGCTACTACAGCACAATAAGCATAAACATGACTACATGAGCACTTTCTACTAAATACGGTTGGACGGTAAAGGGCTTATTAACCATGAAAAGATCAGTGCAAGCAGATAGACAGTAATATACCTATCAGGGTTCGTTCCAGTAGAAGAAAATGCTTCCATCGCTCTATCAATGATCTTCAGTATCACTTGATGTACGTGCCGAGATAAGAAACGGCCTTGACCGAAAAGGATGACAAATTGCATATCCAGGTAGAACTGAAAAGGAAGGTGAAACTAAGAAAGATGTTGGCGTCATAAGATCAGAAGAAGAAAGGAGCTCACCTGCTGAAGTCCAAGGGGACCCAGAGCCCTTGGTCCCTCTTCAATCTCTTCCCAGAAGCTCGGGTCCTCTGACAGCCATAGTATGACTGTTTCTGTAAGCCGCATCAGTAGGAATGTAGCAAACCTTTCCCTACCAGTAAACATATCTGCAGCAGTGCTCGCCATCCTGTTTAACTTTGCATATAATTCCTGCAATAATATAGATGAGATGCTGCAAAAGGCAAAATTTTGTTGGGAAGATTTGCAAGGTGCAGCATGACTGCCCAGTTCGCATGAGTTGCCATCTAGCCTTACATTACCAAAATTTATGCCAGACAAAATACTGTGTTTATTACTGCATTCTTCGTAAAACTAGTACTTTGTTAGATTTCTGAAAGTGTGCAAATTTTTATGGCTTCCAATTTTCTAAATAGAGCATTTCTTAGAGCAAAATGGCAAGCCAGCTAAATGCCAAAATGTGTTAAGATGACAACACATGAGGAACCAAAACAGAGTTCTAGTTTGATATATTTCAGTACTGCTGGTTTTACAATTTGGTTGGTCTTGTTAATGTAAGGCTAAGCATACCAATATAATATTCCAAGCAATAACTAGGAAAACATTTGCAAGCTGGATGCAACTTTCTTTTACCATGTAAACTAGAAATAAAGTTCTATAGACCATAGTTTGAGAAAAGCAGTTTGATTTACTCATTCTACAACAAATCATCTAAAAAACAATATTGTGTAGAACAATGAAGAACTAAATCAGTTATGCATGTCATAATAAATCTCATACTTCAGACAAGTATAAAAAATAAGGTGTATCCAGATAGTTGTTAAGGGCAGAAAACTTGTATGAACCTGAAAAATTAGCGATGGAGCCCATTCTGGCTCTTCAGCGATATTATCCATATTGATGTACATTTCTGCGCTCAGATGGGTGTCACCTTCTTCTGTGAATATAAGATCAAGGGCATGCTGTCTGCAGAAAATATCTTTAAGTTTGTCCACCATACGTTGCAGCTTCCTTTTCCATTCTCGTTGTTCTGCTACACGGTTTTGCCTGTCTATACCTTTCTTACGAATATCAATTGTACCGGTCTGGTTTACAGATGACAGCTTCATAGCTGCTCTAGGCAGCAACTCTTCAGCTAGCAAGGATGCATTAGCAAACAATGCTAACTGTTGCTCCTCAGTCTCTGCCATTCTAACAATCCTATTTCCTAGACCTTCCGTGTTCACTTCATCATCCAGTGAACCTGGTAGAGCACTTATGAGCAGATTGACATATGAATTGAATATTTTCAGAAGCCTGTCCATTGCAGAACCACCTAACTGTAAGCTATGCAGTGGGCCAACATCCTCAAAGAAATCCTGCAAAATAATATCGTCAAACATTAGAAGAATATTTATGTATAGATCCCCAATACAGAGGCTGGAAACATTTGTTGAGCAATGGAGCATTACCTGAACCATTGAGTTGAAGCGATGGGCACTGCTTGAGAGCTTAGGTTGGAGCACCAAACTACTAGTAGATCTAGCAAAGGTCCGTATACCAGATGGAGCATATGTGAGAAGCCAGTCATCAGCTGCAGCTAAAGCAGCAGTACTCTCTTCAATTCTCCTTAAATTGGACTCCAGTGCTTGCTCAACAGAGGGTCTGAATTGCTTCATGAGAACAAACGAAAGTGACAAACCGCGAGTTTCCAGCAAGGAAGAATGACCAAGTGCAATCTGAATACATTCAGCAGCAGCTCTCAAGCCCCCAGCAGCTGCACAAGAGGCTAAAGCATGGTTCTTCACAAGTAATGCAAATGACTCTGCCTGCTCTTTAGCCCATATAACCAGTTCAGATAAATATGATGGCTCATCACCAAACAGTTCTACAGAATCACTGAGAGCCTGGGCTATGACAGAAAAAACCTGCTGTGCAAGGGATGAAGTGTATGCCCCACTGTGTGATGCGCTAGACGGATGTATAGTTTGCATGTTGCATTGAAGCCTCTGATTGTGTGCACTGAGCAACAAGCTATGAGCACGGGGTCCATCGCCAAGTCTCTTGAGAGCAGAAGCTGAAGCACGAAGTTCAATGCTACGAGTAGAAGACTGGCAAGCAGCTTCTGCTAGCTGATCTGCCAACTTTTGACGATAATCAGCAATAGCCCTCTTCAAGGTCAGAATGCCATCTGTGGTTAGTGTCTCTTTCTGTTTTACACCAGCGACAACGCGCTCTGCTTCATCCAAAGCATCCAATGCTTCATCCACTCTTCTCTCGGCTAGCAAAACATCAAGCATGTCAGGGAAATCTGTACACCATTTCTGTATTTCTGAGGGCTCCTGGTCGTCATCTGTGGTTATGCCCTCTTCTGCAGAACCTTCAGTCAATGAATCAATCTGAACACCTTCCGATAGACCATGAATTAGAGCTGACTGTGTACTTAGAAGATTTCTGACAGATAGCAACTCCCCTTCAAGGTCTGATATCTCCTTTGATGTTCTGAAAACCAGGAGATTGGGTTATAGACATTTTATTCCAAAATTATGATTTGGGTAAAAAAGAGGATGGGCACATGAAGGAACTAAAAGAAACCAAGAAAGTCCAAATGTGAAAAAAAAAATTTATGATATGGTGGGCCACAAGTTTCATGACATGTGCATTGTGGAGAAGACAATAAAACTACTGTAGCATCCACTTGAAGCAATAGAAGAATCATACAAAGAAATCCATCACCTCCCATTCGTTCTTACAAAATACTAATTCAAAATTCCATAAGCTTGAATGGAGTGCACAGCCATTGAGAGGCCAATGGCTGTGCACTCCATTCAAGATTAGCACTAAACCAAGCTAGCAAGTATACTCATTTTACAGAAACAAGAATAATAAGAAAGGGATAATAATCAGACACAATATTCTGCAGTCCAGGGATATACTACTCCGTTAGGTTAGATAAAAAGTTCAACAGTTGTGTTCACACCTGATGAATGCAGCATAATTCGCATAAACACTTTTACGCATCTCTTCAGAAGAAGCCTTCTTTAGGTCTTGCAGATAAGCACAGAGGTGTCTTATTTCCTGTGACAGTTTCCGAGAATTAGTCATGTTCTATTTTTCCAAACATGATGTGCATTTTACCAAAGTAATACTTCAGGTTCAGTATGCTTTGAAAAAACAAGAGACAGGGCATGCAATGGAAAATCCATTATTTGAATGACATGCCACAGAAAAAGCATGTATGAATGATATGGCACAACTGCAGAATATATCTCAAGTTAGAACGTACAAGTGTAGAATCACCCAAACACAAATCCTCTGATAACCAAGAGCAGAAGTGGCCTCCAACACAAAACAATAGGTAAAAACAATTTAAAGGACAGAATTTATCTCATAAGTCAACTTTCTAAAAAAAATAAATTACTCGTACAAAACTTACATATGATCCATTTCATAACCAGAACCGCCATACCACAGTACAAACTCCCGTTCTATAAATGCAAATTACAAACATGTTTAAATCTATGTGGCCACTTCTCTAGCAGATAACACAGAACTAACAAACTAGCAGAAGTCTCCTTCAGTGCTCCCTCTAAGCTCCAAACAAATGCAAATTCAAGGTTATCCTCGAACTTAATTCGATAAAAATTCGTCTATGCAAGCATGCAGTGCAACCAGAAATTAGTCAGGACTTTCCGCACCGGAGTACTAATCTTGCTCCAAAATTCAGTCCAGTATATGAACATAACAAAATCAAGCACAGACTGACACAACATATCTAATCATATGCAACTACGTAGTGCCATTTTCCGCTGAAATGCTGTCCTAATAACACACTCAATTCACACTTCGCTAGCTCTAATGCACAGGGAAAACCCCTGACTCCATATCTCTCACACCTCTCGAACAAATAACTGAAAAAATGATGTGAATTCTCAAATTACAACAAAAATTCTAGCTTCTACCCCCCGTTTCACGAACGGGCCAATCCCCTTTCTTACCTTCTCGTTCATGGCGTGGCACTTGGACTGCACGTACGCGTCGGGGTCGAAGTTATCCGTCTTGAAGATCTTCAGCTTGTCGGCGAGCGGCACCCCGCCGTCGCCGCCGGTCGCCGCCGCGTTCACTGTCAGCACGCCGGAGTGCCCGGCCGGGCGCGACCTCGACGACTTGGCGGCGGACGCCATCGCCGCGCGCGTCGGCGAGAACCCTACCGCGGGCTCCCCCTCCCCTTCCTCCCACGCGATTTAGAAGCTTCTAGAAGTGAAACCGCCGGTCGATTGAGGGGAAGAGCTCGCCTGTGCTCAATTTCGAGTTTAGCTTGGGATTCTTTTCCTCTCAAAAAAAATAAAGAAAAGAAAGAAAAGCTGGATTCTTTCGTGGGTTTCATTTTCTTTGGGTAAGGGGAATAATGGGGAGTTGAGTTGGACGGTTGCCAAAGGAGGAAAGGCAGTAACTAGTAGCGGCAATCATATTTCCTTCTTGTTCAATTTTTTTCCTTTTTTATGTTTTTTAAGTATGAGTAAATAATTAAACAAGTGGAGGAGGAATGAAGCTTATCTAAATCAAGTTAATTAAGACTTCTCAGTACACCACATGGCCATAGGAATTTTTGGGGAGGAATGTGCACGTGTGGCTGTGGACAGTGAGACGAATCATGTTTTACCAAAGTTACCTTTCAGTCTATGAGTTTCAGTGAAAATATGGTTACTACTCCAGTGTGTATAGCTGCTATAGCAACTATGGTTTTCACATTTGACACATTACAAATGATTTGAGTTGCATGAGTTCTCTGATTCATGTCTCGGCGGGTGTCGTCCTTTTTTTTTTATGGGGAACTGTTATGTTGAGGTTTGATATTTTCTTTACAGCTGTTTGTGTCGTTAGCTCCGTCAATCTCTTCTGCCTTTTCTCAACTAATTGACTTAATCTATTTCTGCAGCCGGTCAACGTTTAAGTAAGAAAATGGAAAAGGTTATTTGTACTCCATTATCTTACCAAACTCTTAATAATTCTGAGTAAATCTTGCTTCTTTTGTAATTCCTACGTGGTTTCATTGGTTTATGTTCATTGCCATATTCCCGCTTAAAACGTTTACTCATGTCTAAAATTGTTGTCATATAAAATTTCACATCGTGTGTTTGTTTTTAGGATGGGATGGTGTCTATAGAGTACTACTTGGTCAATAGTTTGTTCGGCCGAGCAATTTCGTTAATACTAGTGTTTTTCTTTCCTTTTCTTTTTTCGCGAGCACACTTCCTGAACTAGCGTGTTTTCAAAAATATATAAGTTGCTTAAAAATAAGGTTAATATATTTTTAAAGTTTAAAATAATTAATCCTCAATTAATCACGCGCTAATGAGCCGCTTCGTTTTTCTTGTCGATTTGCTACCGCCGATCTGAACACAGCCTTAAATTGTCTCATTTTCGTGAAAACTTGTGTGTGTTTCATCCAAAATTTTTCTATGTAGAGGGTCTTCTAACAAATTAAAAAATATATTATTTAAGCTTTCAATAATAAATATTTGATTGATCATACTTTAATAACTCGCCTTGTTTACTTTCGAAGTTACCTAAGCTTTTAATTATGTAAACTCAACTCCACAGTCCACACTTATACAATATTTATTTCTAGCTCATCCATTTTCTCTGTCCGAACAAAGTTCCGCACAAATTGCCAAATTATGTCCTATCAAATTATTGATTTTTGATTTGCGACCAAAACTAGCAATATCACATATAAGTTGCCAAAATTGGTTATACCAAAAAAAGTTACCGATATCATAACATGATAGCAAACCAAATCAACCCTATGATATTTGTTCGCCTGATTAAGTACAAGGTTCTTTATATTTTTACGCAAAATTGAGAGCAAATGTCATATTTGTGTGTTTGTCTATGTTCAAGGTCCTGTGGATTTTACATAACGTGGCGGCTTTACTGTGTCGATTAGAGAATCCCATAAATGGGTGAAAAAGGAAATGCATTTTTTTAGAAACTTAATCAAAGGCTTGAGCACGAGACAACATATATAATTGAATTTCTACCAACGCTTAACAGATTCGTACCATTGTATCATCGAGAAAACACTCTTTTTTTTGGTAAAATAAGCTGACAGATCATAAAATAAACTTCTACTATATTAGATACCCTGCCAATCTCTTGAACACCACCACAGAAAAAAAAAAGAAAAAGAAAAAACTGATAGTACAATCTTAAAGCTCGAAGCCAAACTTCCATCATCGATTAAATCGTTCAGACAGGCAACTAAACAACAACAAACAATCAATCTCTGCTTCGTCACATTTAAGGAGCGGAGGCTGGAAAGAGGAGAGGCAGCTGGGAACTGGAGTAGACAGTACAACCGGGTCGTCATGGCTTTGCCGGCGGTGCACGGCCATCACCATCGGCACGGATCTCAAAGCAAGACGTACGGTCCCGATCGACCATCCTTTGTCCCTGTCGTCGGTCCGTCCTCCTCCCCCCTAGAGGCCGAATACGGCGGCGATCACCGCCACGCCGGCGACGAGCACGGCGAGCCAGCTGCGCCGCTGTTGCCCCACTCCGGCGTCTCCTGTCGCCGCCGTCGCACCCGTGCTACCTGCGAACACCAGCAAAATGAGAATTCAACCATCAGTCTTCAGAATTCATGTTAGTATTAGCGCATAGTAACTTTTTTTTTTTTGAACTCATAGCGCATAGTAACTAGTAAGCCTGAAATTAACATTTGTGATCTGCCAAGAACAACTGAACAAAACAGGCCGCAGAAACTCTTTCTGAACCGTCCGATTGCCAGATGGACGACTGAGATTCAGTCATGAAGCCAAAAGCAAGCAGCAGCTGCATGATCTGGTCTACACCCTCCGTCCCAAAGAAAGAAAAAATGACAACTTCTGGCAAAACGCAAGCAGCAGCTCCATGTTCAAGTTTATAACTAGAAGTTGATTTTTTTATGGGACGGTCGTAGCACAGTAGTAGAAAGTACTCTCTGCCTTTGCTGCTGGCTGCTGCAGAGTTTTGGGTACAGATTCCAGCGTACAGTACAGAATTGTTGTACAGTACATCCAGCTTCATTTGGATGGGCCGCCGGCCATACATGGAGGTTACGATGGAGGAGTGGCCTGAAGACGGCATTGATTTTTCATGTCACTAAACTACTTGAATGCAGCATTTGCTGTAGCTTTCTGGACATAACTCCAGCTATCTCGATCGTGCATTCATGCACGGCATGGTACTCCACGGTGGTACATGTCTCGCTCTCTATCGCACATGCAGATGCAGGCAGAAAGCTCAAAAATCTCTCTCTCGATTTAGCATCATTTATAGTGGTACTGATTAATTAATTGACTCGAGGTTCAGACAGATGCATCTGTCGTCTGATCACTCATTATTTCTCCCTGTTAGTGTAATCAATTATAACAATGCTGTTTTGGTTATGTGGTGATCTGAAGGAAGCCAAAGGGGATTATTATTGATCATCGATCATAGACAGATTCAGAGAGTGATTTAGTTACCGGTGGCTGCAGCAGCGGCTGCAGGAGCAGACTTGGTGCCGTTCTTGGACTCGTGCTCCCTTGCATACTGCTGGAAGATCTCTGCCTCCTTGGAGTTAGGCGACATGTTCAGCATCTCTGCATATGGCCATCCAAAGTAACAAGTAAATTACTGGCGAATTAATTAATCATGTGCAGAAGTAGCAAACAAAAAAATTGAAAATATCACATGAAGAAACTGTTTCTGAAACTGAGGTGCTCTGATTTCTGTAGCAGGCAGGCTGCTAAATAGAGTTGGAAATGGAAGGTGAGATCGAGTATTTAATTGTAGTGGTTGCTCGATCAATCGGGCCCTGCCGGTCTGCCTGACCGTGCATATTAACGTACGTACTGTGTTACTGTACGGTGTGTGCAGACACGACAAAATTAGCTAATAATCTACTCCAGGTTTGAGTATACAGTTCTAACTAGCATGGTCCAACACGAGTCCAGGTTTTAGTGTTTCATTCAATTCAGCAGCTCAAGATCGACGTAGTACTACTCCCTACTGTACAGGAACAATATCCCAACCTAAATCATGCACGAAGCTAGCTAGATCGAGCTGATCCATACAACTCAAAGCAAGCTCGTATACTTATATTATTCTCGATGGTCATAATATTATAGGTATATGTCGTGATCGCTAGATAATACAATACATTTGTATTTTTTAATAATGATAATACGTTCATGTTATCTAATAGTACGTGATTGCTCTTCCTCTTCTATATGGTTGTGTGTTTCTCTGGTAGACGTAGAGAGGAGATGTTTGTGCTCTTCAATGGAATTGATCTCCCACCGTTAAAAAAATGGAACACACGTTCTGGTAAAATAACATGATATTTTCTCTTCGCCTAGCTACAAATTAAAAATGTGATATTAATCAGCCTGTTCGGCTGGCTGGGCTGGTTCAGCCAGCCCAGCCAGCCTTTAGGTAAAAGGCACTCAGTCCAGCCAAACTTCTATTCAAAAAACCTATTCAGCCCAGCCAGCCGAACAGGGCCAATCTTCTCAGTGACCAGTTAAATCATACTCACTCCAGATTTTTTTTGTTTATCGTTCTAGACAAGCATTCTAGCTTAAATTCTGTAAAAATTTGTTGTCCATAACGTCATGTAATTGTGTCCGGGGAAGTACTAAACTTACATTTGACTATTTTTTATCTAAAAATGTGTCAAATGTTGTATAGGTAGTCCCAATCCCATTTTCTTTCTTCTATACGGTATGCTTATCACTTTTAAATTATTGATACAGTTAGCTGGTATTTTTACCGTTTGAGTTTTGACATACTTTCCATCATGTAAAAATACCGAGATGGAAATGGATGGAATCCGTTGATCAGTCAACGAAACCGGCCAACAATATCAGTAAAGGAAGTGAGTGAGTAATTAATTGCTTACTTGGGCAGTCGGAGAAGGTGGCGCCGGCCATGGAGCAAGCATCAGGGAGATCCATGGCGCGGGTGACGTTGATGCGGAATCCCAACGCCGGCTCGTCTCTGTCCTTGACGAGGACGCAGAGACACTTCTTGCTTGCGGCGACCACCTGCCCGAGCCCGGCGCAGCAATCTCTCGTCGGCGCCTTCGCCGTCGCCTTCTCCTCCACGTACGTCAGGCACGTCGCCAAACCCATCAGCTTGTCCGCGCACTCCGCCCTGTCCGCCGCAAAATCCCCTTGCGTCACACCCAAAATCGCGGCCAAAACCATCGCCGCCGCCACACACCATCTCGCCGCCGACGCTGCCATTGCTTGGTATCTACTAGATTAATCGATCGTTGTCGATCGTGTGTGTTTGATCGAGATATCGATGGATGGTTTGCTTCTGTGGCTTGTGGGCTGGCTGTTTTTTATAGAGGGAGTGTGTGCTGGGGACGTACTGGTGATTGGTCAGCTTTTAGTGTGGAGAGAATTGATGGATGCATTTTTTTTAAAAAAAGCAAAAGATTTGTCTAGTATATATTAATAAAGCAGTTGTAAAAAGATACATGATTATATAAAAAAACTATAACCAGAAAAAAAAATAACCATACCACACGCCTACAACAGAACCCGCTGTCAAGAAAAATGAAAAAAAACATAACACCCAAAAAGGTAAGGATCTTCTAAACGACGTCTTCAGCAAAGCTACGGCGGCGCAAAGTACGTCGCCGCCGCCGGCCGCCCGTCCCGAAAAAGGGACGTGGTTTTCACCTTAAAAAAACCCTTAGAAAGGAAAATTACACAACAACGCCTCAAGCTGATTGATGGGGTTTAGCGTGGAGTGGATTGATTAATGCCTTTTTTTTCTTGAAGAGAATTAACGGGGGTAATCCATTAATCGATTTATGCATGAGTGATGGATTAGTTATTAGGGTTGGTTGGGGAGATTGCTAGATTGCGTGCGTGTGCGTGTGTGGGTGTGTTGCTCGTGCAGGCGTGCAGGCGTGCAGACGTGCAGTGCAGTGGGTCGGGCATTCACAGTTTCACACATGCTCCACCGTACTCGACTGCTCGTACGTCATGGAAGGTTCGAGCAGAGGAGAGAAGAGAGCAGATCGACCGAGAGAGACGACGACGTGGAGAATTGCTGGCCAATCGATCGACGAGCATGCACGTAATACATGTGCCATGTATGGTTGCGGCGGCTGGCTAGCACAGGCGCCCTGAAATGACACGCATACGTGCAACGCGAAGAAGCATATGATAGGGAGGATGGAAGAAGAATTAATTGATTTGACCGATTGTTAGGAGCACCGCCTGCAGGTATGGCTTTACTCCTACCTAGCAATAGTCTCTCAACCAGTGATTGTTAGTGATCACTGGTTGGATTTTATCAGCTTACTACTGAACTGATAGAGTGGTTTAATGGGTTGTCCGGGCCGTTTTCTGGTTCCTAATCTCTCTTTTTTTTTACATGGAAAACAAGCACTTAAAAATACAGAAAAAAATATGTGGTAGATTTCGAGATTCATTAAATCTATATTGGAAGATAACCAAGTATCGTAATATTTTTAGTAAATTACACCTTGCATGGATAAAATGTATCTAGTTTTATTTTGCAATAGATTATGCGAATTCACTTTGCAATATATTCTGCGAAGCAAAACAAGTTACAATATATATGCAGTGCCAAGTATAATTTACTCCGTTGCATTTGTTTCTTGTGATGCTTTGGTTTTCTGTGGAAATTGAATCGTGTTCTGCTGCTGAGCCTTATGTGTTCTGTTGTTCAAGCTAATAGCGGAATATACAAGCATGACCTTCAGAGCGTACAGTGAAATCTGATGCTGATCAGGTTTGTCGTGTACGTGTGCCGTACATATATAATGGCCGGCGCACTACCGACCGAACATATAGGCCAGTACATCTGCAGTACCGGATTTGACCTGAACCATATGCGTGCATTGCATATTGTACTGCCGATTTGGTATTATGCATGCAGGACAGAGAGATGCACGAGCATACTTCATTTGGTGTTCATGCATGAACCCTGCTATCAAGTACACTACTGTGCACAGCAATTCGAGTCCAACTGAAGCAGAAACTGGAACAGGACATGACCGAAGCACAAACATTATTCAGTCTTCTTCTATCCTTCTGTTACAAGTGTCTCAAAAAGAAAAGAAAAAAGTTCTAGCTTACCACTGCTTGTCCAAATATATAAGCACTTAAATTTCAAAAAATCATGATACAACGAATCTAAGTAGATGTATGTTCATATTCATTATAATATGACGTGTCAAATCATATCCCAACTAATTGTATTTTTGACGGAGAAAGTAACACTAGTTTCATAGGTAGTTACTTCCTCCGGTTATATTTACTTGGCGTTAGTTAGCTTAACATCAAGTAAAATAAAATCAGAGGGAGTATTACACCATTGGTTGATACTTCTTCCCACTTACAAAAGAATATTGTTTTATACTTTACAAAATTAGTAAAATGTGACCTTGACAAAAAAACAAAAAATTAAACAAGTGCACTTATAACAATATTGACAAGCCATTTTCATATGTCCAAAACCTATCTCTAGATAATTATAATGGTCAAATTTAACTTATTGATTTCAAAGATGCTAAAAGGACATCCTTTTGTGACTAGAGTCTAGAGGGAGCAATAGAATAGCACAAGACACCTCTGCTTTCACATTATGAACGAGACATCTATCTTAGCTGGCTAACATGCAGAGCAGGTTTACCAAAAATCTTACTTTCAGGAAGGCATCTACACAGCGTGAGACAACACCCATTGCTTACCAACTCCAAAATTATACTTTTGTAAATTTACTTTTGTTTCTCCGTTGTTTAGGAAAGATCAAAGCATGGAGATAGCTAGTACTAATAGTAGATTAGGGTTTGTTCGTCTGTTAGGAACAACCCTACCCTATATCTGATATATTTATTACTTATAACAAATGACCGACTGTATGGGAGCGTTGTAACAGGCAGTCGAATGTAACAGGCAATCGAACATGGCTTGCATTATATGCATGGGGTGATAATTTGATGAGAGAAAACTATCACTCAATACAGCCAAATCTGTAAAGTGATATTGTGCCAAAAAAAATTAACACTACTAAGATATATTGGGTTAATTGCCTTAGAAAACCTTTCTCCCCCCACAATCAAACACTAAGCCAACCACAACATGTTGCAGAAGCTATGATGATATATTGAAAGAGCAGTTTTACGGTCCTTGAGAAGGTGCCGAGAAGTATTAAAATTTTAGTATAAAATTTGGTAACTTTTATCTGAGGTACCGAAAAATACCAAATTTACACTTAAGTGGTACGTCTAGTAACTTTTTTAAAGGACTGTAAATTTCTGTTGTTGAAAACAGTTACTTCCTCCCCCCATAAGATTGGCACGATGGTAATATGAAAGAGATCTGTAATTTCTAAATATGGTTTGTTCTCTAAATTAAACATTATATGATCAAAGTACTATCGTTATAATTAATATAACGAGGATATTAAAAACGTGATTGCAACTTTTTGGTCCTTAATGGCAGTGACTAATCCTCCCATCCGTTAGTCCGGCTAAGCTTTTAATTAGCAGCTGTTCTTATGTTTCAGCCTTTCAGGAATATGTGCATCGTGCAACTCGTAACGTATACAGCAAGAAAACAGGGCAAGCCAGTTTGCTAGCTCGACCCCATGCATGTTTGCCTTTCACCGATCGATTGATCGGCTTCAATTCGACCGCGATGGCCTGCAAATTAATTATTGTTTTGTTATGGTCTATTTCTTGTTGAACTTTCGTGCAAGGCTGCAACTTGGTAGTTTATTGCTAGAGAGTCATTGATTAATTCCCCAACATGGGAGTTTTTAGTTTGTTGCTTCGAGAAGGATGCTCTAACCTCTGCCCTATCACTGGACTAACGGTGCTTCAAAAGTTGATTTTGACGCGTCATGGATTTTGTCCATGGTCGGTCTTGCATTTGATTTAGACAAGCCATTCCATATCTTACATCGAGTCCACAGTTGGTCACACATATAAGGCCTTATTTAGTTCCTGAAAAAAATTTGCGAAAACATCACATCAAACGTTTGATCAAACGTGGGGAGTTGTTTTTGTCACGAATGAAAAAACTAATTTCACGTCTAGCCTGTAAAGCTCAAGATGAATCTTTTGAGCCTAATTAATATGTCATTAGCACATGTGGGTTACTGTAACACTTATGGCTAATCATGATATAATTAGGCTCAAAAGATTCGTCTCATCGTTACAGCCAAACTGTGTAATTAGTTTTATTTTTTATCTATATTTAGTGCTCCATGCATGAGTTTAAAGATTTGATGTGATATTTTTAGAAAAAAATTTTGAGAACTAAATGGAGCCTAAGCTAATTAATTCCAACTCGCCATTCCATCTTATACACTGAGAAGGATGGATAATTACATCAGATAATTAAGCCGTTTGAGCCACGGTCGATAAGCTGCGAAAAAATTGAACCGTACAAAATATAAATAATTTAGTAAAACTTTTATGAATGTGTAATTAGTTGTTTAAAAGCTAAGGCTAGAAAACTGACTACAATGAAGAAAATATATGAAGTTTTAGAATTTAATTTGTCTGTTATCGATAAGCCAACAAACAAACGATGAGAACAATATCGCGGGAGCTAAAAACGTTTTGTTAATTCACATACGCTAAAAAAATTGTATTTATTATTTCGGTTGATACACTTATAGTCACAGAAATACACTTTATGTGAGATATATTTACTACTTTTATGTGAGGTGTATCTGTTAACTTCACAGGAAATGTTTACAATCTCGATCAGAGGACATGGCACATTTGCACCATACAGATTCAAATTAAATGCAAGTGATCAGGAACAATTGGTTCAGTGCTATCCTGGAACATGTAAGTGGTTACAGGCTGTTTTCATAACACACACATCAACATTATTCAGCATGGAGGTATTCTTGATGTTGATGATTAAATTGCCAGCGATCAACGCTACTCTCTTCTCTTAAGAAAGATGGTATTGACAAAAAAAAAAGAAAAAGAAAAAGAAATGGCCCATCGATCCCGTGGACATGTACAGCGATTTTATCTGCACATGTGCCATCGAAATAAGACTGAAATGTTCGAAAGAGATAATAAGCTCAATCGATATTATTAGCTTAGATTGCTAGGATAGTAGGATATATATTCAGTCATTATCTTGAAAAGCTAGGATCTTTTCAGTTATTATAGTTAACTGTTAACCGAAGATACGAGGGGCAGTGTTGGTTACATGTAGATATCAATCAAATCGTCGAACAATATTTCAACACGGGTCCGGGTTTGCATCTATTTTTCGGCAACAAAGAGATGTACACTTATGTAGCTTTAATCATGGCAGTGATAGTAGTACTCAAAACACACATGCTGATTTTTATATAAATATAAAAAATAAACTCAGACCAACTGTGTGGTTACACGGCTCAATCAGACGTTAATGACGACATGACAGAGCGCCCTGGCTGGCTGTAATGCTGTGTATCAATGGCAACTGCACCGAGAGCGACAGAGAAATCAGAAGTGGAGCTTTTAACCTTTTGCCACCGCTGGGGTAACAAGTGGCAAAGGATTTGCCAGGTTGTGGGTTGTTTTATGAGAGTAATGAGTGCAATAGTTAATTACCGATTTAAAAATAACATATTAATAAAAAAATCACAGAAATATTGTCGAGTTAAAAATATAAAATAATAGTTTTCATGTCGTTCGACACAGAAGGACGACAAACGTACCTGATATAAAATCTAAAACAACCAGCCTGTTGTCTTTCATTGTTCGATAGACATGTTGTCTTCCGAAAAAAATGACATGCCATCGTAATATAGGCTATGGCAAGTATTTGTTGAACTTTGACAGTTCAATAAGTGTCTATGAAGACCTATGCACCTGTACACACAACTCTGTCATCCTCCATTTGTTCGAATGGACATTTATCAAACAGCAGGAGAACATGTTTTTGTCTAACCGTTAGAGATGTCCGTTAATGATGGACTGTTCTGTAGTAGTGTGTTAATTATGATTTTTCTCAACCAGACAATATTTTGGTGGTTTTGCATTGAAGTAATATTATTTCTAAAACAATCTTAAATCAATATTCGGTAATTAAGCGAGTAACTTTACCAGATTCTCTACTAGCAATATTCAACTACCAGTATTATCTAATATAAACATCTCAATATAGTTGATTTATCAATAATATATTACATGTAAAAACAATTATAATTGATGTAGCAGTATTAACAAATATAATATATTAGATTAGGAAATATTTAAAGGTTCAGATTGATTATACCCAATAAGATAGTAGTGTAAAAACTTAAGGCAATGGCCATCTCCAACCAACATAGATGCTTATTGTGTTTGATAGATATTCCGTGCCATGCAAAATAAGAGGATATTTATTACTCTCTTCGTTCACATTGTACGGAATTTTAGCTTCTTTATGTCTTGTTTAGATCCACTAGCATATATATGAAACTGGACACATATATAAAGCTTATGCATTGATCTATGTGTGAATCAATTTAAAATGTAAAACTTACAATACAACCAAAGAAAGAAATTCAAGAAAGTAACGTTCACTTCCTCGGTCCAACAGTATAAGCATTTGGAAGAAAATATGACTAATCGTAGTATAACAAATTTGGACATAATCACATTCAACATCAATGCTTATATTTTTCGACAAAGTGAGTAATAAATAAATGTTTGGTCCTTTTAAGCAGATGGACAACTATGATTATCATGGATATCGCATAGCGCAGTTGATGGATTCTGCGGTGGTGCAACCGCCAGCCTTCGTTCAAATCCCCTAACATGCTTATTCTTCTTAGAGCAATTTTACCGTCCATGAGGAGGTATCAAGAGGTACCACTTTTTTTTTAGAGTAAATATGATACCTGTTGGTACCTCCACAAGAACGGTACGGAGGTCCCTCCTTTCTATCCAACCTTTAATTTACTCGTCTTTGCCATACACAACTGACGTAAACTTGCTTTCCTCCATCGATCATCAGCATTTTTAAGTTTGAACACACCCTACGTGGCACAGTCCTGTACGTATGTGGACAGCTTTGCCTCAGCTCGGAGATGCCTGCCGTCATGCAGTTGCGGCTCGTTTGATATGCTGCGGCGCTCGACTGTGGCTAGAAGCGGTTACACACGCGCCAGTGCCGAGTGGGAAATGGGAGCGGAGATGACGACGGCGACGGCGACGGCCGACGGATGTTTGCACAAGGCAGCGCTGGCCACGTCGTTATAACGGTGGTTCGCGGTTGGTGGATGCCGTTGCCGAACGAAAAAACTTTGAAGATGTGGTTCAAGTTTCGGTCACATATTTTAGTGCTTCGCGTTTAATTGGTGGCATGTTTTTTGTGGAATTCCCTCTCAGGTCAGACAAACCGGTGTTTTCCCGTTTAGTGCTACACTGTCACTCGTTATTATGATGACAATAATTTAGTTGTCTCTTGTTTGATATCGTTGTGAGAGAAGTTGGCATCAGCGCTTTGAAATGAGTCTTATCTGTCGTTGTTTCATCACCTGAAAACTCAGTCTCTCTTAATGGGATTATCATATCAACGGGTTCATACAGTTTTGCTACTGTGTGTTCTACAGAAGACGTTTTAATTGTCTGATCAACGAGCACATTCGAGAAAAAGTCATAAAATTTTTTATTTTATCAATTGGGGAAGAAAAACGACGTAGGCCAAAGCTCACAACTGAACCAATTTTACATGATTGAAATGAATGGGTCCACAGTTGTTATTGTAAGGTGCAATAATCACTTGTATACAGCTGCATCTGATGGAAGTGAAAAAGAGCAAGATATCTGTACAATATAGACTACTCTGCAAAATTGAACACTTCTATCAATCAGCACACTTCGTCTATCATGAGAGCTTAGTTGCATCATCCTTGCTCTGTTCAGTGGCTTCATAGTTAAGTAGCTTGTGCAGAGGAAGAAAACATGGAGCCAATGATGCCAGCGCAATGCAGAATAGAGATCCAATCCCAACCCACCAGGCAAAATGCGGGATCCCAAGCATAAGTTCATCACAAACTGCAAGAAGAAATCAATACAACAAAACACTGCTATGATTAAAGGTGTTATTCCAATGTTTGAATTAAACAAAAACTGAAGGGATCGCGATGTAACCAGAAACACGGGGCAAAACTTGAACTGCCTAATTTGGCACGTTTATCCAAAACTGAGCAAACTGAGCACGGCACTGGTTTGATCTTGTAAGTATTGTTAATATTATAAAGTAAACCATACATAAGGACAGTAAATAATTTATTGACAGAAATGAATAACTGTATAGTCAAGTAGTCAACTGGTCCAACCAGAGACTACATAGTTTTACAAATCACATGCGGTAACACTTTCAGTTTTCTGCATTAGATACTGACAGTTAACTAAAAACCTACAAACAAGGTATTAGGTATGTGTACAATACCGCCAGAAGAGTATAATAGATCTTCTTGTCCAATACCACAAGAAAAATGCTCTAGACATTCCTGAATGACTGCTACTTTGTCAAAGCATAAACACAAATCCTTGAAGCAAAATCAAAGTAATATTTAAAAGCGTTAAGTCAGTCGGATAGAAATAACACAAAAACTACAAAACAAAATTATATGCAAGCTTAGATCATTCCTTGACAACCCATATCTTAGATCAAGCTTCTCAAGGTTCCTTCTAAACCACAGTTATGGATTTCAACACCTCCACAAATTTATCTACAGTAGATGAATTATCAATCTCCAACTGAATTGATCAAGTCTCATTGTCCCAACTCACAAGATGTAACATTTATTGGCTACAAGCCTAGAAATGCTTATCAATGAGGCAGAAAATTGTGAAACTATTCATATGCAATTAGTGTGAGAATTTATTAGACAAGGTAATGATGTAAAAACTCCAAATTACAACCACAACAGTGGCCTCTTTCGATAAACAAGTTGGTGCTTATTTCTCCCTTTCTTAACTGACAGTATTAGAATTCCATGTAGCAGAAATAAACATATAAACTAGAACAGCCAAAATTTTGTGTATTGTTTTTTTAAGTACAGTAGTACCATACAAGCCCATGCAAACTGCATAAGGATAGATATTTCATCTCAAAATTCAGAAGGGAAAACTAAAAGCAAAATTAAGTTGCTAGAAGCTAGTTTAATGAATTAGGCATCAGCCATGACCACTGCAAGAGTGCAAGTGCCTTGTTGTCTTTCATTTTATATGTTTTGGCTGCAGCTCATCTACTTTTTCCACTCCAGAATCACAACATGAGATATTTGGCTGACTTCTGAAGTTCGTTAGAAATTATTATCAGAAAAAAGATGAATGTAAAAGAGCTGCATCAAGCCTTTTAGAATCAATCTTCACATCCTAAATGTATCTTCTATTTCCTAGATGAACGGGAAATGACAAAAAGTGAGCACTACATCGGAGGTTGAAATGCAAGAGGTTGCGTAAGAAACTCTGAGAACATATACAACTAATACTACCATAACACAACAACAAAAGGTGCTTCATTCGAGTTACTAATATTTCTGTCTTGCTTCAATCAGTCCGATTTCACTATCACTGAAGGTCTGAAGGAAAATAAAAACATAGCATAAAGAACAGTATTGCCGTACCAATGTTGAACATCGCAAGCTCTCTCTCCGGCACATTTGGCTTTGCAACTACCCCTTCAGGCTCCACCGTGACAAGAACATAAACCTATAATGAAAATCACACACGACCATATAAATCATCTGCTCTCATCAGAAGACACCGATCCAATTCCACATGCAATCAACAAATCTAGCTAAGCAACTACGTAGTAATATACAGACCAGCCTGCTGCTCTCAGCCTTGAAAATAATCTTCTCGGTGTTGAGCAACCTCCTGTTCATGCTCCCCAAATCCTCCACAGAGCGAGGATCATCCACAAGCCGGATCGAGAAGCTCGAAGGTATCTACAACCACAAACACAACAAGAAGCAAGCATCAACGGTGAAACAGCAACGCCTCATTTCCATTTCTTTTCCTCAACCGATAGGGTTCGGATCGTACAGAGGCCGGGTAGGAGATCTTGACTTCGTACCAGGCGGACGGCCGCGTCCCGTCCAGCCTGTACAGCCGGCGGCCGTGCCGGAGCGGCATAGTCTCACCCATCAGCTCCTCGCCGACGGTGAGTACCCCCATCCCCTCCTCCAAGCTGCAAGGGGAAGAAGAACACACCTCAACGGATGGCAAACGGTATAGTGAAGCAGCTCGGATCGATGTGGGGCGCACCTGAGCGCGGAGGATAGAAGAAGCGTGGAGAGCAGGAGGATTTGCGGGAGGAGGAGCAGGAGGCTTCTGCGGCGGCGGAGGCATGGCGAGGGGAGAAGCGGCGGCGGCGGCGGCGACGGCGGCATCGCGAGCTTCTCCTCGGCGGCGGCGGCCAGGAGGCGAAGAGGCTAGTGTGTTTGTGGAAAAATGGGCTTGTACGATGGGCCCATAAAATGGGCTGTTCTTGGGCCGGTATAAAGGTTTGGTTTGCTTTGGAGTTGGGACTTGTCTGGATGGGCTGAAATACCTCCGTGAAAGTTTGGTTTGCTTAAAATTCTCGAACTCTGCCGCCCCTGCCGATCTGATCTGAACTCTGAAGAGATCGAGCGATAGTACGATGGAGCGGCGGCGGCATGGCACTTGGCAGGGAGGAGAGATTGGTGCGACCTGCCGTCGGAGCTGACCAGGGAGGTCGCGAGCATGGCTGCTCCAAGGAAACATATTTGGAGCTGAGACTTCAACATCCAAGGTAGTCACGGCTTGTACCCATAGTCAAGGACCAGCACCAGTCGCTGGATTGATTCTATTGTTTGGGGCCTATGCCCACCCCAGCGATCGTAGTGTTGAGCCGCCTTTGATCGATCTTGAGATGAACCACCGTTGGGAATGAAGGATAGTGCCCGGTTTTCGCAAGTTTATGATCTAATATTAGCGACGATTTTGAAACTCGGTATTACTAGGAGGACGAGATTATTTCTTTGGTAGTTTGGTTGATGTTAACTGGGCTTATCAATGGGCCCGAGCCTTTTTTTATTAGCTGAAATTATGGCCCATACACATGGATGTGCCCGGTGTTGGGAGCTCGAAATATGGCCTTGTTTTGATCTGCTCTTAAGCCTTTGGTTTATGGAACCTACACATTAAGTGGTGTACACAGCCACAACCATTGTCATGAGTACGTAAGATTCCTGTCAAACATAGGGACACATTACAACAAGTTTAGCACACAAATAAAGGAGAAAAACAAAACTAAGCTTTGATTCTTCTTCGAAAATTCTAGATTAAGGTGAAAAGGAACTCCACAACTGGCTTCTCCAACAATTTTGCACTTGTTTTAGACTGTCCCTCCTTTATCATCTTTAAGTAGCAAGGACCAAGGCCTTGTCCAATAAGTTTATTTGTAAACCTGCGAGAAAGATATTATCCGGCAATTTTACCGATGTGGTTGCAATTTTGGTTATTCTTTGTCGGGCTGAATGAGAAAAGATACTACTATTAAACAATTATGAGTTACTCCTTCTGATTCATAATGTAATATTTTTGATTTTTTCTTGTAGCATTTAACTATTTGTTTCATCTAGTATTTTGTTTACGACTACTTTATTATAATAATACTTTAAGTATAGCTTGTTTTTTCCTATCTATAAATTTTTTGAATGCTTGAATGTAAGAAAAACAAAAAGTAAAAACTCTTTTTCTAATAAAATCTGACCCCTATGCAACAGTACTGCGCCAATTATTCAGACACGAAGCTGTGGAGAAGATTCGGCCGCAACCGCGTCCGTGTCCGTGCGTGCACGCGGCGGAAAAGAGACGCCTTTACGGCGGTGGCAGCCGACCAAACACGCATGAAGCCGGTGCCCTCCCCGTTGGCCACCATATGACAGGCACCATGCCACTCACTTTCACCGTATCGAATGCCCATCACCATCCTCACTGAAATGAGAGTGTCCGACCATGGACAAGTCAAGATGACAAGGAACAAGTGGTGAGCATACAAAACACACACACGGTCACGACCAAACCAAGGAAGAATCAGACAATCTGACAGGCTTGTTACTGTATTATAGTGTATTATTATCATTATTACTGGCATCTTGACAGTAGCTCAAAAGAGAATTTTGCAGATGGATTTTCCGGTTGGAGACAGAATCGCTGTTGCTGCTTCTATAGTTCTATTCTTTGGCCTCGTCTGGTAGCCTGAAGTCGATGGTCCCTCAATAAATCATGATTGACTCGACGGAACACACACAAGCTGATCCGGACCGTCGGCACATTACGAGCTAGATGGACCAGTTAACGTCCCCCGGGCCCACTGCCAGCGTCCTGGCTGCTCCTCTGCAATGCCATTTTAAGATTTGTCGCTAGTAAACAAATACTACTAGTACAGTACTACCAGCATTAGTACTGAGTTTTTGTAAAATTCTTGACTTGCATTTATGGTTAGCTCAATGTAATCGCAAAGGGAAAAACAGTGCAAAGTATACTACTTCAGACTGCGTAAGTGTAACATTCCATCCTCTTCAGTTTTCCCATGCATCTTGGATTAGATTAGTCAGATAATTTTGCGATTAGTTTTATTGTAAACGCCGGCATCAGGTGTTGCCAGGTCAACAAAATGCCCCCACCGCACGGGATCCCTCCCACATCGAAACAGACAGCCACGGCCGGCACGCGCCGCTTTTTTCCACGTGTGCTCCCCTCCACACGTCAACTTCCATAAACCCAGTCCATACACCAACAAAAACACTTTCGGGGCCACACTTTGCCACGCACAGGTAAGGCACGTCACACTTTTTTTTTTTAAGATAGTGGTTGGTTGATTATTACAATTGTGGCTTGTCACACTTTAGGTTCACACGTCATAGACTTATAGACTTATGTTTTAGCAAACTCTTGCCACAGTTATGACGAACAATTTGCTGGCCCCACTTTCTAAGGCTTGCCACATCGTTGGCAAAT
Source organism: Leersia perrieri (assembly GCA_000325765.3). Lineage (NCBI taxonomy): Eukaryota > Viridiplantae > Streptophyta > Magnoliopsida > Poales > Poaceae > Leersia > Leersia perrieri. Next base: position 27,282,856 of record CM002481.1, on the reverse strand, counting down.
TGTGGCTAGGAACCAGACCCAAAGTCTCGAAACAGAACACATCAGCGCATACACCGCGTCCACGCAATTACCCTACCCCTCCACCCCCAATTCCTCCACTAATTACTTTATTATTAATACACGCACTGCTTTTCAAATCCGAATAAACTAAACCATACCCCTTTTGTAATTAATCGATTTATTAATTAAACGCAAAGCCGTTCGATTCCGAGTAATTAATCGATTTATTAACTAACCCAACACGTCCTCTTCCTCCGACCTCCGTTGCGTTTGGGTTCGCCTCGCCGCCTCCGCCTCCGCCTCGCCGCCTCCGCGCGCGCGGCGGCCGAAGCCGGCGGCCTCCCATCACCCCGGCTCCGGCTGCGCCCGCACGAACGCACCTCCTCCTCTTCCGCCTCCTCTTTCTCTAGGGTTAGGGTTTTCCCTTCCCGCCGGCTGGCCCAATGCGGAGGACACCGGCGGCGACCGGCGCGGCGTGCCGGCGGTGGGCGATCCAGGGGTTCGTGGTGGTGTTCCTCGTGTACGTGCTCGCGGTGGTGTTGGTCCAGTCGCCGCCGCTCGTGTCCACGTCCGTGCGCGGCGCGGCGTCGTCGCGGCGGCTTCACCTCGATGATGGAGAAGGGGAGGGAGAGCGCGCGGCGCCGGCGCGGCCGTCGAAGCGGCCGCACCGGGAGACGCTTTCTGCGGCGGAGGGGAGGTTGAGGTTGAGGAGGGGGACGAGCCGGATGCTGTCGTCGGCTGGGATCGTCTCCGGCCTCGACCTCCGGCAGCTCAACGCGACGACCCGCGCCGGCTCGCTCCGTAAGGTCGCCGCGGAGGCGGCTGCGGCCGGGGTACGCGTGTTCTCCGAGCTGGAAACCCTATCGGGAACCGTGTCCAAGCTGGATTTCTCCGGGAAGGAGGAGGAGGAGGAGGTGAGGAGTAGGTGCCCTCACTCGATCGTGCTCACGGGCGACGAGTTCCGGGAGAGGGGGCGGGCGGTGGAGCTGCCGTGCGGGCTGACGCTCGGGTCTTACATCACGGTGGCCGCCACGCCGCGGGCGGCGCATGCCGACCGAGATCCTAAAATCACGCTGCTGAGGGATGGGGACGAGCCGATCATGGTGTCGCAGTTCATGATGGAGCTGCAGGGGCTCAAGACGGTGGACGGCGAGGACCCGCCGAGAATTCTGCACTTCAATCCTCGCCTCCATGGCGACTGGAGCGGCAAGCCTGTGATCGAGCAGAACACCTGCTACCGAATGCAGTGGGGAACCTCACTCCGCTGCGAGGGCTGGAGGTCCCGTGCTGATGAGGAGACTGGTATGCACCACCTTGCCATCAGATGAATCACGATTAGCTTATCCATTTTATTGCCCAAAGATTAGATTTTGTTTGCAATGCCCAAAGGTTAGATTTTGTTTGCAATGTTGTTGTTCAGTGGATGGGATGGTAAAGTGTGAGAAATGGATTCGAGATGATGAGGAGCGGTCAGAGCAATCAAAGACGTCATGGTGGCTGAACCGGCTCATTGGGCGAACAAAGATCTCTGTTGATTGGCCATACCCATTTGTGGAGGATCGCATGTTCGTTCTTACTCTAACTGCTGGATTGGAGGGTTACCATGTGAATGTTGATGGGCGGCATGTCACGTCATTTCCTTATCGCACTGTAAGTGGATGCTCTACACTCATGAAGAGATAAGTGCACATTGATGGTATTGTCTTGCTGTGTAAGTTGGAAATCATGATTAACTTTCGTCTCTGGTTATTGTGATGCAGGGATTTGTGCTTGAAGATGCCACTGGCTTGTCATTGAATGGGGATCTTGATGTGCAATCGGTATTTGCAGGGACTTTGCCCACTGCACACCCTAGCTTTGCACCTCAGAAACAACTAGAAATGTTGCCTATTTGGCAGGCCCCTCCCCTTCCAGAGAAACCAGTTGAGATTTTCATTGGCATCCTGTCAGCAGGCAACCATTTTGCTGAGCGAATGGCCGTGAGGAAGACATGGATGTCTGCTGCCCAGAAGTCCTCAAATGTCGTGGCCCGCTTTTTTGTTGCACTGGTAAAATTCTGAAGATCAAATTTGATGGCCTAGTATGTCCAATGTGTGTTTGTGTCTGTGGACTTGAGCTGACGAATTCTCTTTTGTGCAGAATGGCAGAAAAGAAGTGAATGCACAATTGAAGAAGGAGGCAGAGTTTTTTGGGGACATTGTTATCGTGCCATTCATGGACAGCTATGATTTAGTTGTTCTAAAAACTGTGGCAATATGTGAATATGGGGTATGTCTAAGATTCTGTACCTATCTTCAAACTTTGCTACTTTCATGCTGCCCTATTGACATCTTCATTATAATGAACTGTTTCTCAGGTACGTGTTGTTTCAGCTAGATATATAATGAAGTGTGATGATGATAATTTTGTTAGACTTGAATCAGTAATGGCTGAACTTAAGAAAATACCAAGAGGTAAAAGTCTTTATGTGGGAAACATGAATTATCACCACAAGCCATTACGCAATGGGAAGTGGGCTGTCACTTACGAGGTAAGCGTGTTTTCAACTTTTCATTTCACAATGGCCTCATATTTCCTAGTATCACCAATCGACCTAGTTGTTTCACTAAAGTGCTGCAGTGAACATTTCAATAGAAGTTATTTGGACCGCCTGTTGTGCGGTTTTTGTCAATTGTTTCAAACTTTATAGAAGAGTGTAGATTCATGTCAATATGGCATGCCAATGTACTTTGCTCAATCTTTCAACCGTTTAAGGCATCTAACAACGAATCACTTACTGTAAATCATACATCAAAACTTAGCATAACAATCATACATCAAATACTGACCGTGGTTGCATTAATTTATAGCCATCTCCACGAACTAAATGATCATTTCTGTAAACAAAATAGCAATGCTGCTGACTTCAAATTTAGTCATTGTTTTGTCTGTCTATGCAGATGCTTAGGTTTTTTTTTTTTTTGGGGGGGGGGTATGAGGGTTGTAACTTTCAATCCTTTTTTTATGAATTATTTATCAGGGCCTACAATTTGTGAGGCTGTTTCAATACATTGTTTTGTAGTTAGAATTTAGGAATTATTTTCTACATGTTGACTTCATTTTCCACCATTTTAACCAGATTTTGCTATCTAGGTGCATGTATTCCCTTTGAAAAATAGATTTGTAACTTGGTCATTTTTGCACTCAATATGTTAACTGTGCAATCTTTTGTCATGGCTGGTATTGTTCTGGGGCCAGTTAGCATTGTTTCGCTATGGTGTCAATCTATAGAAAATGTATGCTTCATTCACTGTTCTTTTCTGACGCTAAGGACCTCTTATGAATAGTGCCTTTGTCACATAGACCATTTTGGTACAAAATCATCTGAATTTGTTTAAAACTCAAAGCCTAGGTAAGTTCAGTAACAACTTTGTACATGTATTTCTAGGTAATTTATGTTCCTTGTCTCCACTGGCTTACAAAATTATGTATGGACCTACATAGGAGAATGGAGATATTTGATGTCCTGCAGATTCTGTGTCCTTTTGTACTCCATTCTTCAATTTCGTTTTTCTCCTTGACTGCTTCATGTATACCAACATAGGCTTGGGTGCCTAAAGTCTGAAGTAACCTCATGTATTTCTAATTTTTGCACTTATTTTTAAATTTACAGGAGTGGCCAGAAGAGGATTACCCAACATATGCAAATGGTCCTGGCTATGTTATATCTTCTGATATTGCTGATTCCATTGTGTCAGAATTTGCCACTCATAAATTAAGGGTAAGAAACGATTGCTTCTGGTTGTTTTTTGTGGTGCTAAAATGACACATAGGGTAACTTGGATTCATTAATGGGATATTTACCATACTATTGAGATCCTTGTATATATCACACAAGCAAACTACTGTAGATTTTCATGTCATGTCGTGGAATAACTTGAGCATAGGTTGGTAAGAAGGCAACCTGAACATACTAATAGGTTGCAATAATTTACATTTTCTTGTTGTGCAGCTCTTCAAAATGGAAGATGTGAGCATGGGCATGTGGGTTGAGCGGATCAATAACACCAGGCATGTTCAATACGTCCACAGTATCAAGTTCTGCCAATTTGGATGCATAGATGACTACTACACTGCACATTACCAGTCACCGAGGCAAATGCTATGTTTGTGGGATAAGCTGCAGGATGGGAAAGCACAATGTTGCAATATGAGATAACGACAATGGAACTGTCAGTATGACCCCCTTCGATGGTGTTAGTGGTCATTCTTATTTGCTACATGATGATCCTGAGCCCATGATCGAAGGACTGTTTTGTGACGGTAAATTAAACCCTCGATGACTAACTAATGGCCATAGTTTGTTGCATTTCATTTAGAGATAACCGTCGAAACAATCAGCCGAGGGAATGAATAGCAGCTTGTAGTGCCTGTGCTCTTTTTTTAACTATGAGATATAGACGAAGTTCAGTGGGCACTAGTAGAACTGCTCAAGGACTTCATTTGTACATGTGAAGGGTAGAAAACTAAGCTTAGTTAAAATTATTGCAAGTCTGCAACCTTTGGTATGCCTGGTTGTGGTCATGAACAACCCATCAGGTAATAGAAGCCATCTTGGCGTTTTACACAAATTTTGTTGCAGAGACTTTCATTTAACATGGTCATAAATTATGACACGGTCTGAGTCTGCCTTTTCCATTCTGCACTAGAATTTTGGACGCGGTATAGTTCTGGCCGCAAGCCTTCAAACATCTTGGATGAGTTCGTGGAAGATCAAATTTCTGGTTTTTCTTGTTTTAGATTTAGGCTGTCGCTGCAGCTCGACTGTTCTACTAGAGAGTTGCTAAGCACATTAATTTAAAATGTACTCCCTCTGGACATATTTAGTTGACGTTTTGGACAATACATTTACACAAAGATTAGACCAAAATTTTTGTTTGAAACGACATATATAAAAAAGTGGAGGTAGTATATACGTATAATATTATATTGCATTCTGTGGAACAAGCACGTAGGATAAAGTATTGGTTTAAACCTTCAACTGGCAGATGATAAGAATGCTCCACTAAAAATTGGATCGAAAATTCGAGATATTGGAAAATCAAAAGCATTGTTTTATGAAAAACTGACAAAACTAAAAGAGGAATGATCATCCCTAGGATTGGGTGTACGATACATCAAACGGTGAGATCAGATCATTCCTAGTTGTTTACATCATTTTTTTTTGAATATGTCTTCGCAGAAAGAAAGTATCAGGAAACGATACAACATACAAAAACCTGTCAAAGAAATGGAAGGCCTAACTTTACTACTTATTGGCCCAATACTAATGTTTAAGAGCCCAACTCCAACCGACTCTCTCTTGACCTGTAACGCAATGAGGTAAAGAAGGCCCAACTGTACTTCTTGGCCAATATTGAGCCCAAGCCCAACCGACTCTGAGAGTCAGAAACCCGCAACCTTGTACGCAAAGCCGTAAGAACCCGCGACCGCAAGGCTTCCCCCGCCGCCACGCGTGTCCGCCGCCGCCTCCCGTCGGCGTGCCGCGTGCCTCCTCCTCCCCCTCCTCTTTTCCCCTCCCCTTCTCCTCGCCGCCGCAAAACCAATCGGGCGGCTCGCTCTCGCTCTCCCTCCTCCTCCCCAAACCCTACCCGCCGCCGCGATGAGCGGCCGCGACCACCACAACAACCCATGGCCGCCGCACCGAGGCTACGACCCCCGCGACCCCGCCGCCTCGTGGCACGGCGACGCCTCCACTTCCGCCGCCGCGGCGGCCGGGGCGAACCCCTACATCTACGTCCCCAGCCCGCAGTTCGTCCCTAATCCTCTCAATCTCGTCCTTAATCATGTGCTTCACAACCCCGCCGCCCTTGCCGCCTACCATCACCAACAGCAGCAGCAGCAGCAATACTACCATCACCACCAGCAGCAGCTTCTCCATTCATCTGCGTACCACCAAAACCCTAACCATAATCTCCAGCACCGTGCACCCGCCCCCGCACCGTCTGCGTCTGCGCCCGCGCCCGCGCCCGCGCCCGCCGGCAACATCCAGCACCGCCCTGCGGCACCCGCGCCCGCGCCGGCACCGGCACAGCCTCAAGTTAAGAAGAAGAAGAAGCAGATGGAGCCGCTTCCTCAGGCGCAGCCGCCGCCACCGCTGCCCACGCCACAGCAGCAGCAGCAGCTTGAAAGGGCGCAGGCGGCGGCGAGGAAGGCGCGGGACGAGATTCTGAAGGCTGGCGAGGGTGTTACGGGGTGGAAGGTGGCACAGGCGGTGCTAGTGGCACTCAAAGTGGACTCCTGGGGCTCCCTTGGTGTCCAGCTGCATGAAGTGCCCCTACTGCGTGATCTCTTCCTCATCGAGGGCAAGGTCAGTAGTGTTTATTGGCTGTAGGCGCAATAGTTCGCAGTGAGATGTTAGTACTAATGTACTATGCAACTGTGCTAAATTCGTCCCATATGTTCTGTTCAGAACCTTAATTTGTGTGCAATTGCTATAGCTGAATTTTGATGAGAAATGGTAGGGTAACTATGTAAAGGGATTATCTTCCGTCTGAGATTTATTTCTTTCTGTAACAGCACAAAAGAATTGGAAATTGAGCAAGTGGTCAAATTATCAGTCAAAAGAAACAATGTTAAAAAAAATACACAACAATGGCAAGTAACCTGAAATTAGATATGTTTAATTCTAAAAAAATGAGAGCGATCCAACCAACGCAGTGCAAAATTAGACTGAAATTATAAGTTGCTGCAGCTCTTGGTGCAAGAATTAAGGCATTGAGGAAATGACCAAAGTCAGTTTTCTTTAGGGATACTTTACAAGAAGATAGAGAATCGGTTACATATCGTCTTGTGATTATGTGAAGTCATGATAGGTATTTGATGCAAAGGATCCCAAAAAAGTGGAACAATCTAGATTATGGGAGAGAATATAATTCTAAAATCAGGAAACTTCTTTTTGATATAAAACGATTTAAACATTAAGAACCTTCTATGTAAACATTTTGTAATTATTGTGATTGGTGAGATTCGATTAGTTTGATGCCGCTTCTTTATAATAAGTATCAGAATTTATTTGTTTTTGTTTGGACTTTTGAATGAGCATAAAGCTTTCTGAGCTTTTGTTGTCAATATCAAATCATTAGTATTTGGTTCAATTTCCTTGGTGATGTTGCTGATTAATTTCATATGGGCATGGCAATTTGTCAGGTGAATACATTTATCCATTGTTATGTGGCAGCAAGGAAAATTATTTCAGTTTATGATCTAGAGTCTGAGATATGCAAAAATGAGAGTGTTGGGCAGTTTGAAGAGTTAGGATTGGGGCCTTTTCTTCAGCACCCACTTGTTGCACATTATTTTTCAGTACCTGCCGATTTATCCATGGTACCTAAGCTTAGTAGTGAGGAGATTGTAGGCTGGCTTCAGAAGTTTATGGATAATAACACACAAAAGAAAATTACAGTGGAAAACTTCTTGGATTATCTTGCTGAGAAAAAGTCAATCTCTGGAAAGGAAAACCTTGGTGTACGGATACAGAGCTTGAGGTATGTATGTTTAGATTTGGGCGTGTACTTATTGACTTCTCTCGTGCATCCGACATTTTCAGTGGTGCACACAAGTTTGAAATTGAAGCAATATCCTTTGATCTGTCCACTACTATTTTGTTGTTGTCTCATTTTAGCACAATGATATTTTCATTTTCCTTATTTGGGGAAATTTTGTAGGTTGCATATTTCCTTTCTCCGGCAGGCTAGGAGAACTGAAGTGTCTGCTGTTAAAATTCAAGGCAACACCAATGTCTCAGGTGGTAGTAGTCATGAAAAGGATTTGGTGAAAAATAGAAAATTCCATTTGAGCAAACAGGCATTGGATGAGAGGTTCAGTGCTATAACTAGTCGTATAAAGAAATTACCAGGTATCAATAAGCATATTCGTTTTGATTCAACCGATGATGAAACTGAGGGAGATTCTAGTTCTGAGGGTGACGCAGTTGATAACAGTGAGAGTAAAAATGGCCGTGCTGCTATTGATAGTAAGGATGTTGATAAGCGTGTTAGTAGCTGTCCATATCCTTCAAAAACAGAAGAGATGGAGCGCCTTGGATTGAAGTCTGAAATGAGTAAAAAGCCACCTTTGGATAATAGCAAGGTAAAAGAGAGTGGTAAAAAGGGTTTTATGAGAGAGAAAAGAAAATCTGAAGAAGATGGGAGCCCCAACTCTTCGTGCAAACAGCCCAAGAAGAAGCAAAAGGTGCAAATTCAAAAGCATGAATTATTACCTAACTGCTTCTTGAGTATAGGTAAGTTGGAGAAATTCATAACAACCTGGAAGGAAGCATGCCGTGAACATCCAGTTCAACAGGTATGCATATTATTCTTTGTTTTATTTTTATGATCGTGAACCTGAATGACCTTCACCAATATTTGCTTGGAAAAACAAACACCATAATTATGCAGCTAAGTTGTACTTCTGATATATGTCAAACTTGTTTGGTGGTTTGGTCATACAATTTCATTTGTCTCTTTAGTCTTTACTTATTTGAAAGCACATTGTTGATTGTTTAGGAAAAGGAAAGTTTGTTTAAGTCTTGATATTTCTTGTTTCTAAACTAAACTTTCTTGCCTCATCATGAAGGTTTTGGAGTTGTTGGCAAATTACTATGCGGAAACACCAAAGGAGAAGAAGAAAATAATAAAGTTTTTCTCCAAATACCCAGGCATTGGCTTCCTAAATGTTGCTGTGAGTTGTTTTCTTCTACTTTACCCATCCTGTTATTTAATTTTACTTGTATCTAGTATCTACTATGGAGGTATATTGTGCAAAACGGCTTCACCCTTCTAGTTGACATATGCACCTTAAGACAGAGGGTTAATGAACTCATATGATTAGTAGATGCAACTTGCACGTTATATGCTCAGTTGAGTAGGTCATTCTATGTATGTGTGTGCGCTTGAGACCACCATTTGGTTCACAAGCAGATTAATTTGTCTTTGATCAATCCTATTTATGTGCTCATCCCCACATTTGTCAATTTCATCCTGGAGAAAAATCCAATTTAGCTTTTGGAATGTAATATTCCGGTAACTGCACATTCCAATTTACCATTCAGATTTATAATATGAAAATAAAGTTTATGTATATATGATAAACCGAACCTAAAAGCTTTGTAAATTCATGAAAAAAATTACTATAGAACTATAGATAGGTATAGGTACTAACCACATTCTCAGTAAATATCAACTGAAAACTCAACTTCACTTGGTAGAAACAAAAATAACAAGTTTCAGGTGAATAGTATCCACTTTTCCCCAGAAATTTTTGATTTTTGTTCCTCCCAAATGAATTTGAGTTTGGACTTGATATTTGGTTGGGATGTGTTTCATTCCTATACCTATCTATAGTAATTTTTTCATGAATTTACAAAACTTTTATGTCCGGTTTTCACGGGTTCTCCTCATATATGATACATATGATAGGTTATGTGTTTACTTCTTAAAATTTTAGCTTGACTATTTCATTTGGGTTTGAATGAAGCAAATACTATTTGGTATTTTGGCTGGTATTTGAATGAGTGGAAAGTCTGATTTCACCCAGAATGCGCTGGAATAACCAGAATTCTAGCTGCTAAAATACACAGCCTCCTCTGTGCTGGTTTGGGTGGCTGCACACTCGAGCTAGTTCCAAAATGTAATTAATAAGTCTATGCCTCTTCTGAATATTTGAGATTGAATTTTCCATTTTACAAAGTGACTGCTAAAAAAAATATAATCAAGTGGCTGAAAAATAGGTTGTGGTAGAGTAAACAAGGTAGTCCTGTTCCTTTCTTCGCCATAGGGCCTTAGAGCTACCTTAGCACGGTCCATGGCACGGAAGAGCCCTATCATCAGTTCTTGAACCTGTACCAACAATGTCCATATCAAAGGATGTGTTCATGTTGTCTTTGTTTTCTTGTTTGTAGTATTCATGGCTGGCTGTACACTAAATAAATTCTGATGTATATTTTCCTGAAGCATCTGTGACTAGCAATCATGCATGCAGATACATATTTTTTCTCCGTAGAGATTTTTTGCTTTTCCTTTCTTGGTGGAGGTATTGTTTGATTTTTCATGGAAAGCCAATAAAGGATCAAATTGTGTTTGAGGCTTTTAGCAGCTTGCATTATTTAAGTGAATAGATTTGTTTTGAAAATTTGAAGGAGTAGATATGTAAATCCAACCTGCAAAATCTGGCCTGTACATGATCATTTAAATGGTTGGGAGGCATTGAGTAGGACAAACTGCTAGTGTTTCTTTCCTTCTTCCATTTGCTATAATTATTTGGTACCATTTCAGGGTGTTTGTTTTATGTACTCCAACATGGATATGCAGGTTAGAGCGATGGGATGCGGCCTGCTGGATAGTGTTTATGATGCGATCAATGTCTTTAATGAGAATAAATCATCAAGTATTCCTGACACCACCACTGAGCTTATGGAAGTTGAGCCCCCGCCAAGTAAAAAGAATATAAAATGCACTGCAAAAGGAGTCAACGATACCATCGATGGAAGCAAGGATCCTGGTTGCAGTACGCTCGCCCTCTCCCTATCTCACACACAGAGAGAACACTGTTGTTTCATTTGATGATCTTCACACACAATTATGTGCCATGCCAAGGAACTGAGAAATTGAAGTTCCCTTTGTGTTACTTTTCGCAATAGATAGGTCAAAGAAATGCTAGCTTTTCATGTTTGTCACATATTCATGGCTTCCTGCAGGTGTCACAACTGATGATGTTATCAGGAGAATTACTGATTTTTTTGAGTCAAATGGCAGAGTGTCCGGAATCAATGCTTCGCAAGTGGGAAAATCTACATTCCTGAAAACACTTCTCGATTGTGAAACATGCATAACTGCTAAATTTTCAGCCAACCAATTTAGTGCTCTTGGCCATGGTACTTTTCTCGAGTTTTTGGGGAAAAATGAGCAACATTTACCCCCTAAGTTGAGCAATTTCTTGAAAGGAGGAAAGTTTGTTCCTTCGTCAGTGGAAGTTTCTGTACTGCAGCAGCAGATTGAAGTTTTACTCTGCCAAGCTGAGGATAACTGGCTTGAAGATGGTGATTTTTTGGGGGATAGTTTCTCTATGCTTCTCAAAAGGCAGTTTCCAACTATTAGCTTTGATATTGTGCAAAACAAATCTGGAGGACTTCTTGATTCTATTGAAAGGCAAAGGAAAAACGTAGAAGTAAATAACATCATGTTTTCTATGTCTTTGTTGGAGAAACGGTGGTCTGGAATTGTTCCTGGTAGCCATGATACATCAGATGGGCCGATGAATGATGTTCAGCAATCTTGTTCTGTAACAGTCTCCTCACAAGAAGCAATTAAATGCTTGCTTAAGGCTCCAATGCTGTCAGATCTACTTACTTGGTCGCATTGGGATATGTTGTTTGCTCCCTCTCTGGGCTCGTTCATACAATGGCTGCTGAATACCGGCCCAGTTCCAGATCTAGCTTGCATTGTGACAGCAGATGGTAGGTTTATTAGAGTCGATCCTTATGCTACGGTTGACCAATTTTTAGAAGGAATTATTCAATGTTCACCATTTCAAGTGGCCGTGAAACTGCTTTCCTTGCTACATATTTATAATGGTTCTACTAACACTCCAATTTCCTTGTTGAAGTGTTATGCACAACGAGCAATAGGTATCATAATGGACAATGGCAATAATTTGCTGAACCCTGATTCTGAAGGCAAATCCAGTGGAAGGAACATTAGGTCTGATATGTCAACCAACATTGGTGATATTGTTCATCTGGTTGCCAAATTTGTACTTGATTGTCTTGGTCATCTACCTTCTGAATTCCGGAGTCTCGGAGCAGATATATTATTAGCAGGACTTCGAACATTAACAAAGAATTGTTATTCAGCCATCTTGCTTGAAGCTACTGAAACCGGGCAGCTGTGCATGCTTCATGATATTGGGTTGTCACTTGGAGTAGCAGAATGGGCTGAAGATTGTCGTAGATTATGTTTAACTGATGAAATTCATCCAAAGGCAGAAACACATGCTGCTTCTAGGCATCCATCAGCTGTATCTGGAGTTGCTACATGTGAAAATTCTAACTTGCTTAATGCTACTGATGTTGATACGACGGATGAGGGGAGCAAGTCATTGCCTGGCAAGGAGAATCAAATTGTTGCTGTAAATGGAAACCAAAATGTATTAAATCTCATCAAAACTGCGGAATTTAATACTGACAAATCCCTGACGATGGAAGAAGTGAATCATGAGGAAGCAACTATAGTTATTGAGACCATACGCCGTGAAGAATTTGGTTTGGATCAGTCCTTAAGTTACACTGAAAATAGTTTGTTGAAAAAGCAGCATGCTCGACTTGGCAGAGCACTTCATTGTCTCTCACAAGAACTATACTCCCAGGATTCTCACCTACTTCTTGAGCTGGTAAAACTTCTCTTTGCATGCTTTGCTGCCTCGTTTCCTTTGTGTTACTGCGTTAGCATGAACATCTGGAATTCTTCTTTGTTTTGCTGACATTAGTGTATTCTAATCAGGTACAGAATGCTGATGATAATACTTATCTTGAGGATGTTGAACCCACATTAGCGTTTATTCTTCAAGGAAATGGTATTGTTGTTCTCAATAATGAGAGTGGCTTCTCCGCTGAAAACATCCGAGCACTTTGTGACATTGGTAACTCAACAAAGAAAGGATCCAACCAGGGTTATATTGGAAATAAAGGCATTGGATTCAAATCAGTATTTCGGGTAGGCTCAATAAAATCATTCTAAACTACATTATTACCCTAGTTTGTGTAAAATTTGTGGCTGCATGCCTTCTCATCTGTGGTTCCATGATCTTATTGCAAGTTCACAACAGTAATTGTTTTATTGTTTATGCTTTTGCATCTTCTACGACTTTGAGTATGTGGGAATGGTTTCCATTCTCATTTCACTATAATAATTTTTCAGGTAACTGATGCTCCAGAGATCCATTCAAATGGTTTCCACGTGAAATTTGATATTACACAAGGCCAAATTGGTTTTGTATTGCCAACTGCAGTTGCACCTTACAATACCTATTCCATAAGTAAAATGTTATCTGTTGAAGACGACAAGGACTCTTCTTCCATCTGGAATACGTGCATTGTGCTTCCATTCAGATCAAAATTCAAGGAGAGCACTGGTATGCACTCCATTGCATCCATGTTTTCCGATCTCCACCCATCTCTGCTACTGTTCCTTCATCGGCTAAAATGCATCAAGTTTAAGAATATGATGACCGATACACTATTGGTTATGAGAAGGAAAGTCCTTGCTAATGGCATTGTGAGAATTTCACATGGAAATGATATAATGAGTTGGTTGGTAGTTAGCAAGAAGTTACAGGGCACAATTGTACGCCATGATGTGTGCTCTACAGAGATAGCTGTGGCATTTACTTTGCAGGAGAATCAGACAGGGGAATATGAGCCTTACTTGAAGCAACAACCCGTATTTGCTTTTCTACCTCTAAGGAACTATGGTCTTAAATTCATTCTTCAAGGAGATTTTGTCTTACCCTCTTCCAGAGAGGAAGTGGATGCTGATAATGCATGGAACCAATGGTTGTTGTCTGAATTTCCTTCTTTGTTTGTCAGTGCGCTAGAATCCTTTTGTACTCTTCCTTGCTTCAAGAGTTGCCCTGGAAAGGCTGTTACAACCTTCATGAGTTTTGTTCCTCTAATGGGAGAAGTTCACGGGTTCTTTTGTCAGCTCCCTCACTTGATCCTTTCCAAGTTGCGTCTCACCCGCTGCATGGTTTTAGAGGGCTCTGATTTGCAATGGGTCTATCCATGCAACACTCTCCGAGGTTGGGATGAACAAACTAGAATATTATTTTCTGATAGCTTACTTCAGGAGCATCTTGGTCTTGGGTACCTATCAAAAGATATAATCATATCTGATACATTATCAAGGGCCCTAGGTATTCATGACTATGGACCGAACGTTTTGATCAATATCATGTCATCTATTTGTCGATCTGATGGTTGTATTGAATCACTGGGGCTGGAATGGTTATGTGCTTGGTTCGTTGCTCTTCATATATCATTGATGTACCATTCTTCTCGAAATCATCCATTAACAACAAACTCTGAAGATTTTTTATGTGCTCTCAGAAAAATACCATGTATTCCACTTTCAGATGGTTCATTTAGCTCAATGGCAGATGGGCCTATTTGGTTGCCTTATGATGTTCTCAATTCAAAATCCGACTCGAAAAGTAGCATGCTCAACTTTCCAGTTCTATATAGTAACCTTCGGATAGTAAGTCCTCACCTTCTCTCCGTGTCTTGTCAAAACAAGTATCTCACAGAAGAAATGAGAGCAAACGACCTGATGGACATTCTTCTGAAAATGGGAGTGCGGAAATTATCTGGACATGACATTATAAAAAATCACATCCTGGTGTCCTTATCAAATGGTACAGATGCTAATATAGCCAATATAATGATGATAGAGTATGTGAGCTTTATAATGCTTCATCTTCAGTCTCCTTGTTCAAGCTGTAATTTTGAAAAAGAAGAGATAATGTCAGAGCTACGGAGGAGGCCCATCTTACTTACAAACCATGGTTACAAGTGCTCATCTGATGAACCAATCCACTTCAGTAAGGAATACGGAAATTCTGTGGACATAAGCAAGCTACTTCTGAATGTAGAAATAAAATGGATTGAACTTGATAGTTGTTATTTGATGAACCATGGTTCAGATTCATCATCACTATTTGAACTTAAAAAATGGAGGCAGTTTTTTGAGGAGATGGGCGTGACTGACTTTGTTCAGGTAGTGAAAGTTGAGAAAAATATTTCCCAGGCTGGTTCTTTTCTTGCAGGAAGACTTTCTCAAGGTCATAATTCTGGAACACCCTGCACTGTGCATGACTGGGAATCACCAGAATTAGTTAGTATTTTGTCAACATTTTCTTCAAAGAAATGTCGAGAGAATTGTATGTATCTTCTGGAGGTGCTTGACAAACTCTGGGATGCTCACTATAGTGAAAAGACTAGAATCCACACAGATACGCATTCTGGTGAAAACATACCAGTTGAATCGTCCTTTATGAATTCTATCCGGAGCTTCAAATGGATAGCGTCAGCTATGGATGAGGACCTTCATTATGCAACAGATTTATTTTATAGTACTGAAGAAGTGCGCTCTATTCTTGGTAGTATGGCGCCATATGCTGTACCTCAGGTTAGTGTTTTTATTTATAATCTTCATTTCTGAATGTTAGATGTAATATTTATGGTTTTTCTATTTCTCTTTTTGTAAAGGAATTTTATGTCTTTTGGCATTTCCCTGTACCTGTATATATTTGGGCCATTGCCCTCTCATGAATAGATAAGAGAGAACTATTCATAACACTGAATACTCGTAAAAACATCATCACCAACTCTGTGTTGTCATAAGAAAGAAACTGCCACACACCTTAGACACATCCACATAACCTTATTCCTATGGAACAGGTATGCAGCAGATCACTTGGGAAAGAGATTGGATTTAAAATAAAGGTATCACATAGTGACGCTTTGATGATCCTAAAATCCTGGATTGGTTCACAGGCTCCTTTCAGTGCAAGGTACTTGATTTCAATGTCATAGTGTTTGTGTTCTGCAATCTTAGAATGTAAATATAACTTTGATAATGCTTTGCATTCTTTTCTTCAGTATGGACCAGATGTGCAAATTCTACACCTTTGTGTCAGAAGGTTTTGCCGCTGCGATTGACATTAAACAGGAGTTTTTGTCTTGCCCCTCTATATTTACACCATTAAACCGTGCTCGATCTAGTGAGCCTGTTCCTGGAAAATTCTTGTCCCCAAAAGAGCTATATTGGCATGACCCAACAGGCTGTTCTGATGTAATAACTGAGAAAGTCATTTCAGTGAAGAAGAAGAAGATTAGTATGCTCCCGAGAAGGATGCTATCCTCAAGCTATCCCAGCCTATGTGAATTCTTTACTGAGGCATGTGGTGTACCAAAGGTTCCAAAGACATCTGATTACGTTGATATACTGTTAGGGCTGTCTTATGCTGCATTACCTTCAGAAGTAGCCAATCAGGTAAATTGATTCTATGCATGAACTACCTAACATTATCTTTTGTAATAGCCCGCCAGTTAATTTATGCTGTCGGTTGTACATTATATGTTTTAATGTTATATGTAGCTATTTCCAGCTAATTATTGTTTTTAAAATAAAATACCATTCTGCATGATTGGTACTGTGATGTATCCCTTTAAATTGCCATTTCTCATTTACACTCGTACATAGGTATTTCGTGTGTTTGCGAGGTGGGCTAATGATCTCCATTCTGCAAATGACAATATGAATGATATATTGTTCTTGAAAGGATCTCTTCAAAAGTTGGATACGACAATACTGCCAACCTTGAGTGATAAATGGGTCTCTCTCCATCCTTCTTTTGGTCTTGTTTGCTGGGTAGATGATAATGAGTTGAAGCAACACTTTGAGGACTACAATGATATTGACTTCATACAATTTGGAGAACTTTCTTATGAAGACAAACAAATGCTGTATGGAAGAATTGCTGCACTGATGAAAAACCTAGGCATCCCTGCGCTTTCTAAGGTAATCAAAATCCTATGTGTATGGTTATTAACCTTTTTTATCTGCTTTTAGCCAAGCTGTCGTATAGGAAAAATTATCTGGAAGACCATTCATTTTTGTCATTTGGGTGCGAAATTGTGTACTAGAGAAAATTTAGTACTTTCTTAGTGTTCTTTAACATGGATGAAAAACATGCTCCAAATTTGTCTCTATTAAGAGAACAAAAGAAAAGATGGAGTTATATAATGAGGCAATAACTGAGCTGGCTGTGGCACCAGTGTGTTTTTCGTGCATTTCACAGATACCTATTTTCTAAGATCCGCCACTGCTCATCCTGTGAGTGGGTAGCGGATTGGAGAGATTTTAGTGGTGGATGAATCTTTTTTTAAAAAAAGAACCTTCTGTAGTGAAAAACATTTGTTTTGATGATGCCTTTAGACAGTGTTTTTCTCTTTGCGGGGGACTTTACACAGCTATCAAAATTGACAGCAGGTAGCACTTCATGCATCGTTCGGTTCAGTTGATACCAGGCTAATAGCAGCTGAAAGTATACTTAGCTTACATATTGAATATTCTTAGCAACTACTGGTGTCCATTATATGTATGTTTCTCATTCACAACTGTTGCCCTTCTCGTAGGTTATTTATCGGGAAGCAATATTTTATGGTACAGCGGACAACAGAGAAGAAGCTGCATTAATTTCTTGGCTATTACCATATATGCAACGCTACATCTATAAGATGCATAGAGATACATATATGAACTTTCAACAAAATGAGATCACAAAGCTTATCAATCTCCAACTTATTGTTGTTGAGAAGCTATTCCACAAGTATAAGCTGAAAGGACGCGAAAGTTCTTCTAAGAGAAGATTCAAATGTAATTGCCTATTGCAGGTTAGTGTCTACTATTCTGCCATTTTCTTAGTAGCTAAGTAATTACCCGCTCTCCATTAGTTTCTTACTCTTAAGAAATCCCAGAGCACAGAGGCTTCTGGTTTCTTACATACAGTTTATTCAGTCAAATTAATGGTTGGTTTGGTTTGATGCCTCACCAAAGTTTGGTAACGTAATGGTTTGCTAAGTGGTGACCATCTGATCGTCCTGGACTTGAGAGTCCATCCTCGATGCAAGACTTGTTTATCAGTTGTATGGTTTCTTCTCAGGCCTGTATGAAGCCATGGAAGCACTGAATACAGTGGTGTACTTTGCATTTACATACGAGTAATGCTATGTTGCTGGAATTCCTTATCTTCTGTAGTCTGTACATAGAGCTTGCATAATGTACTCAACAGTAAAACTTTACTCTGATAAATTCAGCTCTGGTTTCTCAAATCCATTTTATGTTCCTTATTTCCAGGGAAATAATCTATATGCTACGCAAGAAGCTGATTCACATTCACTGTTTCTGGAACTTTCTAGACTTTTCTTTGATGGATCCCCTGATCTGCACTTCGCAAACTTTTTACACATGGTCAAAACCATGGCAGATGCTGGCACCACAGCTGCGCAAATGGAGTCTTTTATTGTTAATAATCAGAATGTGCCTGATTTGCCTGAGCACGAAGATGTTTGGTCCTTTTCTTCCTTGATTGTAGCCAACCAAGATGTTGACTGCCAAGAAACTGAACTCCGGTCTATATGTGAGAGTCAAAACACTGAATTCCAGTCCAAATGTGAAGTCAATATTTCCAAGCATCAGAGAATGTCGGGAGTTGCTTCAAGTTGGCCACCTAACGATTGGAGAACAGCACCAGATTTCATAACATCTCACAATAGCCAGTATGCACCAGTTCAAGACACAAACTTGAACAATCCTTCATTAGACTTAACCAAGATTGTTGAGTGTGAAAACTCAGAAGATGTTTGTGGTCCTTTTGAGCTTGAAGGGGATTGGATTATAGAAGAGGAATTTGGGTCAGAAAATAAAGTTCTTGCAGAACGTATAGTGGCAGTTGGCGATGAACCTCATATGATGATGTCTACTAACTCTGCCAATGTGCCGGCTTATTTGGATTTAGCAACCGGAAGCTCAGCAAATCCAGCCGAGGATATTGAGCTAACAGAATTCAATGATAAACTGCCCAATGTTTTAGGGCATAGGGATAGACTCGGCATAGGCATAAAGGCTCCAGACCCAGACCAAGCATTGAGAATTGGCAAGGAAGGGGAAGCTGCAGCCCACCAATATTTTGTTGATCGTTTTGGATCCAATAGCGTCAGGTGGGTGAATCAAGAAAGTGAAACAGGATTGCCTTATGACATTGTTATCACGCACAAATCGGGTTTAATGGAATATGTGGAGGTGAAGGCAACATCAGTTTCAAACAGAAATTGGTTCTACATTACATCGAGGGAATGGCAGTTTGCATTAGAGAAAGGGGATACATTTAGCATTGCCCGTGTTGTGTTTTCGCCCTCTTTAAAGAAACCAAATTTTCTCATTTTGAAGAATCCATACAACCATTACCAGAAGAAATCAATGCATCTTGCCCTCATAATGTCAGACAGCATGCTACAGCGGTTGCAAACAAAAAGGCGTTACTCTGAAGGTAATTCTGGTTCGCAAACTGACGCAAACCATTGAGATCTGCAGCTTTTGCTAAGCTTTTAGTAATAGGGAAGGGTGGTCGTGGGGATTTGCCATTGAACACCTCAATAGTTATAATCTGACCTACACAATAGTTTTGTTTGGCTCCATATTAGTAGCAGCATAGAGTTTTCCATAGCAAGCACATTTTATGCTTTCTGGAGATACGACTTCTAGCGATGATTCTCGGCCATGTCATAGACCTCGTCTAACTTGTAATTTTAGCTGTTGTAACTTTGTTGTATCCAACCTTATGGCCTCGGTTTTCGGTTCGAGGTTGCTGATAGATGAACATGCCTGATCATAATCAAAAGTCCATTTCAATTGTACAGAAATGTTGCGATTTTGAGTCACCTTGTGTTCTTTATTTCAAAATTACACCATAATCCTTCACCAGTTCACATGTATGCCAATTCCAATCTGGAGTATTAATGCCACCCGTATCTTGGAAGTCATATCTACTAGGTCACACTCACATTCGAGTTTTCGTATATACGAGATCATTCCCTGTTTTTTCAGATGAAGTTTCGTGCGATAGATGAGCACTGGGGATCTGTCGTCCTTCGCCCGGGCAGGTCTGGAAGTTCTATGAATGCATCTGTATCCTGTACAACGTAGGAATACTCCGTATAACTAACTGTATTACGGAACGGGCACCAACTATGGACGAGACTAAGAGGTTGTTTGGATCCATTCACTTCATGTCACATCAAATGTTTGCACGAATATTTGCACGTGAATTAGAAGTATTAAATATAGACTGATAATAAAACTAATTACATAAATAAAGGCTAATTCGTTCAATGATTTTTTAAGTCTAATTAATTTACGATTAGTAAATGTTTACTGTAGCATCACATTCGCTAATCATGAACTAATTAGGCTCAATAGATTCGTCTCGTGAAATAGTCCAAAATATGAGGTGGGTTTTATTAATAGTCTATATTTAATACTTCTAATTAGTGTCCAAACATCCGATGTGACAGGGACTTAAAAAAAAGTTCTGTATCCAAAAACAGGGTGGAAGGCCTTTTAAAAATTCACCCAAAAACATCGTATCAAATCTTTAAACTCATGCATGAAGCATTAAATATAGATAAAAAATAAACTAATTACACAGTTGGACTGTAAACGTCGAGACGAATCTTATGAGTCTAATTATGTCATGATTAGTCATAAGTGCTACAGTAACCCACATGTGTTAATGATGGATTAATTAGGCTCAAAAGATTCGTCTCGTGATTTACAGGCTAGTCGTGAAATTAGTTTTTTTATTCGTGTTAAAAACACCTCCCAACATCGTTTGATGTGATGTTTTCGTAAAAAAAATTCGGACTAACTGGCAACAGGGGCATTCCTTTACGGGGTCCAGCTTCTTGAACAAGGCAACGCAACTACCGCAAACTGAAGAAGTGTGTGATGACAATCCCGTGCGATTGCGTCTGCCGCCCATACGTACGTGGCGCAGGTTATTCGCAGTGTTCGACGGTTCCAGCGGTCGGGGCGTCGCGAAGAAACCAGAATGTGGCGGTGGTGTGGTGTCGGCGCAGCCGCACTCGCGCGGAGTCGTACCTGCACAGCTGCACTGAACTACACCCACGCGGAAGAGTCGCGTTCCATTGTGTTCAAACCAAACCAGCCTAACCAAACAGCCCAAGCCAGGGTCGGCCGGCCACTTTACCCCTTCCCCACGCGCCCCGACCTAACGCCACGACCCCGGCGCCTCCGCGCGTCTCGTCGGTGCCCTCCCTCTCATTGACGGCGCTGGTTTCTCTGCGTAATCGTCCAAGGCGTTTAGATTAAAAAAAAAATTAGCCAAAAAATGTCAAAAAAAAATTACATATTCCAACTATATCTTACGAGACGAATCTTTTGAGCCTAATTACATCATAATTAGCCATAAGTGCTACATTAACAAATATTTACTAATGACGGATTAATGAGGCTTAAAAAATTCATCTACAGCCAGAATATGTAATTTATTTTATTATTAGCCTATATTAAATACTTTAAATATACGTCTAATGACGTGACATATTTGATGAAAAATATTTAGAGTCCAGACGCGGCCCAAACTCCAAACTTGCCCGCCGCCGTGTCCTCCCACCACCACGCCACGACTCCCACGCCCTCTCGGCTGGCTCTCCACTCCCCTCGCCCACACGCCAAACAAAAAAGCACACAAAAACACACGCAAAACGAGCCGTTGCACGCAGTCCCCACCACCGCAACGGTCCGGTCTTTAAACACCCAATCCATCAACCAATCAACCCCTCGGCCTCGACGCCACGCCTCCGCTTCACCGCCTCCCTTGACGCTTGTCTCTTCCGCAGTTCCGGCTCGCTCGTGCCGCGGCATGCCGCCGAAGCGCGCGTGCCGCCTCGCGCTGCTCGCCGCCGCCTACCTCCTCTTCCTTCTCGTCTTCGAGCTCCCCACCGTCTCCATCTCCCCCGCCTCCACCCACCGCCCGCGCCGCCGCGAGCTCGAGGCGGCAACAACCTCGCTTGGCTACGGCCACACCTCGTCGTCGCCTCTCCGCCCGCTCACGCGCACCTTCCCATCCCCGAACACCCGCCGCGGCGGCTCGCCTCTCGCGGTCTCCTCCATCCGCTTCCTCCGCCACCGCCGCCGCCCCAACTCCTCCATCGACGCATCCGCCTCCTCCGCATTCGCCGCCGCGCGCCCGCTACTCCACCACCTCCTCTCCTCATCCCCAACCCCATCCTCCTCCCCTTCCCCATCTCCATCTTCCTCCGCCTCATGCCCGTCCACGATCTCCGTGACAAGCGGCAGCGGCGGCGGGGGAGTGACGGTGGAGCTGCCGTGCGGGATGGGTGTGGGGACGCGCGTGACGGTGGTGGCGCGGCCGCGGACGGCGCGGGCGATCGCGGAGAGGAGGGAGGCGGCGGCGATGGTGTCGCAGTTCATGGTGGAGCTAGTGGGAACCAAGGCGGTGCAGGGGGAGGAGCCGCCGCGGATACTGCACTTCAACCCCAGGATTCGCGGGGATTTTAGTGGTCGCCCCGTGATCGAACTCAACACTTGCTATCGGATGCAGTGGGCGCAGCCGCAGCGGTGCGAGGGCTGGGCGTCGCGGCCAGACGAGGACACCGGTAATCTTCATTGCTTAATTAGCTAAATTTTCCTTCAACAATGTGTGCATATAAGTTAAATTGGGTTGGGGTTGATACGAATTTGACATTGAAGCATGGTTTTGGGCATTTAGTTGACGGGCTACCAAAATGTGAGGGATGGATTCGGGGCGATGACAGCAAACCAGAGGATTCAAATGCGAAATGGTGGTTCAACCGTTTGATTGGTAGGGAAAATGAGGTTTCCGCCGATAGGCCATATCCGTTTGAGGAGGGCAAGCTATTTGTTTTAACTATCACAGCTTGTTTGGATGGTTACCATGTCAATGTTGATGGGAGACATGTTGCATCGTTCCCTTACCGCACTGTAAGTTTTTTGAGTTGTTGTGCTCTTGCAGATTGCTCGTCAGTGTATCTGTCCTATCATTAAATGTGGGTATCTGATTGTGGGTAAATGTTGGTATGACAGGGTTACAGTCTTGAGGATGCAACGGGCTTGTCTTTGAATGGAGACCTTGATGTTGAGTCGATTTTTGCGGGTCATTTACCCAATTCACATCCTAGTTTCACTCCGCAGAGATACCTGGAAATGTCTGAACAATGGAAGGCGACACCATTGCCAACTGAACCTGTTGAGCTTTTCATTGGCATTCTTTCCGCAGCCAATCATTTTGCTGAGCGTATGGCTGTTCGGAAGTCCTGGATGATTGATACAAGAAAATCATCTAATGTCGTTGCCCGGTTCTTTGTAGCTCTGGTAGGTACTTTGGTTGGATTTTTCTAATATCATTTTGCCTGATGCAAACTCTAACCAAAAGCACTTCCACAGAATGGGAAAAAAGAGGTCAATGAAGCGCTGAAAAAGGAGGCAGAATTCTTTGGTGATATTGTTATAGTTCCTTTCATGGATAACTATGATCTTGTTGTTTTGAAGACCATAGCCATTGCTGAGTATGGGGTAATGATTTGGATTTAGTGGAGACATACATATTAAATTGTTATGACATGCTTCAGTCTCATTGAAATTTGACCCTGATGTTCACCGTGTAGGTGCGAGTTGTTCCCGCAAAATACATAATGAAGTGTGATGACGATACGTTCGTTAGAATTGACTCAGTACTGGATCAAGTGAAGAAAGTACAGAGGGAACAGAGCATGTATGTTGGTAATATAAACTACTACCACCGACCATTACGATCTGGAAAGTGGGCTGTATCATATGAGGTAAGGATCATAAGATAGTGTTGTCTTTGTAGCTAAAAGAGTCACACTATATAGCATGCTGATCCATGATAAAAAAATGAAAGGTCTTTGTTTTGTAATTTGCTGCATTAGTGGAACTTAGTTGTTCAGCATAATGCTGCTTTATAGAGCCAGCACATATCCATGCTTTCTCCCTTTCAGTTTTATATGAAGATACGCTTTAGTGATACGCTTTAGTGCATTCATGTTTATCCTCTTTCAAACATAAATATTATCTGAGTTACTATCATATGTTCTATAAAACCTTGCACTGACATTTGGTATCATATTTGTGGTAAAGTTCTCCTGGTAGTAATGACAAGTTTAACGCAACAACAGGAGTTTGATGTAGTTTCTTGCTTCTTTCAGGAATGGCAAGAGGAAGTATACCCACCTTATGCTAATGGACCAGGCTACGTGATTTCATCGGACATTGCTCAGTACGTTGTATCTGAATTCGATAATCAGACGCTCAGAGTAAGTTGTCTATCCCTGGTCACTGAGCATAGAAATGGCGCGTTGTGATCAAAAATCGATAAATGGATTTATCATTTCTGTGATGCAGCTGTTCAAAATGGAAGACGTGAGTATGGGAATGTGGATTGAGAAGTTCAACAGCACCCGCCAGCCAGTGGAGTATTTGCATGATGTCAGGTTCTTCCAATCTGGTTGTTTTGATGGTTACTACACTGCACACTATCAGTCCCCACAGCAGATGATTTGCCTGTGGAGAAAATTGCAATCCGGGAGCGCTCAATGTTGCAACATGAGGTAGTAATATAATTGACTGCAACACAACCCTATTGAATATGGAGATTTTGGACAAGGAGAGTGGATGTGGTAATTTATGGACACTGACAAGATCAGCTCGAATTTGGAATCACTAACGGCCATCAGGCATCAGCAAGGATCTGCTTGGAGGCTCACATTATGTATACTTTATTCCATTCGTTCATTCTTTTGGTCAGTGGCCTATTCAGCTGCTGATGCTGACCACATGTTGTTCCTTGTAGTATCTGTTCATGTACATGTGTCAATTTTTCTTGACCTAAGGTAGTAAGATCTTGTTGGTGTCCATGTATTAGTTGTATACCAGCCGATTATATATGAGCGAAGTATATATTCTGATTCGTCATTTTTGTGGGTTCTCACCTAATAGCCTGTGGCGAGGCACGAAAAATCCTGCCACTAGCTGATGTCTGTTGATTCGCTATTTGTATGATTCTACCCATTCCATAACAGTGCCGCGTGTCCACCTTGACTGTTGGAGGGTCTTCGGCACTCGCGGAGGCAACAACGGGCTGGACGAGTAAATTACATCAGATTTAAATCGTATACTTTTACTTTATACCGAAATACAATAAAATAAATTTTATTTTGCACTGGGTTATACAATATAATTAAAAAAATCTTGTAAACTATATGAATGAAACTTAGAAAATAATTTGAATTTAAGCTAGGCTTCACAAAATTATATTCAGAATTAAAAAGTCAATAAAAATTATATAAATTTAATGACTTCTTTTATGTTAATTCGGTGCAAAGTAAAATTTATTTTAATGTATGCAGTACAAAATGAAAATTTAGTATAAAATAAAACTAGAACATGATGCAAAATATGTTTGTCTTTCGTACCCGGCAACTACTCCGGCAAGGTGAGCCGGCAGAATCCGATACTACCCCCGGCAACAAGCACCGGCTCGCGTTGCACGCCCTCAGGCAACAACTGCACGCAGCTTGAAAAAAAGAAGGGGAAACTAAACTGTCGGTGTCCCTCGTGACGGACGGGGTCAAAACCGTGGACAAGACGGCGCGCGCCCACGGAACCAGCCTCCTCCTGCCTTTGCCTTTCCAGTGGGCGCCCGCAGCGACTCGGATCGCCCCAAGACCTCGCCACGAGTCAGTCCACCTTTCCACGAGACCTGCTCCATCCACACTAGTGTTTCCCCTTCCGCCATAGCAGCAGCAGCGGTTATATTATAAGCGAGAAACCGACGCCCTCCATGAAACCGCCCTCCTTGCTCCGATCCCATGGCGCCATTCCTCCTCCTCGTCCTCCTCATCGCCGCCCTCTCGCTACCCACCGACGGCGGCGGCTTCTACGACCCGGCGCGCGTCACCCAGTTATCATGGCGCCCCAGGTAAGTCAGCAGCAGCCTTGATCATTCTCTTTGATCGGTTACTTAATTAGTTGTGCCGTGATGGTTGTCTTGACAAGGAGAGGTTCTCCTGCAGGGCGTTCCTGTACAGCGGCTTCCTCTCGCACGCCGAGTGCGACCATCTCGTCAACCTGGTCAGTCTCTGCTGCTGCTGCTTGCTTCTTGGTGATTCGATGAGAGATTGTTGTGAAGAGTTGTCATCTTTATATGATTTTGTTTGGGTTGTGTGGCGTTTAATTAGGCGAAGGGGAGGATGGAGAAGTCGATGGTGGCGGACAACGATTCCGGGAAGAGTGTCATGAGCCAGGTGCGCACAAGCTCCGGCACGTTCCTGGCGAAGCACGAGGTAAACAAGAATCTGACATCTTGTGTTGCGCAATGCCGCTTCTTCAGTTTGTTCATGTGGGCTTTGGCTGTGTTAGTTGGTGTCTGTTGTTTGGTGTTGCTAATTATATGATTCTATCAGTATATATTTTCGCAATTGATCGTATGTTTCATATAGTGTGAGACATATCACAATATCAGCAAAGAACTTGTCTTTGTGGTTAGTACTATTGGATTAGCTTCTTCTGTTTGATCATGAGAAAATGTCATCAGATCTGGCCTTAGTGTTACTGCAAAAAATGATTGATTTGTTTTTCGATTTCAATTTCAAGCACCTTAGTTCCTTGACTTCGATAAGTATGCTCTCAAGAGTCAAGACCTCTAATGTGTGTGTGTGTTTTCATTTTGACCCATTCAAGGATGACATTGTGGCTGGAATTGAAAAACGTGTAGCTGCTTGGACATTTCTTCCCGAAGGTAACTTCGTCTGACTTTTTTTGCCCTTTGGCTAGGCTCTTATCCATTTTTCTAATTCATTTAAAATGAATACATGATTCAATATTCTATTTGGCAGATAGAGTAGTAAAGATTTCATCGAAAACTTACAGCAGCTTGCCAAACAAAGGCTAATAGAAAAAAGAGTATAGGTATGACAGGCATAAAATCCACGATTGGGTTGAAAATGGCATAAGCTTCGGGCAATTTGGCGAAGAAAAAACCAGTCGGCTAAATAACAGAATTAAAACAGATACAGGTTAAACTAAGTATATTAGGCATAACAAGTGTTTCAGATATATTGGCGTTTTCTATAATTGACGAGCCTGTATTATGATTCTGCAGAAAACGCCGAATCAATTCAGATTCTGCATTATGAACTTGGTCAGAAGTATGATGCCCACTTCGATTATTTTCATGACAAGAACAACCTTAAGCGTGGCGGTCATCGTGTTGCCACTGTTCTTATGTACTTGACCGATGTCAAAAAGGGTGGAGAGACTGTATTTCCAAATGCAGCGGTATGCAATTGGCTTTCACATTACCTTGCAGTTTCCCCAAGACATGTCGTTCAGAGTTTCTTCGTCATTGATTGCAGGGAGGGCATTTGCAACTCAAGGATGAAACGTGGTCTGATTGTTCAAGATCTGGCCTGGCAGGTAGCCTTCGCCCTCTACATCTCTGAAAAATGTTAATTTGCTTCAGCAGTAGAAACTGACAAGCCCAATTTCTCATCTACATTTGTCATCCTGTCCTGAAACGAAAGTGTGATGATCTGTTGCAGTGAAACCCAAAAAGGGCGACGCGCTACTGTTCTTCAGCCTCCATGTTAACGCGACGACTGATCCAAGTAGCCTCCATGGAAGCTGCCCAGTGATCGAAGGCGAGAAATGGTCTGCAACAAAATGGATCCATGTCCGATCATTCGATCATCCTCCAGATGTAAGGTCGGATGTGCCATGTTCAGACGAGAATGAGCTCTGCTCCAGATGGGCTGCTGTTGGAGAGTGTTACAAGAACCCTACATACATGGTTGGCACCAAGGATACTCTTGGATTCTGCCGCAAGAGTTGTGGGGTTTGTGATGCAGCTGATGCTTAAACCCTGCACGGCTACATCCACCAGTGTAATCTGAAATGTCTGAAAGTCTCGTGTGGCTAAAATGTTCCTAAGCTGTTAGCTGTCTCGGCCCACTTTACACAGTTACGCTCTATTGAGATGTAAGTTTTTATTATTATTATTTGAGATGTACATAACAAATTGGGCAGGTTTTCTGGTTGTGTTCCTGTCCAGTTTAACACTTGAGGCATGTTGATTAGAGGCGATTAGAATTTTGTTCAGGATTAAAGTGCTACTGAAATTTGCTCGCAAAAAAAAGGAGGTGTGGCTAAAATTCAGGCGCCAGATTTACTGATTTTTTTATGAGGACGACTGAATTTGCTTTGGTTCTTACTATTTTCCCAATTCCCTTTTGCCACCCGGCGCGGATCAAAGCCTCAAAGGTCACCTCCATATGGACCTCACGTTTCCACGAAGCCCAGCAAGCAAACACGTTTGCTCGCAATCCAGTTACGTCACAATCCCGTTCCGGTCCATATAGTACAGGCCGCATGTAACCACAATCTAGTAACGGCCCATATATTACGGGCCGCACCTTCGCCGCAATCCCGTTCCGGCCCAACTAACACGGCCCACACCGTGTGGGCCACACGTAGCCTATTGCCCAAAAAGGAGTACACAAATTAACCGACCGGGTCCTTCTACAAATCGACGTGTCATACTTGGATCTAGGCCGCATAAATCGGATCGAACGGCTGAGTGAGAACTCGCAGTTGACCAGATGCCCCTCCTCTCACTGCCCACTGGGCCCAACAAGACTTGTTCTTACGCTGACATTGGGGCCCACACGAGGTGGCCGCAACTTCACGCCGCGGTGAGCAGAAACGGCGGCTCGGCTCGCCGGAGCACCGCCACCTCGGCGCTCCCACCATCCTTCGCCGGAGCGCCGCCGCCGCAGCAGGTCTCAAGCAGAAGCCGGCATAGTCTCCCCTGCTGATCTGCGCGGCCTGTCCCCCAACGGCCGCCGGCGGCGGCGGCGGCGGCCGGCGATCTATAGCCGAGGCACCGCGTCGGAAAATGCGAGAGCAAATCCCTAGGTCCTCACCGATGCAGGTGAATTTCCGATTCGAATTTCATATGTTGTGTCAAACTCACCCAAGTCAAAAGCCCCCAACTTGCACTTGTTTTTACTGCGGCCTTGCTGCAGGCTGCCTCTCCACTCCAGCGGTCGCCTCTCCTGCGGTTTTCCTCCATCCCGGGGCGCGATGCCGTGGGCCGGCCACGGCGGCGACACGTTGTTTCGAGAAGACGATGCTGTATATAAACGATTCTTCAGAGATGGATATGGGAAAAGTATTGATCTTGGAGAGAGTTGGATGTCAGTTCCGTTGTTCCACCACCAGAATTAATCGCTGCTGCCTATGGAGACGCGTCGTCTTCTTGTCTTGTTTGGCCTCCTGTCTGTAACTGCCGTTGTTCCAGTGTTCTTCTGGCCCGGCAGGAAGGGCGGTGGTAGTGACGTCACCGTCGTCGTCACGGCGCCTCCGTTCAATGCATCCAGTGTCATTGTTGTCTCCTGGAAACCGAGGTATACCAGTGGTGTAGAGATACTGGAGGAGATATTAGTTGTAGTAGTGCATAGTGATTATGGTTTTATAGTGATTTATTCATGGTATTGTGCAGGATATTTCTGTACAAGGGCTTCCTTTCAGATGATGAGTGTGACCACCTTGTCAAGTTGGTATGTATTGAACATTATTGGGTTATTTATGATGTGACTTGTGTAATTGAAATGTCAATAAAGGGATTTAGTGGATAAGTGTGTAATGTTTCTGCTTCCAGGGGAAGGAGAAGATGAGGAGATCCATGGTGGCTGACAATGAGTCGGGAAAGAGTGTCATGAGCGAGGTGCGCACCAGCTCCGGCATGTTCTTGGACAAGAAACAGGTAACACTTAGCATAAATACAGTTTTTCTTTCATGCTTAACATGTTAGTCTAAACTTTGTATTGTTGACATTTGTATAACAGTATAAGTTCCATGCTTTTTAATTGTTGTAACGATCATACTTTTTCCTAATGAAGGACCCCGTCGTTAGTGGTATTGAGAAGAGAATTGCAGCTTGGACCATGCTTCCTGAAGGTAAACTTATTCAGCTGTTTAATATGTCTTTCAGTTATGAGCATCTGTTAATGTCATCTAACAGATAAACATTTGTAACACTACTTTGTCAGAGAATGCTGAGAATATTCAGATACTCCGGTACGAGCATGGACAAAAATATGATCCTCATTTTGATTATTTTCATGACAAAGTCAATCAACTAAAGGGCGGCCACCGTTATGCAACGGTGCTGACCTATCTATCTACTGTTGAGAAAGGAGGTGAAACCGTCTTCCCGAATGCTGAGGTATCCGGTTTAATGTTGGAGGCATTTGTTGTTTTACCTATTAAGGCTCCTGATTTTAACATGGAATCCAAATCGGTTGTAGGGATGGGAGTCTCAGCTTAAAGATGATTCTTTTTCGGACTGTGCAAAAAAGGGCTTGGCAGGTAATATTTGAACTTAACTAAGAATACGTTGTTAAATCCATGGAGGAAATGAATCTAGCAATGTTGATTGTGCAGTGAAAGCAGTGAAGGGTGATTCTGTGTTGTTCTTTGACCTTCTGGCTGATGGCACACCAGACCCACTTAGTCTCCATGGAAGCTGCCCAGTTATAGAGGGTGAGAAATGGTCTGCGCCCAAGTGGATTCATGTGCGGCCTTATGAGGATACATCGAGCATGAAGCAAAGTGAAGAATGTTCTGACCTGAGTGAGAATTGCGCAGCCTGGGCTGCATCAGGCGAATGCGATAACAATGTGGTCTACATGATAGGCACAGAAGACTCACCAGGCCAGTGCCAGAAGAGCTGCAATGCTTGCAGTTCATAGAACATTTGGCATATTGTAGACTCAGCCGGTCTAGTTGGCTTGGATTTGACAAATTTGCAAATGGTGAGCTTAGATGTTGTTAAATTCTTTTGATGATTTTGGGTATAAGCGTGCGCCAAACCGCCAATAACCATTAGTTGGTTATATATTTTGCTATTACTGCAAATGCTGAAGCAGTGTTATATTGTAATTCACTGTTCTGCAGTTCAGAATCTTCAGTGTGTCATGCTGGCAGGCAACTACCTGTTCCCCCTTTATTTTGTGTTGTCTTGCTTCACAGTGGATTTCAGAACAGAAACTGTGTCAGCTTGTCTCAATGATAACCAACTTGTTTGGCCCTTTCCACAATATAG
The DNA here is from genome assembly GCA_000325765.3 of Leersia perrieri. Taxonomy (NCBI): domain Eukaryota; kingdom Viridiplantae; phylum Streptophyta; class Magnoliopsida; order Poales; family Poaceae; genus Leersia; species Leersia perrieri. The sequence continues at coordinate 27,252,016 of CM002481.1, read as the reverse complement.
AAGCCATCTTGGGCTCAGCATCATACTTGCTCCTTCAGAGAAATTCAGGCTCAATTCTTCAGAGCAACAGAGACATGACTTGGCTTTTTTGGCCGGGTCGGCCGACCTGAATTTTATTAAGATTCGGGGGAAGAATGTTATTAAGACATGACTTGGCTACACCCACAAATATTTGAGCCACTTCTTTGCAATATATTCTGAGATCAATATTTCAGACGCATATTTGAATGAATGGACTTCAGTGAGTTTGCTCATTTCAGGGGTAATTTAACATAGAATCAGAACAATCACAGATTTCGAGAAGAGAATTGCTATCTCACCCTCGGTAAAAAGGATTGTGACACATCACCTGAAAGTAGAGTTTATTTCTTCAGGGTGCTGCTCACTTTGGACTTGGCTTTTAGACCTCACTTTGCTAGGGCAATCTCTCATGTGTCATTCCCCCTCCTAGAATTACTCAAAGATGAAAAAAAATTCCCCACATATCTTTCTTGTATATGACCTGAATCATCTTCCAATAGGAATGTACTTGAGGGAGAACAGTGGCAGCCTTAAGGATCAGATACAGATAGCAATACGTCCTATTAAACTTTTCTTTTCTCACTGTCTTTCTCCCCCATCCCACAAGAACAAAACAAGAAATTGAAAAGAAAAAGGGAAGAAAACAACATAACTCAAAAAAGCAAAGTGCAAAAAAGCAAGCATGGCTCACTCACTTGCCTTTGATTCTACTCTCCTCCTCCATTTAGGTCCTTCAAAAGCACAGCAGAATCAGCTAAAGCAAAAGAAACCCAGAACAAAACAAGAAGCAAGGATACCACAACAGCGACTGACACAAATCCGCTGCTACTTGCCCACATTATAATATGCAGCCACATTGCTGCATCCTTCAGCTGCAACACCACCACCCCCATGAGCAGAAGAAGCTCGTAGAACCGTAGCAACAGCAGCAGCCAGCAGCAGCAAGTGTAAGTGGCAAGAGAGCAAGAAGAAGAAGCAGAGTGAGAGCCAAGAAAACCACCGGTTACTACCATGAGACGACCGGCCTGGTCATCATCGGCAGCATTGGCCATCTTGTTCGGGGTTCTTGTCTTGATGGCATTGGTCATGGACGGCGGCGAGAAGCCGGGTACGCCGGCGATCGTCGCCGGGAGGAGGATGCTGCCCGGAGGAGACGAAGGACAGAGGAGGACTCTGGAAGATTTCAAGGCTGATGATCCATTTCAGGACAGCAGGAGGAGGGTGCCTAATGGCCCTGATCCTATCCACAACAGGTACTGGTACTTCACATTCTCTCTTCTGCATTGTAAATCATCTTCTCTCTGTTTTTTGTTTGGGAACCATTGCAAATCATTTTTGGATGTGTCTCAATTTCTTTTCGAAATGATAGTGTCAATATGTCATTTGAGTTCGAAAGATACGAGGAAATAAGTTTTTTTTTAAAAAAAAACACAGAGAACAGAAGTTTCCATAATCATGTCCATGCATAGGTTTCTTGAAGTTTGGAGCTGCTGCCTAGTTTGGTTTGAGGTGTGGACTTGTCGCAGTGCTTTTTTAGTGGATGACAAAATGCTGCAGCTCTTCAACAAATTTAAAATAATGAACTTTTGTTGTGTTGTTCTTGACCATAAATCTGAAGTTTTCAGTTAAACTGCTGCATTTTTTTTTCCTTGTAGCTTCTTACCAACTTCTGATTAATAGGTGTAAAACTCGGTTAGATGTGACAAAAACAACTGTATTTTCCAAATTTCTTATCGAAACTACCACTTCATAACACCCCAAAACTTCTTTTAGAAAAAAAAAATGTTGTAGAGTAGGCCGGGGAAGAAGTGGATAAAGTGATTTGGTACCCAAAATTCTGTTCGAGCATAAAAGGATGAGAAGAATAAACATGTTAACATATATACAAAAAATATGGCATGCATCCCTTTTCCGCGTTACACTCACTCACATTTACACTATGATGATATGCAAATATTTTAGCAAAAGCAACTAAATTAGTCTACTCTCGTAATCAGTACTAACATAGATCCACAAATCATACTCGAAGTGATTACAGTGCATACATATGTAGGTAATGAAACGAAGTACACCTGAAAGTCTAACGGTTCAGTGTAGGGTCACCTGAAATAAAAACTTGCAGGAAGTTTCAAATCCATCTTCAAAAAAATTGATTTTGTTTCCCTCCTTGAATTCTGCAGGGGAACCGGCAAGTCAGGAAGATCTCCAGGACGAGCGTAGCGGCATGCATCCCGAGGCGCGGAAGGTTCTGTGATTCATGGAGGCATACATGAGGAGCAAGGAGATGGTGCATTTCAAGGAGGAACAAACAAGAACAACATCATGGTGGGTCTGGCTGAATGTTTGGTGTAACTAGGGGGAGGTGGCCTATCATCTCTAAGCACTGCTATTTAAGACAGTTTTAAGCATAAAAACTTTAGCTTTTTGCAAACAAAGGCTGTTCTAGTGTTGGGGGGTTTTTGTAAAGAGAGCAGTGAGTATTAAGCTTCCCTCACAAAAAACAAGCATCAAAGATTCTTGGCAAAGGGATGTGGGCAAGAGCTCCCTTCTTTTTTGGCACTAGTAACTTTAGACATGTTAGTAGTACTTTGTTTTTGTTTCAGGCATTCATTCTTTTCCCTTGTCACTGTATCACTTATACAGAGGAAGCAGGTCAGGAAAGAAGGACCAGGAAAATTTTTTAGGCTTTGGCTCTTATCTTCTGATGAGATGTTGATAATCAATTGTGGCTCGTCACCTTGTGTCCCAGCACCATATGCTGTAAAAACTGACTAATTTATGCTGTAAAAACTGCAACCTAATCTGCTATGTTTATCTTATTTCTGTCTGAATGACTGTAATTTCAAATCCCCCGAAAAAATAAACAAGCTCTGCACACTGAACATGCCACAAACAAACAAAAAAGAAAGAAAAGAAAGAGCAGAGGGTGAGGGAGGGAGAGGATAAAGACTAAAGAGAAAAGAAAGAAACACCAGCCAGGCAAGCAGCCAGCCAGAGGCCCAGAGCTGCAAGAATGCTTTTTTTCCTCTCCTTTTGTATCCTCTCTCCCTCTCTCCTTCCATTGTCCCTCACCTCTTTACCTTCTTTTGTTGTAAGTTAGTAGCTTTGAAGTTTGAACATGCATAGAGCTAAAGTGGCCTTGGTTGAGCTCTAAAGCAAAGACGATGGAGAGGCTGTGGTAAAAGAGCTGTTTCTGTATCCAAAAGATGTGAAACTCTCTGAAGGACTAATCTATTTTTTTTTCTTGACCAGTCATCTTGTGTCCTATAGAAGAACTGAGATGTACATGGACCAGTGTATGCATGGACTGCTTTGTTCACTGGAAGAGATGCAGGCCTAAGTGGGGACAGAGATATTTCCTGTTTATACATGAACCCACACAGATGCTTCAGGGTCCCAGCAAAGACCCATTGTTTGTACTCTTGTGATCCCAAGCATAGTACTACAGGAGTACAGGGATGGCTATAGGGTTCCATCAATGTACTCTTCAGTATCTCACTTGGTCTCTTGCTCACAAACAAAATGAGAAGAAAAAAAAGTCCACATTAGTGAAAAGCACCCATGGTGATCTAGACTGATTCAAACAAAGAAAGTGCCTCTTGCAGGTCTACTGCATAGCAACAACTCTGAAAAAAAATTAACCTATCAAAGTGACATAAATTTTCTCTTCAACAATATATGCTACCAGTTTTTGGACAATTCAAGAAGAGACATATATAGAAAGAGTCAAATGATCACATATTCAGCTCTAGTATATTCTAGATGCACTGAGACAGTGAGACCTGAGTGTTTTGCTATAATTTTCATAGAGAATTCATCCGGTACAAACAGGAAAGTTTAGATGCGTTGCAATTTCAAAAACGCCATTGAGTGTAGTGTTCCTCTACCTCTGAATTTTCAGGAAACTTTACCAGGCCTGGCCTCCTTGCAGGTGTACCCAAGCCAGGATCTCGCGTGATCTTTTGGTTGGGCTCCTGGATCCCTGGTTCTTATGCCGACCTGTTAAGCCATCACAGTTTCTTCTCGGGCTCTGAAAAGGTTCCTTTTTTTTCTCTCTGTATAAAGTCTACTTGTAATCTCTGTATTTCCAATTGGCATATACTACTCGAATACAACTTACAGAAAAGTCTGTATTCTGAAGTAAACTTGTACTGTATACTGATTATTGAACAGCTGGCCGGTACTCAGTAGAGGGGAGATGAGATATGCACATTAGACGATAGTTCATGTCTCAGCATGCAATTCACTGCATTATTTGTTTGATGGCCTGTTCTTTACTCCTTTCCAGCTATGCACACCTTGAATCGAATCGGCAGGGAAGTTTCAGGTTCCCTGGCCTGAAACTGAAAGTCCCCACTGCAGCTAAACATATTTCACATCGTTTTAACATCCAAGGAATGCTCTTATATTCGAAGGACTGTTTTACATTACTACAACGTGCTACTTGCTCTACAAATGTAGAATACGAGTATGTGATTCTTTGCCAAAAAAAAATGATAAAATTCAAACAGAACGTTTGATTGCTATAGCTCGCCTTTTTATCCTGGGCTTGAAGCCTTGGAGACATGGTTGAGCTCTGATCCACTCGAGCAAGAATCGGCTCATCTGGCCCAACCCACATTGCTCTATTCATTTGCACGCCGCGCAGCCCAGCGACGCGGTGTTCGTGTTCCTCGCTGCAAGGCATGTCGCGCACTGCGCCACATGACCAAGCACAGCACATTCTTTCATCTTGCTTTTGTTTCTTTCGAAAATAACACGATCTTTTTTCTTTTTTTGCAACGAGAGCAGCACATTCTCTTCTCTACACCTACACTTGCTCTCCTTCAAAATCATTCGAAATCCTCTAAAAAAACTATTCGAAATTCATTCTCCAGTGCGATCCGGATGCCACTTCGCCGCCCACCTCAACCCCATCTCCGAAAGCCGCAGTTACTACCAGTATTATTATTACTGCGCGCATTTACACCCACCACTTGCTCTCATTTACTCCCCCTTCACCTGCCCATCTCCCTCTCCTCGTCTCTCTATTTAACCCCGCGAACGACGCCGTCCACTCCACCTCGCCGCAGCACAACACAAAACACGAGATACTCCTGTCCTGGGTGAGTGATCGATCATTAGCTAGCTAGCCAGCCAGACACAATGGCGAAGTGGTCCCTCCTCCTCTGCCTCGCCATGGTGCACGCCGCCGCCGCGGCCAGGGCTGTGCCGACGACGGCGACGCTTCCGGCGGCTGCTGCTGCCGCCGCCGCCGAGAACGCCGGCGTCGGGGTGGGGGAGAAGAAGAACGTGTTCGTGGGCGCAGGCGGGATGGGTGACCTCCCGGGGTTCCCGGCCGTGGGAGGCGGATACGGCGGGGGATTCGGCAACAACGGCGGCGCCGTCTTCAGCGGCGTCACCGGCCCGCTCGGCGGCGTCGGCGGCGGCCTCGGCACCGCCGGCCCGTTCGGCGGGTTCACGGGCGCCGGCGGCGCCCCGATCGGTGGCGGCGGCATGCCGTTCGGTGGGTTCGGTGGCGGCGGCGCCGGCGGCGTGACGCCGTGAAGCGTGCCGTTAACTACGTACGGACGGACGGCTCACGCACGGTGCACGTGTGGTTGGTAGTAGCGTCTTTTGCTGACGTGTGTGTGAGTCGGTGAGTGTGATCATGACTAGGTTTGTGTGTGGGGATGATGCGGCGGTGTGAGGTTGGAGTTCTGTAAAAAGTTTGGGTTTGTGGCCTGATGGCGGCAAGAGGGGGGAGCTATAGCTTGAGTCGAGCTTGCTTTTTTAATTTCTCTAGTTTGTGTGCACGTGTCAGATGTATGATGACTCGCTAATGGAGTAATGGTATGCACGTCGTGCTGGTAAATGTTCTCTAATGGTATGTGTTTCATGGCACAGTATTGTTAAGTCTGAAACTCGATCGATCCCCGGCCCGTGCAAATGATCAATATGGACTCAGAAACCACGTACGCATCGGCATGTCATGCAAAGTAATCAAATTTAACTCTAGCGTGTAATGTATGTAGTACTTTTTTTTTCGTGAATATAATGTATGTAGTACAACCTGAGCAAAACCGAAATTAATTAAGATACTCATATTTAGTCCTCGTGCTGGTTTGCGAACTAATGATATCCAGTCCTAGCTAGTAATCCCAACTTAATCAGATTTAGACCCAGTCGGTTGATATGGTACCCTTAGTCCTTACTACTGGAGTGTGCTATACTGTTCTCTGTTCACTTGTCCGGTTCACTACAGTACAGTGCTCCAGCAGCTAGCGACGATTACTATACATCCGTATATATTACGTACGTGGCGATCTCCTGGTCGATGAAACTAATCAACCGCGAATTCGCGACGCTGTATGTGGCGGCATCAGTTTGTAGTGCTACATGGTCGGAGTACATGCTTCTGCACTTGTGCTCACTGAGGGGTTGTACTAGCATTCAGTGCGAAATTAACTGAACTCCGACCGACTGACCCCAATGAATGCCTCCGCTGCGTCTTGGCAATTACTCCTCGTTGGCCCACAGGCAACAGAGGATCCGAGATGTCATGACGGTGATCTGATCCTTGGACCTTGGATTTTGAAGGCGAGGTTTTGCTTTCGAGGATATCTCTGGCCCACGTTGCCAAGCTAGCTAGGCAGGCCATTGATGCATACGATACGGCGGGCTGCATTGATAGATCGAATCCTGGAGATCCCATCCAATCTCGTCTCATCCCAAACTTTTCTTTAAAAGAAACAAGACGAAACTTTGTTCCCGCCGTTTAGAAGAAAAAAAATTAATCCAGTTTATAAATAAGCTATACTCGAAAATCTTACATGTACACAATTAATTAATAAAAACCAGTTAAAACATTTGCACAGAAGACGCAATAACTAACTGGAGTATACAATTAACTATAATGACGTGCCCAACACAAGACGTCACATCCAAACTAAACAAGACTACACAAGAGCTCCAACATCGTAAAAAATATGTTATCGTTGCCGAACTAGCTACCCAAATGACCCAACAATGCCGACTTCACGACCATAGCGATGTTGTTGCTAGCATGCCACCAAAAAAAAGTAGCTCTGACATACTACAACACACATTAGCCAAGCCATAAAAAAACCACTTTCTTTACACGTCCAGCACCAAAATCATTTGGAAGAGAATTATGTCATCGTTGCCAAGTTTATCGTATCCTATCAGCGAGCAGCTCTGACTTCACCAAACAAAACAACGATGAGTATATCATCCATCATAAGAACGAAGCGCGTCAAAAAAGACAAAGGCCTCACCAAGCATCAAGGTGTGAAGACTTTAGAATCAAAATAGATCATTAACGATCGTCGATGAACAAGGACATTCCTCGAAGTGACGCCCCCAACGGGCCCAATGCCATACACGCCAATCGCATGCCATACATGCCAATCGCACCAGCACATGCTTTTTGGTTGCTTGGAGGTGTTGATGGAGCTAGGCAAAGATATAACTATACAAGCCCAACGAGTACTCGTAAGTAGTGGTATTGACCCTGTGTCACCGACGGCCGATTGGTGTATAGCGCATTGGTTCCTTCGGATCTGTTTGGTTGCCAGTCATACTTTGTCACAACTAAGTTTAGGCAAGTTGTAGCAGCCACAAGAAATATGACCATCAAATTGATAGCCACAAAGTATGGCAAAGTTGACAAAAATATGAGTCTATGATATATGAGACATATTATTATTAAAATGTGACAAGCCACAACTGTGGCAAAGAATCAAACGACTGCTTAACAACCTGTGGCAGCTATAAGTGTGGCGTGGCAAAGTGTGGCACGAAACAAAAACAACCGACATGAAACCCCCGGTAAGATGCGCCATTTATGAGTTGGCAGCACAGAGCACAGCGAGAGAGACGACGCAGGGCGTCTTAAATTTTGCGGCAGATGTTGCTGCGGCAGAGCGAAGAGCTTGCGAGAAAGAAAGGGTGAATAAATGCAGAGCTATCTCGGACTCAGAGGTGAGAGAGATGAGTGCGGATTGGTGTGATCAATTGATCATCTTCTCCCAGCCCAGAGTGGCTCGTGGCTGTCGCAGCAACGGACCTGTCGGGATCCATCAGGATTTCTCCCAGTGCTACGTCTGTTTACGCACTCTAGTCCCCTGTTGCTACCTGCGTGCGCATGTGCCGAGCAGCCGGGCTGATCTGCAGCCATTGATGATGGAGGCCTCGAAGAAGCCTCTGGGTTCTGCCTGTTCCGGGACGCACCGAGCAATGCGCGGTGCACACACACTAATGCACTGCAGGAGTATCTTGTATCAGCTGAAGCACGCCACGCCCTCTCCTTAACTTCCTTGCCAGTCTTCCATACAAAAGGGGAAGATGAGACCAACTCTTCATCCCAAACTTTCTGCGACTTTACGAACGTTACAGCACGGCAACATACAGCATGCTTGACATCAGATGTTCCTGCGTTTCAGGTTCAAGACGGAACTCTGCTTCCGTATATAAGATACTGGAAAAATTGAGACGTAATCTTCAGTCATATTGAGCAAACCAAGAGCCATGTCACAATTCCGAGGGGGCAAGTAAATCTAATCATGTAATAATAATAATAATATAACGAGGTTAAGATCCAAGCTATACATACATAGCGTCCAAAAATACACGACACTTCAACCCACGGACCGACCGAGTCACCACCCAGCATTGAACAAGCACGACACCGTAAACACTCGGGCGCCGTAACCAGGCCAGAGCACACTAGAAAGAACGAAACCTCTCCATTTTTGCCCGAAGCAAGCAGTACTGTAAGTGCAGTTTGAATGTGTCAATCTCTGCCTACTTGCATTTGAATCCATGGCACACGGACAGGATTATGATAAGAATGAGAGCAATTATTATGCCAAGAACAATCAGCTTGATCTTCATGTTTTGCAGCCACATCTTTCTCCTTACCTGTGTTCCTGCCTGCCTGAAATCTTGAGCCTGCATATGCCCACAAGGAAAAAAAAATAGATACTGTTATTTCAGACACAACGAATGTTCATGGAACCTTGTCGTTCATGGAAATCTTGGCTAATACTTTTTATAGCCCAAAACTAGAGCACCATTCAGGTTAACCAAAACTATTACAGGACTTAAGATAACCCTTTGCATGAATTAAGCTCAGATGGCAACAGTGCCTAACATTCGACATGGAACACCACTAAAGTAGAAACTATAAATAATTATGCATCAACATTCAAGTCCGAAATGATTCTTAGTATGTATGCCTAAACATTCAAGTTTGTTCCATTCCTTTCACAACAACAAGCATCAATTATTCCAGGCAGAAATAATTGTAAATACCTCAGTACAAACTATTAATAATCACAGCTTCATGGTAAAAACTGACACCAATTCATGATCAATTTTTACTGGCAAGAAATAATATTTTCAACAAATCAGCATGCCTTAAGGGAAAAATGACGCCTAATAATCATCAATGGGAGCGGGTCTGCCACCCAATTACAAGTAGTATCTTAGTGAACACAGGAACAACTAGGTAAAATGTTTCGCCCATGGATCTATGCATCATAGCCATTACAGGAAGATGTCATATTCATGAGTGTCATAATCCAGGTATGGCCAATAACTGGTTGCAGCCAACATTGCCATGCCTGATACCATGACCGGTGTCTTTACACATTCAACCATCCCAAGAGTGTGTGCTCTCGTAGTAGTTAAGACCAGTTTGCTGGTGACTAGTCAACAGCGAAATGCATGCCCCTAACATAAATTTGCATACACCTAATCATATCAACTGACTGGTAATCAGAAACATATAGCATCTAGTCAGTAGATCAACTGCATAAGTGGGTCTCTAGTCTCCAAAAGGCAATATTAAGTGAACAGCATCAATAAAAAGCTTCAAAATAAACTTGAAGTGCAATAACAGGTACAGTGAAGGCTAAAGGAACACATCAGGACCTGTGAGCGCAGATTCTCAGTCTTATCAACAAGCAGTTCAATTTTCTCTCCACGATCAAGAACCTGTATTCAAAGAAAGAGAAGGCAAGATCAGAAACATTCTTCAGAGGAAATCCTCAGGTTTGAGCATAAAAACTGTAGAGCTAATAAACAAACATAAAGAAAACAAAGCACCTTCTCGATATTTTCCATCATAACACCTTTGACTTCTGAGACTTGTGCCTTCACTTTAGCAAGCTTGCTAATCTCTTCAGGATGATCCACACAATACTGCATGTGTTCTTTAAGTTTTGATCTACAAACAGTGAATAGGAGAAGTATTACTCAAAGCCTCAAAGGAGCCACCATATCTTTACAGACAAATCTCCATGGCAGCAATACATACCCAAAATCCCGGTTGAGGCTGTTCGCTGCAGCAGTAGCAGCTTTTCCACCAGCATATCTTTTTGTAAAATCATCCTTAACTCTGTCCAAGAAAGCAATAGGAACCTGCCGCCCCACTGATTCAACAGCAACGACACAGTATGCTGCAGAAGAAAGTGTGGTATTAGACAATCAGTGGCACAGGCTTTGATTTAAAAATGAGGGGGGAAATGTAAAATAAGGTGGGTGTTCTCAGTTGAAATGTTAACAAAAGAGACATACAAGCAGTTGTGCCATTTTTTAATAAATGTGGTAATTGTGCCATTTTTTTAATGTGGTTATTGTGCCAAATTTGCAAAGTAAAGATTATGTGCAGCTGCTTAATAAATTTTCCCTGTCCCCTCTTGGGAAGTTTTCAAGCATTATGATCATTGATACTTGGCAATGTGACACCTCATAGCTAATACTCCGATATAACCTTCTTAGTTATCACAAAATCAATGAATTCCTACCAGTAATGACCATGGCAACATCATGTCACATTCTTACCAAAAGATGATAACAAGATATTTCAGCTCTGGAAATACAAGTAATAAAAAAATGAATAACTAAACTTTAATTACACGTAAACAACCAATTTCAATCATCACACTACGATGCATAAATATAAGGTGACACTTGACAGGAGCAGCATGCAAAGCTCACCAACAGCTCTGTCTACTAAAAATAGTATATGCATATCTAAAGGCCGCGCCATTGACTACTACTCATTATTATTTAGTAGTGCTGACATAGTCTAGCAGCTTTGCAAATAGTCGGGGCAGTCCTAAAATCCCATCCCGGCTCTTATACCATCGCTCTCGTGCACTAAAAAAGCGGATATAAGTTAACAAGTGTTAGATAATCATATCCATTTCGACACAGTGGAACTATTAAAAGGTTAATCCGGTCAACACCTCCATCTAATCAACACAAGTGTGATGAGCAAATTTCTCAGACAAACTCCACGGCGCATCACGATCTCAACCAAAATCCCGATCACCGACGTTAATCAAAACGAAAACAACCTAACCGCGCGCCCGACAAATCAGCGAGATCTACACCCACCAACCCAAATCGACCACGCGCCGCATCAGATCCACGCGGATCGGATCGACTATGCCGAGAATCGATGGGGACGAGCCGAGCCGACGAAGCAAAGGATCGGACGAGACGGGTTGGGGGAACTCACTGAAGCCGTCCTCCACGAGGTAGTTGAACGTGTGGCCGTCGCAGTTGTAGGTGAACTTGTTGTTGCTGGCCGGAAGCTTCATGAGGCACTGGGAGGCGATGGTGGTGAAGTTGCCGGTGAACTCCGTGTACTCGGCGAGGATGACCGTGCCGCGGGCCACGAACGCGTAGATCAACGATTGCTGCCCCATGGCCACCTCTCCTCCCTCTCTCGCTCGCTCGGTCTCCGCCGGTGATGTGCTCCTCGCCGCCGGAGAAGGGGGCGAAACCTAGGGCTAGATCTCGGCGAGGTAGGAGAAGGAAGGTAGGAGGAGAGGGGGAAGGGGGAAAGGTCGGTTTCGCTTTGGGTAGTGGGAGGGGAAATGATGGGATGGAAATGGGAAAAGAAATCAAATTTGGTTGGTGGAGTTTTGTAAGAAGGCCTTTTGTTTTTCATATTACGTATACGCCCCTGGCCGCCACCTGTTTTCTTTGTGGTTAAGCGATTGTTAGCTGGCATTTTGGACTAGTCTTTATTCAAGCTGATATATACGACCTCTGTGTCTGCTAGTACTAGTAGTAGTATTTTTTTCGACGATTTATCCCGTATAAAAAGGAAATACTCGGTAGGAGTAGGTTACCTATGCCTGAATAGCCTGATGAATGTGGATATTAATCAAATTAATTAATGGAGCATACTAATGACAACTTTGATAAAGACAGACAGTATTTCATGTTTGGCACTTGATCGTTATTAAGACAGTATTTTTTTTGTTTTGGTCAATGCTCTTGAAAATAAAGGTATTCGTGTGCCGGTATGATATATCTTCCGACATCGGTAATAACATAAATGCTAGCCATAATTTTTTTTAAACCCTATGGTGTGCTTGACTTATCCATTTTACACTGACCAAGATCGTAGAAGAGAACAATGTGTATATATGTATATTGTACTGTGCGGCGAAATGAAGGTATGTGACAAAAACCGTGACTTCAATGATTTTTAATTGAGGCGCGTTTAGATGGCAATTTTTTTTTCCAAATGTGTCAGACACATATTTGGAGTATTAATGTAGACTAATAATAAAATAAATTACATATTGTACACTGCGAGACGAATCTTTTGAGCCTAATTAATCTGTCATTAGCACATATTGTTTATTGTAGCACTTATGACTAATCATGACATAATTAGGCTCAAAAGATTCGTCTCGTCGTTTACAACCCAAATATGTAATTTATTTTGTTATTAGTCTATGTTTAATACTTTAAATGTGTGTCCAAATATTAATGTGATATTTTTGGTCAAAATTTTTTTTGGAACTAAACGCAGCGTGAGTAAGTCGACATATATAGTCTCAAGCAAGTTTCATTAATTATTCATCTTCCATCCTCTTCTTCCACACGGTCTTCTTTGTTCATTAGTTTTTTTTACTAGACAATGGATTTTTCAGTCTACAGTAATTTTCATGGGTCAATCAAATGAATAACTATTGAAAGTAAATTTAAGCAAAACAGTATTACGTACTACGAAGAAAGTTTTTAAATAATCACACGCTCTGTGAGCTTCAAAGCGTGCATGTGTTCATATCAAGATTCAAGACATGATAACATATATAAATAGTTGATATCAAGATACCTATAAAACTGAAGGGCTAAGAGCCTCATACACTAATTAAACAATCATACTCGTTAATTCGTTAATGCTGCTGTCTTGCAAACAGACGAAAGGGCATACAACACTAATTTTGCGAGACGACTCTCATGTCTCTCAACTCAAGTTCCAACATCCAACAATCTGTTCTATCTACGTGTTTATTATTTCTTCTGAACAGTAATTAGAGCAGAACGGAATGATAAAATTTGATTCCCAAAAATTTTATATTAGGTGTATCTAAAATATATTAGACATAAAAATCGATCCTTACTTTAACAGTGTCCTTAATTTACAACAAATTTCTCTCATAGTTGATGTGTTTGAGAACTCTCAGAAAAGCTCCAAATCTACTTCATTTTTAGTTAGTATTAGACGTGAGGTAAAATTATGACTGCGTTTTGGGTACTATTGGAGACCGAATTATTAGACTAAATTTCTAAAATTATATTTTTAAGGCATGTATTAGGTACTGTTAAAGATGCTATCGCTCCCGATCGACACACCAACGCACCAGAAGAAGAACATGCCCCTCAAGGGAACAGAGTGTGGCAATGGAACGGAGTGTGTGTTCCCTTTGCCAAACCGGTGCGAATCTTGTGATTCAACTACACAACCCACTATGCACGGTGTGCACGCACGCGCAGGCGCGCAGCTCTCGTCCGAATCTCCGATCCGCACGGGGCAGACGACCACGTCCGCCAATCACCGCGTGGCCAAATCCCGAGTCCCCCCTTTCTCCTCTTCTCCACACTGTTTTTAATTCTCCATGGCTCCCTTCCTCTTCCTTCACTGGTGAACAGTGCCACTGCGAGCTCTCTGTCTCCTCCGCCCCGATCTGGTCGCCTCCCCCTTCCCCGGCCGTGAAACCCTAGGGCTCCTCCTCCATCCACCGGCGAACTCCTCGCGGGGGGGCCGCCATGGACCCCGCCCCGACGCTCGCCGCCGAGCTCTGGCGCCCGCCGCACCTCGGTGGTGGAGGAGCGCGTGCGGCGGCGGTGGAGGCGGCTGCTTCTGGAGTCACGGAGCAGAGCAATGGGAACCGCGGGGTAGACTGCGGCGGCGGCGCCGGGAGGAGGAGGCAGCGGGAGGCCCCGGCGCCGGAGGATGACTCGTCCAGGCTCGTCTCCACCTCCGGCGGCGGCGGCGGTGGTCAGGATTTGGTAGGTTTTTGCTCCGCATTGGTCGTGATCCGCGTGGCATTGGGTGAGTCGTGGGGCGGTGAGGGGTAATTTTGGTGTGTCAGACTTTAGGGGTGGGAATCTGGAGGTTTTACCGTGGGAAATGGCTGGTTTAGACTGAAGTGAATTTGCTTGCAAGGTAGTTTAGGCTGAAGTAATTTTGATTGTGTGATCTGTGGAGTGGTGTTGTTCATGCTTCCCATGGTTCATGCTTCTGTAGATCTGGCTGCAGATAATCGGCTACTGTTGTAGATAAGAAAAGGGATTCTCGGCATAATTTCGTCTAGATAGTTCCGTAGATTGAAAAGATCAGAGAACGTGCAAACAAAGTGCACTAAGGAAAAGTTAGTACTATCTATAGTAGGACTTCTATAATTAGCAAACACCTTTGATAATTGAGAGTTGATAATACACTTTGTCAATGCTGAATGCAGTTAGGCATAGGAACATGCGATGTGGCCTTGGCACGTGGAAAGCCTCACCCCAGATGAGATCCTAAGCCTTTTGATTGATAAAGTTTTTTATGGATTGCTGATGGAATTCCATCATAGTATAGTGCAGAGCACATTTTATTGTCCACAGCTGGACTGAGCTCATTTGAGACTTGAGAGTGTCATGCTCTGTTACACAGGAAAAAGAAGGACCAGAGTAGTAGAGGTGCAAGATGAGCTTAACTTGTATAGCTGTATGCATTTGTTCATCCATGTGATTATTATGTATGTTATAGAATTTTCTATTTGAATCATATGTAGTGTTTGACCTCTAGCTAGTGTTGATGAAACTTGGGAGTTTAATATGGGCGAAAGAATCACTACTCTGTAGCTATATATATTCCACTATTTTTGTTGCAAAACACTGGTTATTGGAGTGTCGATTTTCCTATTCTTAGCATGACACGGTTTCACTATATCCATGTAGATCCTGGGTGCTGCCTTTGAGTTTTGACAAAAACTGCTTGTATCTTTGCACCTTTGTGTTCCTCAACTTTTGTCAAAAGAAAGACTGCATGTTAGTTGTTGTTAGCACCCAGTAGCACCTTGTTTTGTATCTAGAATGAATTTCCTATTATAACATTCTAATACATTTTGATTCACTGGAATGTTGGTAGCATATGACTGTTCTACTCAGCTCTCAAGTTAGCATACTACCTAGTTTATTTTTGGACCACCCATTGATGTGAATATGGCATAGATAGACTTCTTGATTTTTTATTCTCTGCATAACCGTAGTCAACCATCCACACTCAACATTATGTTACTGCTGGAATCTTCTTGTTGCTGTAATGTAATCATACTTCCTTTCCAGTGCTTCTCTTGCTGCACTGGAAGCTTAGAAGCAGACCATCATTGTGATTTTGTATTTTACACAAGGAGTATAGAATCATTTTCCTTTTACATAAACCATATATATCTCAATATATTTGATCAAGCTATTGGCCAACACCTGTTGTAATTATCCTTGTTGATTCCTAAATGCTTAGCAATTCTGGTGCGATGCAACAGTTGTTGGTCTTTTACATTGAAAAAAAAAAACAGTTGTTGGTCTTTGACTAAATAGCAACAGCTGTTGCTATCTGTTCACACTGGTTAAAACCTGTTGTTAGACAAATAATTAAATTCTAGTTATGATCTCCACTCTCCAGTCTCCAGTACTAACTATTGAGCCAACAACCTGTTGGCCCACACAATGTTTTGGCTGGAGATCAGGATCCTGACTCCTGAGTGGTTCCATGGTCCACTGTATAATTGAGGCATCTGCAGCACCATCAGATCTATAACCCTAGAAATTGCATGTGCTGAAGTACAAGATGTAATCAGCATTGCTTTGATTTCAGTTAGTGGACAAAGGTGCCTGTAACTTTAACAGACGTACTTAATCTTATTAGAGGAAGCCATCATTGTCAGCCATACTAGCTCTTTGGTTCTATTGGTGCATTTCTTTGTTAATGGTTGTTTAAATTTTTGAGATCATAAGGCAATATACAGTACCTTTTTTCTTTAATATTAAGAAAAAATGCTCAAAATTTTGATATGCATTGATTGTGTGGAATTTTCATGAGCAGACTGATTCAGAAGCAAAGCGTTTCAAGGCAAGCAAATCCAGTGGAGATAATGGCAGTTTAAGAACAGAGGCTGAAACTAATTCAAGAAATGCTAGCAAGTCTGTTGATCAAAATCCTCCACAACAAGAACCACCAAAGCAAGATTACATCCATGTGAGGGCAAGAAGGGGTCAAGCAACTGACAGCCATAGCCTTGCTGAAAGGGTCAGTTAATGTTTTTTTGTGTGTTGCTGTTCTTGTTAATCACAGTCCCATTACAGGAGTAGCAAATCTTGTTACGACTTGAATTTCTGAATTTTTTTGTTATAGGCTAATTACATGTTGTACTGTGATATGACCACTGAAAATTCTTTTCATTTTTGGCAGGCACGCCGTGAGAAAATAAGTGAGCGGATGAAAATTCTCCAGGATCTTGTCCCTGGATGCAACAAGGTGTATTTATACTCTCAACACATGCTCATTATATTTTCCCCATTTTCCCCCATAAGTTTGGTGCTAAATATATTTTGTTTTTGTAATGTCACCTAAGCTCTAACAATCACGTTTTTGTAATTAATTTTCATCAGAAAACTTTTGCTTGCTTGGCCAGGTTATTGGGAAAGCTTCAGTGCTTGATGAGATAATTAATTATATCCAGGCTTTGCAACGGCAAGTTGAGGTATATTTTTTCACCATTGACACTTCACGGTATTTTTTTTGCTCTCCATATCTCACTTAATAGCTCTGTAATTGCTATGATCTGCAGTTTTTGTCCATGAAGCTTGAGGCAGTTAATGCCCATCTGAATAATGGAATCGAAGCATTTCCATCCAAAGATGTAAGTCTAGTAGTAAAATTAGCAGTTTAAGTAGCATGATCATTGTTACAATAGAAATATATCAAAGATACATTTCAAAGATTCTGTGGCATACTGCGTAAGCTATTGGCACTACATGTTTGACTTTGAACACTGTGTCAATATGTAGTTGTTTGCAACAGGTCCCATACTTGACACACAAGCTAGCTATACTCTACTAACCATATGTTTTAGTTTTTGTAAGATGTTATTCATTTCTGTCTTCTGAAATTTACCAAATCAATTGAAGATATACTCCTGAATTTTGAAAACGTATCGATAGTCTGACAGGTTGACACAACATTGAGAATGCTTCCTGATTTGTTCCCTTTATCTAACCATGGCATCATTGTATGTTTAGTTTGATGTGTTCACTAATACACCCTCCATCCCACGATGTAAGACGTTTTGACTTTTTCAAATTCTAACTTAGTTTATATAGAAAATAACGTAGCAACATTTATGACAGGAAACTAGGTTAATTAAATCAAACATTGAATATATTTTTCTAGCATATATGTTTTGTGTTGAAAATATTGCTGCATTTGGCTATATAATCTAGGCCAAACTTAAGTAAATCTGACTTTGAAAAAGTTAAAGCGTTTTATGTTCTGAAATGGAGGGAGTAAGTATTAGCTATGTGAAGGTTTATGTAAATTTCCTTTTTTTTTTTTTTGCCCTTTCGCTTGCAGTTTGGTGCTCAAGTATACAACACAGCTCCTGGATTGACCTTTGATCCCCAGACACCAAGAGAATACGCCCAGGGATCTACACCATCGGAATGGCTCCACATGCAAATTGGTGGCACCTATGAAAGAGTGACATGAACATAACAAATTCAGGATGGTGGCCCAAATAAAGCGTATCACAAATTCATGATCAATCAGAGACCATGGGTTTAGATTATTTTTTTGAAACTCTCGTGCTCCACATACAATTTCATTCATTCATGGAGCCCATGTATTTAGAGACTACGACCGCAGTATTTTTACATCTGTACCGGGCCGGGATACAATGTTTTATCAGATTCGTGTATTCCACGGAATTTATGCAGGTCACGCTCGTTTCGTAGTATGAATGAAAAGCAATAACCATCAATAATTCTCTTGTTAAAACCTGAGGGCTTGTTTGGTTTAATAAGACGAATGATCAAACATATATATTTAAAAGTTAATACATAGAGAAGAAGATTTTAATAAGTAAAAGATATGTTTAGATCGATACCAATTTGAAGCCAAATGTTAATATATAAAGAAGAAGATTATAGAATTGTGCCAAATTAGTCATGGTCACTACTAATAATTTGGCTTTAAACCAAACCACCACATTTACTATTTATAATTCTAAAACATTGGTAGAGCATATTTTGGCCTCAAATCAAAATGACCCTGAATCCGTGCACTTTTCTTTGTCATCAATAACTTGTTAAAGCCTAAATCGGTATGTAAGCGGAAACTGAAATACTCTATTTTTAATATATTTTCTTGTTAAAGCCTAAATCGGTATGTAAGCGGAAACTGAAGTACTCTAATTTTTTAATGTACGAGACAGTTGACTTTTAATCAAAATTTTGATCATTCATTTTATTTAAAAAATTTATGTAGATATATAAACTATAAGTCATGTTTAAAATTTAATAATAAACCAGCTGATAACAAAATAAATAATATTTATATTTTAATAAGATAAATGTTTAAACACATATTTAAAAGTTAATGGTGTTATACGACGGATGGAATAGTTCGCTGGGCATGTGTGAGTGTGACTGTGTGCTACCTCTGTGCTTGCACTTTTAGTTAAGATCTATCCGTTCGACAGATTTTAACAAAAAAACAGTTCAAACATTTTCACAAAATTCATACGATCCCAATCCCAACTTCGAAACAAAAGAATCGTGGAGAGATGCACGAACAGAAACCCCGAAAACCCCGCAACACTAGCATGAAATTACCATCTACCCCACACCCTGCCCCGCATATGCTCAAGCTCCGTTCCGTTCCGTCCTGTTCCTCCTCGCGCAGTTCTGTTTTTTGCACACGCGAAATCTCCTCGCTGCCCTTTTCCCCTTCTCTCCTCTCTACTCCTTTCCTCTCCTCTCCTCTTCGCCTCCTCCTCCTTGCCCTCCTCCCTCTCCCTCCCCAATGGTTGCCGCGGCCACTGCGCCACCTGCCCATTCCGCCGCGACCCCGTGACCTGCTCCCTCCCATGCCCGAACCCTAACCCTACCCCCACCCCAACCCCCGATCCGCCCCTCCCGTCACGTCTCCCGCCGCCGATGGCCGCCGCAGCCGCCGCCACGCCGCCACGGGGGCGGCGGCAGCAGCAGCAGCCGGAGGAGGCTGAGGTGGTGGTGCTGACTCCGAGGAGGACGCGGCTTCCGCGCGCGTGCAACAGCCGCCCGAAGGTGCTGCCCCCGCCTCCTCCGCCGCCGCGGCCGAGGCCGCCGCCGCCGCGGGAGGCGAAGGGGGAGGGGGAGGACGAGGAGGAGGAGGAGGTGGATACGACGCCGAGATGCCGCGTGGTGACGCCGCTGGTGTCGGAGCCCTCCTCGCCCGCGGAGATGCCGCGGTGGAGGCTCCGCGGCATGTGGGAGCTCGCCTCCGTCATCAACTTCCTCCACGTGAGCTCGCTCTCTGTTGTTGCTCTCTCCCCCCATTGGCTAGGCTTCCTAGCACTCCAAGGTTCTGGGTTTAGGGTGTGATCGTTTGGGGTTGAGTATTTTGGATTGACATGGTTGATCTGCGCTTTGGCAACGCAGGTGTTCCGGCCGTTGCTGAACATTGAGGCGGATTTCACAGCTGAGGAGCTGGAGGATGCGATCTTATTGTCCAATAATAAGTTGGCTGACATTCATATGCCTCTGCTGAAGGTGATCGTGTAGTATCTATGAGTTCCTTTTATGTGCGTCAGAAGGATTTATTAGGCCGATGTGTCTTAGTTTCATATGGAATGGGGTTTCTGAGAAACAAATTTTTTTTTTGCCTTTCATACAAACCAAAAGATGTGGTTTTGTTGTTCATATGAGTAAAATTCACAAGCAAGGAAATTTGGCTATTTGAAACCCAACGGCTGCACGCGGTGCAATGCTACAATGTTAGTCAAACATTTTGTTATGATACACAATGCACATTTTACTACAAAATACTACTGATATCATGCTACTCTGGAAGTTTTCTAATCATATCTTTGTAAGAAAACAGCCTTGATAACTAGAGACAAACATGGGAACGCTATTGTGTAGAATAGTGTACAATGTAATGCCACAAAATCTGTTTTGAGTCTCCCATCATGTATCTACTACCTCGTACACGCTCTATAGCCAGCTTTGGAGGAGATATCTTACATATATTCATGCTTAATTGTATTTGCAGTCAATTCCCCCAGTAAATCGAGTGGGTATGGGACGCGGAACATGGATAACAATTTTATGTAGAAAATTGAAGTACTGGTGGAATTGGGTATATGATTTTGTCCATTCTAAGAACATTTTTTTTTTTTTGGAATGGTACCACATCCAGTTGTTTAGCTAATAAAAGCTAGTACTGCAGGTTGCAGAAGGTGATCTTCCAGTTGTTGCCTCACATGGGTGAGTTCTAGACTCAAGCAATTCTTGAACGTTTCTCTGGCTACAGTTGTATCTTGAATGACTTGATCTGTTTTTTCCTTGCTCAGAACGGAAATTGAAATGTACAAGGAACTTGAGCCAGCAACACGATTATTGATCCTGAAAGTGATATGTGATATACGTGTTGAGGTATGTGCCCTATGATTCCAGTGATTTTTCTCTCAAAATAGCTGAGCTGAATATTGTAGTAAATGCCTTATAGTGATGCGCTGTAACTATTAAGATACACTATCTTGCCCTTTTTTTATCCCACTCATTTTCTTAATGTGTTCTGCTAGATATTCCATTCTACCAAGTACTAGTACATCATCTATGTTATTTTATTTGTAAATTTTTGAATCTCAATATTCACATTCAATTGTATATGTTTAGCAATGATGCTTTGTTAATAGATGAAAGTTGAAAACAGTCGTGGTGCCCCCCAAAAAAGTGAAACATAATCAATCCAAAATGACTTTGTGTCATGCTGTGAGAAATTTTGTAGTGGATCCTTGTGTAAAAGGAATAATAATTGAGCAGGGGCACTTAGCCCTTACTCATTAATGTTGGATTGAACAGCGGCAAATCTTATCGCTTATTTTTTTCTAGTCATGGACATGGTTTATTTTATGCTTTCGAATTGTCTGATCTGTTAGTATCTAATTTTGCAGCAAGAGGATATTCGGAACTTCATAGATAGTTCTTTAAAGCGCGGTCATGAGCTTCCTGTGTTCCGTAAAGAACGTATTGGGGGAGATTCATATGGAATCTCATACTGGTGTGCAACAGACAACTTTTGATAAAATTATGTAATGAATTTTAAGAACACCTTTTGTGCCTGGTGCATCTCTAATCAATTGATATATGCAACAGGTACGATGAGGATCCAGTCCTTGGACATCGGTTATATCGTGAGATTAGGAAAGTGGAGTATGTGAACGAGCCAACAAAAAAAGCTAGAAGGAAGGGAGTCTCCAGTCTCCCAGTTGTATCCTATCAGTGGGAGACTGTCGCATGCAACTTTGATGAATTTGAAGTAGCAGCAGTAAGTTTTGAGTGAACTATATTCATTTCTTTATGTTGTCCATGATTGAAGTTCTTAAATAGTTACAGTTCCTCTGTTCTCCATTGATCACATTCTCAGACATTAGGACCCACGAGATTGATTAGGTCATAAAAATGACATGTTTTTCAGAAACACTTAGTTACCATTAGCACATGATATTACCATGTGTCCATGTCATCTCTGTAAAATATATTCAGCAGCCTGGCAATGTAAGTTGGTTAACCTCCATACATCTATAGTCTGTATAACTAAACAGTAGTTAGTATTAACAATTCTAACTTGGGCATCTGTATAAAATGAGTTTCTGATTTATACTGTGTGTATATCACTAGATTCGCTATTCTTTAGTGTGGTTGGCAGCTAGCAGCTTTGTTAGAGAAAGAAGAGCCCATACAGAGGGCAGTGCAAAATTGTCATCAACTAGTATAATTTTTTTTTGACAAAGCAGTTGTGTATCTTGTACTAGTTCTGAACTTGTGATTAATTTATGGAAATTTAGTGATGCCTGTTCTTTTCCACCTATTTTATGTAGGAAAAACTCTTTTCAAGTAGGAACAGAACTGAGGCCTCACTTGGCAAGAAGTTAAAGAATAATTATCTTCCAGAGATTGAAAAGATTCACAAGGTATCTAACTGCAGGTTTCAATGGGTTAAAGTTGTTGGCCTAGAGTATAATAGCGTGGTATTCTATCTCAATGTTTTTGCTCCTCTTGTAGAAAAAGGAGAGGCTGGTAAAAAAGCAACAAAGAGAAGCACTCCTCCTCGACAACCACTTGACAGTGGATGGGTTCACATCTGTACGCTCTCGCCGTGAAAGAAAGCGTGTCACCTATACTTTTGGTAAGCTTAAACCTGACGTGTTTATGGCAAAAGCTGACAATAGGAAGAAGATCCAACCATATATGCTTTTGTGTTATGGTTCTTCTGTTTGGAAAGACAATACTTTATCCTTTTGCATTGAAATAATTGCTTATGATAGTTCTTGTTCAGTGGCATTACTTCATGATGTTTTTTTGCTAGTTCTTACTCTTACATTTTGCCCTTCCATGTAGTTAAACCCCCATGTTAGATGTGAAATCAGCTTTTGATTTCTACTGTTATGTCAATTAGTATGCAGTGTAATTTACTTTATATGTTTTTTGAGGAAGCTATATATTCTGATTATTTTGTAAGTTGATCAATGGCAGCAAATTACTCAAAGTAATCCGTTAAAACGTTCTGAAGTTTGCTATGTGTAATTATTTAAAGTTGCACAGTCTTCTCATTTGATGCACCAAATGGTGTCAATTGGAGCATGGACATATACATAATTTACTTATTCTCCTAACTGAAAACATTTTTACTATCATGCAGATGATTATGAGCGTTCAATAAATGAAGCTATAAAAACAACAAAGTAGGTGGATCTTCTCTGCTTGTTAGTTTTCATATAATAATTTGCAAGTTCGGAAAATATGATGCCAAATTTCTGAATTATAATTGACAGAAAAGGAGAGAACTCTTCTGATATCGCTGCTACTAACAGAAGAGTACATCCAAAACGAGAGGCGTCGACTAATGGTAGGTTAGCTGGTCCTTCACCATTATGCAACGGATTCTATGGAGAATATCCACTAAGGTCACATAGCTACCAAGGAAGTGATGGTGAGAAAAAACCTGAGACTCTCGATCGCAGGTAACTTCCTAAATGCTTTCTGTTTAGCTGGTTCTCTGGTGATGCTTACTATTGACCTATAGACATATTTATCCCATTATACTTGCAGGCAGAGAAAAAGATCTCAAAGGTACTCACAAGATTTTGTTGAGGCTGACATTGACACAAACTTCGATAGTGATGACGATATCATGGGTGAAGCAGTCTATGATGAGGAATATCTTAGAAGTAGAAAGCGACATAAGGCAAGACTTTTAAAAGAGGATGAAGAATTTCAGTTGGAACAAGTTACCAATCACCATAATGGCAATCACCATAATGATGAGGAATATCCTTCGAGTACCAGCGAAGATGAGAAGGAACCCCAACGGTACAAAAGATTGGCTACTTGCAGTCCTCGAGAGACTAATTTCACAAGTATTGATGGATTCCAAATAGGCATCACACGCAGTAAGCGTTCCACTTCCACCCGCCCACACATTAAGTATCAGCAGTATGATCTTTCTGGGACAGATACAGAATTAGGAAAGCCAGGTAAAATAAAGGCATCAGACCCAGATGCTGGTTCTGATGCACTGCATGACATAGAGCTATCAACAACTAGTCAAGACCAGGAGGAAGAAGATGCTGAAGTAAATAAAGAGCGGCTTAATGTGCTTGCTCCTAGCAGGGATAATGGAAGCGCTGGGGAGAGAGTTCTCGACTTAAACGAGCTTGCGCCAATAGGCGGTTTTGAGGAAACGCAGAGTCGCCATGGTGAAAGGCGACTGCCTGATAACACCTAAGGATCATATCTGGGTTCAAATACTGGGTAACATTGTTGACCCCATCAGAAGCCAATGATCACCCATGAGAGAGCAATGCTACATCATTCATTCGTCAACCTGATTGCAGGTGCGTCTGCCATCATGAGTTCAGCGGTATAATTCCTCCAAACCATTAGCTGATCCAGTCTGATGACTGGAGATCATGGTTAGATGTGTATTAGGTGTCTGGCACGCGTCAACTGATAGCGTATGCCTGCCAGATTGCTTTCTCTCTTTTCTTTTTTTAACCTTTTTTCTTTTGAGGGATTGTCATATTGTTGGTTCACCCCGGTTACATGCTTGCGAAATCGCGAGGCCTGAATGAGTAACATTGTTGGTGTGGCTTGGCCGCTTGAGGATGTATACGCTGCCTGGTGTCATCAGATTCAGTGTCATGCTGCGATTCTTTCCAGTCCGTATTTTTCCGTAGCTTGTGTACTTGCTGCTTCACTTGCCTGAAACTTCAGGCCTGAGTAAGTTTTCCTAGCATTGCCTTGGCTCAACCTGTATGGCATAAAAGAGTGGCTATCAATTTGCTGGCTACTACTTTATCAATATTTGGCTAGGGAATAAGCGTATGACCTATGAGCCCAGTGTGGCTAACTCCAATTGAAACAAGCAACTAAAAACTTCAGCATCTCCAAGTCTCTCCAAATTGTCAAGGTAGGCAAAATACAGTACTACAGTATCTCCTTACTGTACTCTCCCCTTTTCGTCGAGTATAATTTTTTGAATCATTGTATAGTTCACCATAAAGCCTACTACTTTAAACAACACCTGTGAGTTTTTTTTTTTTTTTTGAGAGAGCAACACCTGTGAGTTGAGACCTGAGGATATCCAAAAGCAAATGGCAACTGGAGGAGTTGGGCTGTAGACAATGTCAGGCAGGTTAGTTGGGCTGGGCCAAGGCCCAAAATTGCCAACCTTACCCGTCACGATAGCGTCCGTGAGAACGCGGCTACAAAGAGTAACGAGACCACGCCCGTCTCCACCGCCGTCGCAGACCGATCTCTAAACCCTAGAGAAGCCAAACCCCCCACTTCCTCTCGCCGCCGCCGCCGCCGCCATGGCTCCGGCGCCTGCAACCACGAGCTCCGCCAAGCGGTGGAAGAGGAGGAAGCCGCCCGTCGCTCCCACGCGGGAATCGGATTCCGACTCGGAGGAATTGGCCTACGACATCCCCGCGGCCGAGGAGGACGAGGCGGAGGAGGAGGCGCCGGTGATGGAGGAGCCGGAAGAGGAAGAGGAAGAGGAAGAAGAGGAGGAGCAGGAACTGAAGGAGAAGAAAAAGGAGAAGAAGAAGAAGAAGGAGAAGAAGGAGGGGGAGAAGGAGGAGAAGAAAGAGAAGAAGAGGAAGAGGGGTAGTGAGGGTGGATCGGGGATTCTGACGAACATGCTGTTCTCTGAGCTCGGCGTCTCCGAGCCGACTGCTAAAGCCATCAGGGAGATGAACTACACCTACCTCACTCAGGTTTGCTCTGCCTCCGTTTGGACTATGTCATCGCATCACATCCCAATGCCAGAATTGCTAAATATTTTATACGCTGCACGATTGCTTGATTGCATTTGCGTATAAATTGGTAGCTGTTTCTGTGATACGTAGTGTTCTCAGGTTGATGGCTCAATTGAATGCATGTAATGAGCTGAGTTTAGTAGGGATGTGCCCACATTGTTGAATTGTTGTTTGTTTGTTGTGATTTCAGATTCAAGCTAGATCTATACCACACTTGTTGAAAGGGAGGGACGTGATGGGTGCAGCCAAGACTGGTTCTGGGAAAACACTTGCCTTCCTCATACCAGCAATCGAGATGCTCCACCACTTGCATTTCATGCCGAGGAATGGGACTGGAGTCATCGTGGTTTGCCCAACAAGGGAGCTTGCCATCCAGGTATGGCTCTGCATTGTTGGTTTACCTAACAATTCATGGTGCACTTAATAGTAGATAACTGAACTACCCAATCAATGGTGTGGGAAGCTGGTTGTTTGCAAATTGCGATGCTACTTTAAAGTGCTGAGAAATTGTTAAACATGGGAGAGCACAGTATATTACTTACACATTGAATTTATGGATTTCGCTGCCCTTATTCATGTATTCCAATTGATATTTTCTTCAGACACACAACGTTGCCAAGGAATTAATGAAGTATCATTCACAAACTCTTGGGTATATTATTGGTGGTAATGGCCGGAGAGGTGAAGCAGACCAGCTTGCAAAGGGAGTCAATTTGTTAGTTGCTACACCAGGCAGGCTTTTGGATCATCTTCAGAATACCAAGGGATTCATATATAGACGGCTACAGGTAAAAGGAACTCACATTTACTTCTTTCAGTTCAAAAGATGGATAGAATTTATCAGTGGAAACAATTTAGGTATTTAGATCATCCCATGAATTAGCTGAACAGGAGCAACAAAATTCATACTATAAATCTGATCACATCATCTGTCTTTGTTCCCTATCTACACTATATTGCTAATGCATTCTGTGCCTTTGGGTCAACATTTTTTTCTCCAGGACTAAAAGCATACCTTTTTTCCACACTTTTTTTTGTAGTGCCTTATAATCGATGAAGCTGACCGGCTACTTGAGCAGAATTTTGAGGAAGATATGAAACAAATATTTAAACGCCTTCCTCTGGTACATATCATCTCTCTCATATCACAATTATCACTTGCTAATATGCAAACCATAATCTGTAACTCTGTGCTTACATAATTTCTCATTTATTTTGTGTGAATCACTTTTTATGCTATGCAGAAAAGACAGACAGTTCTTTTTTCTGCAACACAGACAGAGCAGGTTAGTGAATTTATTATTCAGTTTGTTGAAATTTATTATTCAGATCATTCCTCATACTGATTTGTTTTCTTGTTGATGTATTCAACAGGTTAAAGAATTTGCCAAGTTGTCATTTGAGAAAAATGAAGAAAGTACAGAGAAACCTGTTTATGTCGGTGTTGATGATAATGAAACTAATGTAAGGAACTGTCACCCGGTTTTTTATTTTTTTGTAATGTCTGTAGGATAATAACCATAATGCTTCTACAGGCTACTGTTGAGGGGTTACAGCAAGGATATTGTGTCATTGATAGCGCAAAAAGATTTCTGGTTCTTTATGCTTTCCTTAAAAAGAAGCAATCTAAAAAGATCATGGTGTTCTTCTCATCATGTAATTCAGTCAAGTTCCATGCAGAACTTCTAAATTTTCTCCAGATTGAATGTTCTGATATCCATGGAAAACAAAAGCAGCAAAAACGTACAACAACATTCTTTAACTTCTGCAAAGCAGAAAAGGGTATCTTGCTATGCACGAATGTGGCGGCACGTGGGCTTGATATTCCTGATGTGGTGAGTTTATTATGGCAATTTTTTTAAAATCTCGCGTGGAGTTTCCCTCTGCTGATATCATAATGTTTGCCCTTGTTTAGGATTATATCGTGCAATATGATCCTCCAGATGAACCAAAGGTGAGCCATTTTGAATGTGCCAAGTTAGTTTTCTATTTTTTCAGTTATTTACCCATCATGCTGTACGGAGTAGTAATTCATTTACTTTCAGGATTATATTCATAGAGTTGGACGTACTGCACGTGGTGAAAAAGGCAAAGGGGAAGCACTGTTGTTTTTACTGCCACAAGAACTGAAGTTTCTTATCTACCTGAAGGTATATACTAAGTAATATCTACTATATTTTCTGAAGTTAAAGAGGAATTTCCTGGTTATAAAAACTAAGAGAAATTAAATTAAATATTGGTGCCTGCAGGCTGCTAAGATTTCGATGAACGAATTAGTCTTCAATGAAAATAAAGTGCCAAATCTGCAATCACACCTTGTAAGTGTTTTCTCACGGTTAGGGAGTTGTTTCAGCACTGTTCTCAAATATGTCTAGTAGTTATAACAAAAGTTGTTGGGCAGGAGAATATTGTTGGCGAGAACTATTTCCTGAATCAGTCAGCTAAAGAAGCATACAGATCCTACATTTTGGCATATGACTCGCACTCCATGAAAGACATTTTTGATGTTCATAATCTCAATATGAAGGTACACTGCTTATTAAAGTTCTTTCTGAAGGATATTTGGTTCCCCTGTGCATGACATATTGTTTGTTAACAACCCATTGTGTGCTTTGATTTGAATTTCAGTTTACAACAATTTTTTTGTCATCTTATTAATCTTTTAGCTGTCAATTGGAGTGGAAATGGTATTGTGCTATTTAAGTGCTGATAAGTTATCACCTTTAGCTTGTATAAGCTAGTTGAATTTTTAACGTGATCGCTCTTTTAGCCTTCTCTTCATAATATCGTAGATGTACAGGTCTCTTGATAAATAGGTGATGCTTATCTTAAGTTGGTGCTTGGGACTAACTGGTTCCTTCTTTTCTAGCAAAATATTTGTTTTACACGCTTGAAGTAGTGAATCTTGATTCATAGAGATGCATCTAAATCATTTTTATCTGGCAGGATGTAGCTGTATCTTTATGTTTTACAAACCCACCAGTAGTGAATCTCGATTTGGATAGACGGGACTAAATCCTTTCTGGCTAGCAGGATGTGGCGGCATCTTTCTGTTTTAAGAACCCACCAAATGTGAATATCGGTCTGGAGAGCTCTGCATCCAAACATCGGAGGAAGATGAGGAAAGTGGACGGTGGAAGGAGGCACGGCATCAGCGCTGCCAATCCCTATGGAAGAAAAGGCGGTGATGACAAAAGACAGTTCGCCAGATTCTAGAGATGTTCATTCAATACATGAGTCTCAAAGGCCCCTGGCCCTATGAAATTTTGATAGATAACTTATATTATCGCATCATGCTGCAACACAGCTACTCTGTGCAATGTATCCACTTAGTTTAACACTCAAATTGTCGAGAGATGGGAGTGAAAACCGTGTGCCATAATCATTGCTGGTATTGTGATGTGTTTCCCCTGTCTGCGCTATCAGTAGTCACTACTCACTACTGGAGTACCGTTTCTGCTCAAAGATGAGCTTATTTTGTACTGAAAGAAATTCTACAATATCCCATTGGATAAAGGCTTGCTCAGACTACTACACCATTGTCCTCGTCTTGTTGTTCGGCGGCATCTTTCTTGGCCTTAACCCTGTCCTGCAAAGCCTTAACAAGCCTCGCGAGGCAAGAGTCCACATTGTCCCGTGGATTCTTCGCCGTCAGATGCTCGCCAACGTCGGCAGGCACCATTTCCGCCACCGTGAGCAACTCCCCCACGTCGGCGAACAGCTCATGGTCGTCGACGTCGAGGTGAATCTTGGCCATGGACTTGAACGTCTCGAAGTCGCAGTAGGACATCTCGATCTTCTTGTCCATCCTCCCTGTTCTAATCAACGCCTCATCCAGATCCTCAACATGGTTGGTCGTCAGCACGATCAGCCTCTCCTCCCCAAACGCCGACCACAGTCCGTCAATAAAATTCAGCAATCCCGACAACGTCACCTTGCTATCTCCACCCCCAATTCCTCTTCCGCCACCACCACCACCGGATTTTTTCTTGGGAGTCTTGTCGTCATCATCGTCGTTGTCGTTGTTGTTGTCTTTTTTCTTACGACGACCGGTGACGAGGTTGCTGGAGCAATCAACGTCCTCGATGACGATGATGGATTTGCTGGTGGTCTGAATGAGGAGTTTGCGGAGGAGGGTGTTGGTGTCGACGGAGGTGAGCTCCATATCGTAGACGTCATAGCCGAGATAGTTAGCCATGGCGGCCACCATGGTCGATTTGCCGGTGCCTGGCGGGCCATAAAGGAGGTAACCACGCTTCCATACCTTCCCAATTCGTTGGTGATGCTCCTTGCCATTCTTGAACATGTCCAGGTCGTCGATGATCTCCTTCTTCTTTGCTGGATCCATTGCTAGTGTATCAAATGTCTTTGGGTGCTTGAATGGCACCTCCGTCCACAACGAATACGTGTAGTTCCTGAAATAAAATGTTAATGTTAGGTCGACTAATTAAGCACATTGATAAATCAATACTGTCTCCATCCCAAACATGCTTGGCCTTTGACGTTTTAAGATATGTTTGACTGGCCGTTTTACTTAAAAAATTTTATAAAACTATATATCATGTTTAAAGTAAATTTAAAATAATTAATAAGCACATAAATTTTTAAATACTTAATCATATTTAATGACACCATATATTTTTTAAAGGAGGGGAATATTTATTAGGAGTGTATTAACTAAGATGTTGAGAGTAAATATGGAGTGACTAGTTCAAAAATAAAAAGGAAAGTGGAATTTGAAATGAAAATGGGACTTTCAAATAGGATGAAAGAATTAAACTTTCAAAAAGAAAAGAGATCAAACTTTAAATGTTTATCCTTAAGAATGCAGGATTGCAAAATAGAAAAAATATGAAAAACATATTATTTTCACTAGAATGTACTCGCACAGTCCTATAATATAGCAACAGATGTAGGTGCAAAGTACAGGAAAAATACTAAAATGACCGTTTGTTTGGACTACAAGAAAAACATATAAATTTGAGGTGTGTGAGAGAGAAACTCAAAGGAATTTTTCTATGACGTTGCACTTCATATTAAAATTCCTTTTAAAACTTACTAGCAACGATCCGTTCCACATGAATTCCAAATAATTTCATAGGCTCATTCTTTCATTTTAAAAACTCATTTAGAAAAAAATATAGAATTCAAATCCTTTTCTTTCGAATAAAATGGGCCCTAAAACAGAACACCTACCCGTCGTCGCTGTAGCGGGAGCTGGGGATGTTGGTGTAGAGCTTCCGCTGCCGGCTCTGCGCCATGAACGCACGCCCCTGCTCACGGACATACGGCAGGTACGCGCCACGGACGAGCTCACGGTGACACTCGTGGAACACGAGCCTGTACGACCGCCGCTGCGACGCGCGCCCTCCTCCCCCACCTCCTCCTCGCCTCTTATCATCGTCGTTCTCACAGTGCGCCGACCAGAACACCGTCGCGCCACGGAAACTGTCCTCCACCTCCTCCCCGTCCGCCATGCTCAGCACCAGCGCCTTCTCGCCATTGGCGCCGCCGTCTCCGCCGTCGCCGCCGCGGGACTCCTCGGCGGTGAGGTGGCGCACGTCGTCGCGTGAGCCGACGGCGCCGTCGAGGTATGCCTTGGTCTCGGCGAACACGTCGCTGCGCGTCATCCGTCCGGCGTCGTACTCGTTGATCGTGATCGACAGGTACGGGTCGATCAGCGCGGCTAGTCGCCGCGCTCGCCGGCTCAGCTGCCGAGCCACGAACGTCTGCATCAGCTGGAAATTCTGAAGATTTCGTAGCAGCATTGTCAGTAGCAGCAGCACCAGGCCTGAATTCACCGGCCCAAAAAAAGTCGACAAATCCATCTCTGATTGAGAGTACTACAATTGCAGCAGATTTTCTGGTGTTCTTGGATTGGTGCAGCTTAGGGATGTACTTATAGAGGTGTGAAATATCAGTGACCAGAGTCAGAAAGTAGTGAGGTACACGCGTAAAGTCGACGAATTGGTGACCGAATTGCTCGGCACTTTCCGTCACTTTGGTTACAAATGGGTTCACGTGCATTTAGAGTACAGACATTCAGGGTGCAGGTACAGGTCGGTTTTAACCCATTATCTAATGAAAGACTTTAACAGTGCATCGAAAGACTACCAAAACTTTAAAACTCCTAAAGCACGGTGGATGTTTATCTCTAGTGCCAAATTAACTTTTGCGTATATTGTCGTAGAGCTTTTTGGCAGTGCTCTATTGGCTTTGCCCTTTTGCAGAGGTAAAGAGGCACGGCAAATCGTAACCGTTGATCGCACTGATGCGATCAGATTATGTCGTGTTCGTAGGAAAAGATTGTGATGTGAACGTAATAAGGCTCTCGTCATCACTGACGACCTGGAGAATGAAACATCATCATGTGCCGAACTGTTAAATTGTCGTTTTATCTGGGCTGTAAGGCTCTAATCAGCCTTGCAAAACACGAAGACATCTTCTCGCCATCGTTTTGCCATTGTGTTTATTTTTATCGAGTGGGTGGGGACGGCCATGGCAGCCAAGATACTGAAGAGGAGTGAATCACTTTCTGAAGGAGAAAGGAGCATTTTGCTGACAGTGACCAATTGACGGTGCAAAGAAGAAAAGGCCAGGAGAGATCCAGTCATCCATGGGTCATGGCTAGATATACTGATATACTCCACTAGTTAATTTGTTTCCTATTGTTTGACACACCAGAAGAGACTTTGTTGCTTTAATTTGTCTTTCGTCGTCGCACACATAGGAACTTTTTAGCCTAAAAAAATGGTTGCCAACTACTCTGTATACTTTTGTAGATATTTCTCTGAAAGTTTTTTAGGTCTTAGTTAACCTTTGCCGACCGGCCGGCCGGCATGTGCAAAAGGTACAATCCTCGTCATCTGGCTAAGATCAACCGTCGAAGTCTTTTGACCTGAAATGTCATACGTAGGTATGCGCATTAACAAGACATACCAGACATACCAACGTACTGTACTTGATTAGCTTGATTATGTGGCTGTCATGCATGCACCAATCTTTTTTTCAGAGTGCCCTTTTAGCGCACTCGATTTGATGTGATTGAAGCTTTATGGTTATTTTTTCAGGATAAGAGATTCACAGTTCATACTGGTAGATCCTGATTAGGTGATGTCTGACGTTATCTCATATAATTTCACCTAAACCGAATCATGTTGTAGTGTCACCCTATATTGTTGTCGTCGTTCTCCACTTGTGAGAATTTAACAGTCAAGCACGCAGACTATTAGGTTGAGAAATCGAGTCAAATTATTTCAGCACAACATGTGGCCGGCCATTAATCTTCAGGCTAATTCAACACTAGTATTCCACAAAGAAAATAAAGTAAGAAAACCTTAATCTATATCAGAGATCATTAGTTATTTAGACTAGAAAAACGAAACGCCATCAACCACCCCAGCAACCCGCCAATGGCGGCCTACTTCTTCTCGGCCACTTTCTTATCATCGTCTTCGTCTTCGTCTTCATCTTCCTCTTGACCATTTCTTCCCTTTGCCTTATCCTCTTTAGCCTTCTCGAGCGCCTTCACTAGCTCCGCAAGACACGTGTCGGCGTTGTCATCCATGCTCTTGGGCGTCAGGTTCTCAGCCACATCGGCCGGTGTAATGTCCACTTCTGACAGCAGCCCACCGATGACGCCGAAAAGCTCGTGATCGTCGACATCGAGGTATGTCTTGGCCAAGAACTTGAAGGCCTCGAAACAGCAGTATGACATCTCGATGTGTTTGTCCATCCTGCCACGCCGGATCAGCGCCGGGTCAAGCTTGTCGACATGATTGGTGGTGAACACGATAATCCTCTCGCCACCGCACGCCGACCAAAGCCCATCGATGAAGTTGAGGAGGCCGGAGAGCGTCACCTTGCTGCTCGTGTCCTTCTTCATCATCCCCGGCGGCGGCTTCGGTGCCCCACCGTCGCCGGAATATTCATCCTCCTCCTTCTTCTTCTTGCGCGCGCCGGTGAGGTCGAGCGAGCAGTCGATGTCCTCAATAACAATGATAGATTTGCCCGTCGTCTCAATGAACAACTTACGGAGATCGGTATTAGAGTGAACGGAGGTGAGCTCAATGTCGTAAATGTCATAATCAAGATAATTCGCCATGGCAGCGATCATGGCGGACTTGCCGGTACCAGGAGGACCATAGAGGAGGTACCCTCTCTTCCATGCCTTCCCGACACGCTTGTAGTAATCCTTCCCGTTCTTGAACATGGTGAGGTCATTCATGATCCCCTTCTTCCTCGCCGGGTCCATGGCGAGCGTGTCGAACGTCTTCGGGTGCTCGAAAACGACGTGGCTCCACGCCGACCGGACCAGACCGTCCGAGTCGCTCCAGCTGTGCGTCGCGATGTTTGTGTACAGCTTCCTCTGCCGGTTCGCCACCATCACGGCTCGCCCCTCGCGCCGAACCCGCGGGAGGTAGCGGTCGATCACGATGTCCCTGTTCCGGTCCAGGAAAAAAAGCCGGTAGAATCTCCGGTTCTCCTGAACCGCCCCACCGCCTCCGCCCCAATACCCGCCGCCGCCGCCGTCGCTGCGAGGCGGCGGCATCGAGTACGCCCACCACCAAACGGTGACGGTGACGTCACCGTCAGTGAATTGGTCGGCGATTTCTTCGCCGTCAGACATGGAGAGGACGAGCCTATCCAAGCCGGCGCCGATGGCGGGCTCGGCGCGGAGGTGACGGACGTCGTGACGGCGGGAGCAGGAGGAGCTGAGGTAGGATTTCACCTCGTCGAACGCGTCGCTGCGCCTCGTCATCCGCGCGCCGCCGTCGAACTCGGCGATTGTGACGGAGACGTAGGGGTCGACGAGCGCCGTCAGCCGCCGCGCGTGGCGGCTCACGTGACGCCCCACCACCGCGTACAGCTGCAGCCTCTGCAGGTTCTGCCACACCACCGTCCACAACACCGCAATCAGGCTCAGCACCACGCCCGAATTCAGCCCTCCCAACAACGCCGACGACGACTCCATTGCTGATGGATTCAGTCACAATTTGATCGATCGATCGATGTCGTTGCCTTCTGTATTTATAGACGCGCGGGCACCGGCCGGAAGGTGGATGAGAATTTTACGGCGATTTGTCGTCGTCGTCGTCGCGTGTGCAATTAATTGTACACGACGACGCCGACATGAACGTTCTGTTCTCTTGTGGTGGAATGGAGGAGGAAATGGACTACTAGTAGCTGTTACTGTTTTGCTTATGCTCGAAGGATCGATCAACGTTTCTTTCTTGGACGCAAAGAGTAGGGAGGAATGTGTCGCCTGACGAGGCTGCACGACGATGACGGTTTTGGGAGTTTCTACCTGGAATTGGCATTGTGGGCGGTGGCATTGAATGAGACGTGTTTTTGGAATTTCTTTCTGTAGACCGTTACTTTAATTTTAAGTCGCCGTTTGGAAGGTGGGTAAGTTTACCAATTAAACAAAATCCCGTACATTTTGTAGGTTTCAAACGGAGCGGGAGATTTTGTTGCAGGGAGTCGGCACTTGATGACTAGCCTTTGTTCAAGTTCTTTTCTAGGTACTGTTACTAAGTTGATTACTGAAACTTTCAGCGCAAATGTGGTGTTTATCTAAGGACCTAACTAGACAGAGATTGGGCTCCCGTTAGGCTTAACGCGTGACCCCTCCAAAAAAAGAAAAATCCAATTCCATCTAAAAAAATCATCCATCTATACTTCAAATACAATTTTCTCTTAAACAACTCATCCAATCTACGATCCGATTACACCATTGTGTTCGTAACAATTAAATCTTTATAACAAGATCTCACATGATTATATTTTGATGAAAAATCATAAATTACTTTTATGATATGTCTAAATTACTTTTATATTTCACTAAGTTACTTCTTAGACATACAAAAGTTACATCTCTCAGAACTAAAAAGTTACATCCACGTCCTATAGAAGTTACATCCTTCACAAATAAAAGTTATATCCTCTAGAATTAAAGATACATTCTATAGAAAGTCACCTCAGAACTAAAAGTTACATCACTCAGAACTAAAAGTTACATCTACATCGAGATAAAAAAAAGTTACATCTACATCGAGATAAAAAAAAGTTACATCTACATCCTATAGAAGTTACACCTTTTAAAATTAATAGTTACATCCTCTACAACAAAAGTTACATTCTATAGAAGTTACGTCTCTAGAATTAAAAGTTACATCTCGCGGAACTAAAAAGTTACATCCACATCCTATAGAAGTTACATCTTTCACAAATAAAAGCTACATTCTCTAGAATTAAAAATGCATCATATAGAAAGTTACATCCCAGCACTAAAAAGTTACAGAAAAATTACATCCCTCGAAACTAAAAGTTACATCCTTCAAAATTAATAGTTACATCCTTTAGAACAAAAGTTACATTCTATAGAAGTTACATCCCTCGGAACTAAAGTTACATTTTCAGAATGAAAAGTTACATCTCTATAATTAAAAGTTACATCCTCAAAACTAATTTGTGATTTTTCATCAAAATATAATCATGTGAGATCTTGTTGTAAAGATTTAATTGTTACGAACACAACGGTGTAATCAGATTATAAATCAGATAAGTAATTTAAGAGAAAATTTTATAAGAAGAAAAAAAAATACACAACCTAACTAGCTAGCTACTAAGTACGTCACGCAAGCGCGGGGAATGGTGTGGCGTGAGGACTAAAAAGACACGTGGCGGAACGCAGGCACGGGGAATGGTGGGGCGTGAGGACTAAAAAGACACGTGGCGGATGCGCAGCGTGGTCGCTGCCTCCGCCTAACCAGCGTCCACGCTCGCATTAGATTTCACGTTTATCTATACATGTTCGCGATGGAGATGACTGATGACTAGAGCCTTGTCGACTAGGGGGCGTAACCGTCAGTTTTATGCTAGTAGTTTGTTAATTAGTAATCCACTATGTACCAAAGTTCAAACCAGCTATTTCCACACTTAATCTACAACACTGGGTACTGATGGATCCACGTAGCTCTTGCCAAGTTGGGATGATTTGATGACACGGATGGGAAAAAGAGAAAGTGTGAACGTGGATAGATCAAGAGAGGAAGGATGGATGCAAGTAAACAAAGTCAACATGTACTGCTATAGCTTGGTCCTAAGTATTTTGATATTTAGGATGATATTTGATCAAAATTTTAGAACTATGATCCTGCTTTAATTTATACTAGAATAAACTTTGTAAAATTTAATAGGGTT
Organism: Leersia perrieri; assembly: GCA_000325765.3. Classification (NCBI taxonomy): domain Eukaryota; kingdom Viridiplantae; phylum Streptophyta; class Magnoliopsida; order Poales; family Poaceae; genus Leersia; species Leersia perrieri. The sequence goes on along the minus strand of CM002481.1, from coordinate 27,214,907 downwards.
ATAATGTTATGAAAATAATTTTTAAGGGAAATATACCCATTCTATTTTTTTTTATGCACCGAGCATACCAGAAGCTATTGTATGTTAAAGCTTTACTCAATCTTAATCTTACCCTAAATATCAAATATTTAATATCAATTCCATGCCTTAAAAAACCACAATCTAAAACCATCACATAGTAAAAACAAACAAATTGGTGTTACTCCCCTATTTTGTTGCTGCGAATCTGAGCTAACCTTTTCACAAAGTTGAACGACTTAGAAGATGACAATACTAATGTAGCTCAACAAATTTTATCTGCTACCACTACTCTACAGAATTTATATGCTACTAGTAGTACAGTTTATTGCATTGAAGGAATACGGTACTCCCTCCATTTCACAATATAAGGGTTTTAATTTTTTTTCTTGCAAAGTTTGACTATTTGTCTTATTCAAAATTTTTTGTGCAAATATAAAAAATAATAAGTTGTGCTTAAAGTAATTTTAATAATAAAGTAAATCACAAACAATATAAATATATAAATGATACTTTCATAATTTTTGGAATAAAAAAAATGGTGAGAAAAAAAATCAAAACACTTAACTGGGCCATAAGAAAACTCCACGCCATAACTGGGCCGCAAATTTGTGATCTTTTGGGCCAGCCTCGAGCTCCTTCTCCTCCTCTCTCAGTTTCGTCTCTTCTCTCTCTCGCCTGTCTGTTTGCCCCGTACTCTCTCCTCCGCTTCGCCCCCTTTCGAAGACCAAACACGCCGCCGACGAGATCCCGCCGGCGAGGCGAGGCGCGGCGAGCCCACGCCACCCACTACCCCTCCACGCCCTAACCTCAGGGTCGCATGGCGGCGGCGGCGCAGCTTCTGCTGGGCGAGGACGGCCGGGGCTACGACCTGGCGCGGCGGCTGGAGGCCTGCGGCGCGTGGCGGGCGTGGCTCGGGGACGCCGCCCACGCCGCGCTCGCTCAGCACCTCCAGTCCCCGTCCACCTGGGACGCCTTCCTCTCGCCCTCCGGCAGCGGCGGCGGCGGCGGAGGCTCGCCGCCGACCCCGCGCCCGCTCCTGCTCCTCCAGCTCCGCGTCCGCGCGCTCCTCTTCGACAAGGCCTCCGCCGCGCTGCTTCCCCCCTCATCCCCGGCGGCCCTCAACTCCCTCAACGCCAACTGTGAGCCCTCCCCTCGAATTCGCTGCTCGGTTCCATGATTTGAGTCTAGGGATCTGACTTTCTGGAATCGCCTTTGGTTTGGGTTTTACCGGGTACAAGTCGGGCGGCAGTAGTTAGTTCCATGGTGTTCTAGGTTTCGTGGCATCTAGGGGTGGCTGAGGTTATAATATGTTTAGTGATTTCGGGAGTGAGATATTGTCCAGGAAATAGCATTGAGCTAGGGAGTGCTCAGAAAATGCATTCCTGCATAACTGCTGCTGCCTACACTAATCTGTGATTTAGCGTGAAAATGCTAGCTCTGAGAGGCCACTTTCCCTTGGTCATAGCAGGTGAAAATGTTAATTCGGAACTTTTTTTTTTGGTCAAGCAATGATTGGGCTGTGTCGTAAATAGGGTTCTGATATACTAGCTGCACGTGATATTTAGTCTAACAACTAGTAATAAGCATTAGTTAGCCATAACTAATCCAGATCATATCTTGTTGTACACAGCACAGCCAATGGTCTTTAGATGTTGGGCATTTGTCTCAACGAAGATTGTCGCGTGAGATCTACCGTGTTTTCATGTATTAGTTGTGAATTTCATCAGTAAGTGCAATCAAAGTTTATGTGTGACGACAGTCGACAGTCTCAGATGCAGACACAAGTTCCTAATCCTTCTAATCTAAGCTTGGAATATTAGCTGGGAGCTGATAAGAAATGAAAACGTCAAAATTGGTAACAAGGGAAATGGAGGAATTTTCTATTTCTGCCTTTTGTTGAAATCTAATCGGAAGAGTCATATGTGCGAGAGACATGAATCGTTTTTTGAAAGGGTTTCATCTTTAATCCATTGGGCTTCCTTTTTTATTTGAGGTGGATGTGATGTTATATAGTTGTTGTTGAAGCAGGCAGCTGGAATTTTAGCTAAGCTAGTTTGTTTTTTCACTTCATGGAGGCTAAATGGTACCACCTAAATCCTTGTTTACAGTAAAATCAGCTCCTAATATGTCAAAGTAATTATAAGCTGCCTAAACAAATGGTGTCTACTAAGTCAAACTTGATTAAAGCAGCATCCTTTATATGCTCGTAGTATACTAGGAAGCTTTTGTTTTCTTATGGAATACTAGTTGGATGTAGCAAGGGAGGAGCTTAGATTGATGTTTTACTTGGCTAAATTTGAACTATGAGGTATAACAATGGTTTTGTCCAATATTTTGAATCTCATTCAAATAAAATTTACTGAAGTCTTCAATGTAATTACTTGATATAAGAATTCATATGTTTTATCTGCCATTATTTATTCTGATTTTCTTATCTGTTTATCCCAGATCTTCAGCTCCATGCAGATGATATTTATTTTTCATTGGAAGATGAGCAGGAAGATATCAATCAAAACCATGTATGTTATCTCCGATGTTCTTTTAGGGGGGGATTTTTGGGGATATCGGCAGCATGTGACTCTTTGTAGAAAACCTTTTCTCTTTCTTGTTCTGTTGAGTAATATGTTGTTTTGCAACATTGCTATCTACCAAGTATGAAGTCAGATTCAAGTTGTATGTTGCAGACTTGCAGTTGGATTCATGCACTGTCTCTTTCCAGCTGAGCACCATTGTCGCAGTTTCTTCCTTTTATATACTATTGTCATTGTCATGCGAAACATCCTTTCTCCTTGAGTTATTGCTAGTGCTCTCTTTCTAGATCGGAGACACGTTCACCGTCTGAAAATTTCACACATACAGCTGTAGTAGGGGCTACTGCCTTTAACGATAACCACGGGATTAATTCCATTTCGAGAGACGTGTGGACTGTTGACCTCAATTTTGTGTTAACTGTCCCGCTATAGTCTGCTTAAAGATCAGCATATGTAACTCATTGGTCCCAAACTAAAATCTAACCTCTTTGGATCGTTCACATAGGGCAAGCGATGTAACTGCTGGCCATGGCATTCATCATTGCATGATCTTTTCGAGTTCACTGTATTAAATGAGCATTGTGATTGGCTCAGCTGCCGTTGGTGCATACTAACTAAAGTTGATGTGATTCATATGCTATGCTGATGGCTACAATTGTTCTTGTGGCTGCAGATGCAATCTAGAACCTCGTTTAGTCCAAGCAGGGAGAATGCAATGTTGTCCCAAAGACATAATCGACACGAAGAGTTGCCTGAGACATGGTACAAACAATACGAGGAAAAATTCAGGACATGGCATAGCAAGTTCCATGCAGGTGACAAAGATATACCAAAAAGAACCTCAGAGGGAATGTCCAATTACCTGAAGGTTTCTAGTGTACATAAAAGGAAGAGGGCTGTGTTTATGGATGATCACGGTCACAACGTCTCGGTCCCAACGTTGGAAAATGGCAGTAATTTGTCAGATGAAACTTTCATTCCAGAAATTAGGTTTCCAGTTGACTGTGTCCCGGAAAGTGCAATCCCTAGAACAAGTGAGACATCTAGGAGCTACAAAATAGAAGTTCATGGGGTTCTTGATAATTTACCAGCACCTGTTAGTCGCAACACTGCAATGCTTGAAAGATTTGGAATGATGCCTGAGTATTATAAGAAAGGAAACAAATATCGAGGGAAAGATGGATCCAAAGTAGAAGGAAAATCTCTAAGCCAGGAGCAAGCTATGCTTATGACAAGGAAGTTGGTTGTTCGATACTTAGCAAATGTAGGAATTGAAAGTGGAACTGCCGTGTCTATTGATGTTCTTTCAGAAATAATAATTAAGCACATCTCTAAGCTGGGGCGTAACTTGAAGCTGCTGACTGACAGCTACAGGAAGCAATTTTCATCCATTGAACTCCTTAAGATGTTCCTACAGACTGTTGGACACAGGTACTTCAACTCATTTTTTTTACTTTACTTTTCTCCTTTTGTTTTTCTTGTGTTTTTTCCGGTATTTTTGTTGCATGGAGATGCCTTTTGGGTTACTATGTATACTTAACGCAGCAGTTCTTGAAAGGAGATAGTAATAAATTAAATCATGTTGATGGCTGACTGGCTGAGCATGTGTATTTAATGCATTTTTTCATAAAATTTGCTGCCAAAATCCTGATAGTGATTTTCTGCTGTAATATTAATATAGTAACATTGGCCCCTTGATGGAGATTACTAAAACGGGAAATAGAGGGGCCAACTACCCTATCCAGCAAGATGCACAAGTACAGAATCCAAATGCTCTTCTTCATGCGCAACAGGTAGGAAACTGCTGGTCTGCTGCTGGTTCACCAATCACCATACTTGTATTGTGTATTAGCTTTGTATATCTTAGTGTTTCTATATTATAAAGCATATATGTTTCCTTCCTGAAAAAATAGTTTAGTTAGACTATACGTACTTCTGCCCATCAACCATGCAAGGATGGGTGGTTTTAGCCAACTAAAAGAGGGAGAGGACTGTTTGATTATATCGAAATAATTTATAGCCACACTGGATATATGGTTTTAGCTGACTAGACAAGCCTTAAATAATAAAAGCTGCCTTCCACTATGGGAGTGAATATTGCCTTATGATCACTAATTAATATTAGAATCTGGCTGGTTGTCGTTTACAAGTGTAAAGTTGGCTGACGTTATCTCTTGAAATGGAACTCTTCATTCTTCAGTCAATCTGTCAGTCGCTTAGCTAAGATTCAGTCTGGTTTTGTTAAGTTCCTGGGGAATGCGGTGGTATCAGCTACTCTCTTTAAACTTCTTTTGATGTGAAATTAACAAGTAAAGTTTAGTCCGACAACCATAGGACCTTTCGCTAGAATTGGTGCAAAGTGCAAACTAATGTCCATAGAATATAAGAACTCCGAAAATCAGTGTGTACTATTTATAACATGCTATCAATCACGACATAGATTGCCGATTGGTTACCCTGATTGAGCTTTGATCAGAGAATGGGGTTTAATACCTGTTTGTCAACAGTGAAAATTAATTAACACAACTTGACATGAAACTTTTTATCAGCAGAACTGTTTGAAGCAAATGGTTGCTAGATGATTTTTTCTTTCAAGCATGATATTACCACTGTGTCCATATGTATGCTTAGTTGAGTTGCTGAAATATTTCTCTTCATTTGATATTTGAATTAACTCATAATTACATGTGCATCACTGGCAGATTTCGAGGCAATTTGCCCCCCAAATGGGTATTAATACCCAGAATTTGACACCCCAGCAGCAGCAGCAGCTGCTGCAGCAACAGTGGTTGAGGCGCAACCAAATGACCAGCCCCCGTGGTCCTCTTATGATGGCAGACAATAACCAGGCCATGATGAATGTGAAGATTGAGAATACTGTGGACTTACAAATTGAGAGCCCCTACAAATCAATTACCAGACAACAATTGCAGCAGCTAAGGCACCAGCAGCTTTTACAGCAGCAGCAACAGCAGTTTCAGCAGCAACAGCAAGTTCAGCAGCAGCAGCAGCAACAGCAGCAGCAGCAGCAGCAGCAGCAACAACAATTTCAACACCAGCAACAACAACAGCAGCAGCAATTCCAACAACAGCAGCAGCAGCAAGCACAACAATTGCAACAGCAGCAGCAACAACCACAACAATTGCAGCAGCAGCAACAGCAGCAGCAGCAGTTGGCCATGTCAGCGGGCCAGAATGCCCAATTAGCACAGCAGTTAGCCATGTCAGGAGGCCAGAATGCTCAATTAGCACAGCAGCTAGCCATGTCAGGAGGCCAGCATGCACAACTAGCGCAGCAGCTTGCCATGTCAGGAGGCCAGAACCCCCAACTAGCACAGCAGTTCAAGCAAATGCCAATGTAAGCACCTCCTCAACTGAATTGACCTGTTTAAAATCTGTGCTTTCATCTTCTTACCCTCTTGATCCGGTTGCAGGAGCGCATACGGCATGAGGATGCCACCGGTGAAAGTGGAAGCATTCCACGAGCTGGTGAGTGGAGACTCGTCGCTGAAACATGATAACGACTCGAACAAGCTCATGTCTCCAAAGTAGGTCAGTCTTATATTTATACCGAAGAAAAATTGCAAAGCCAGCGGGTAGCTGTAGTGTACAAATTGATTACCCTTTGTGATCTCTCACTGTTGTTTCTGAAGAACTGAAGCCTTGTCTTCTGTTTCCATCAAATATAGCAATGTAGCCAGTGTAATGTAATTGTAGATGTAAGTCGTTGCAAACTGAGGTGATGCAGAGTTCGATGTGGTAATTCATCAGACTTGGAATTGGCTCCAATTATGAACAGTAAGAGCTGCATGGCAACACAATCTTGGAATTGGCTCTAATATGTGCAAGCTGATTTCCAAACGAACCTTACAACTGGAGTTGGGCGGCAGCCATCAAGGGAGCTCTTACTGTTCAAGTGCTAGCTGAGTTTTCGCGTGTTTGAATTTGGTGGATAGCATGGTTCTTCAACATGACACCCCTGATCAGCACATATGGAGACTTATGCGGACATGAGCCTACAGTAGCAAGTCTGCATACACCACATTCTTCTTGGGGACTAGTATCAAGTTTGCGCTGTGGAGACGAATTTGGAAAAGCCTCTCCAAATTCTGTCCTCAGCCTCTCCTCTGATGGTATCTTGTTTTTGTAGCATTTTCTGTTCTGTTGAATCATTTGATTTACCAATCAGATAGCGCTGCAAAGCATAATACTAGCTGCAGTATTTACAGCGAAGGGGCACAGCCGAGTGGCACGAGTTTGGCGCCAACGTGAATCGACTCCCATTTTTCTGCTTGAAATTGAGCTGTAAACATGAGCAGGATTTCCCCCGGTTTTAGACCATCTCTTGTGTATTCTGTCGCTAGACAGGGACGGACCAGAAGAGAAGGTTCTCTTTTCTCCGAAACGCACGTGTCTCCCTTTCTCGATGAAAAATTGTGTGCAGCCCAAAGAGTCAAGAAAGAGATGATTGAAGGGAGAAGGGTTTTCCTTTTGGCCTCTGATTCGTTCACAATTTTCTATGGAAGCGAGCATCTTAACCGCGCAACGCAAGGTCGCAAGCGTAAGAAAACAGAACGCATCAAGACTTCTTACCCCAAATCATCTGCTTTACAGCTTTAGCACTTGAGCTTAGCCTTGTCAAAATCCGTAATCTTTTGAAGATTTGCTCTATTCTCCTACCTGTTGACTACTTTACCCCCTCAAATCACAGGTATAGGAGCAGTGTTGTTAAAATCTCGATTCCGTCGCGACTTTACGATACTAATCAAGGGTCTGGTTTACGATACTAATCAAGGGGTCTGGTTCTACGAATCTACGATTTTACGTTTTTAATGTACAAGATTGTACGATTGCGATCCAACTTAGAGAATACAATTCTTATTTAGGATTGCGATTTTGATGCAATCAGTACAAACGAACAAGATATACACACACGGAAACGAACACGAACAACTGCACAATCTCATATACACGCACAGGTGAAGTAATTAACGATGATACACTCATTATAGTACAAACTAAAGATACACATATGGACTAGTAGGAGTGAGCAGATCATTTTTTTTCCACATAGGAATTAGCAGAAGCTGGCAGTAATTAGAGAGCATAGAACAATCGAGGAGCAGACTAGAACTGCATCCTCAATTAGATGACGAATATGATGAGCACTCCAGATTAAAGCCGTGTTCTGTACATGAGACGACCACACCACGGCAGGTCGATCGATCTATCCTCAATTAGCTGACAAATATGATCGACGGGTCGCAGCAGCACTCATCGATCAAGCAGCAGCAGCAAAGCGCAGCCAAACTGCACGCAGCAGATCATTAGCCAGACAATTCGTCAAAAACGCAGGCACAAAAGATGAAGAAATCAATTCGAGCAAGGAAAGCAGGTAGTAACAGTAGTAAATCCTTACCATCCTTCGAGGAAGCTGGGCTGCCTCCTGGGCGGCGGAGCGGCGTACTGCGGCGGCGCCATCACCGGCGGCCCCTGGTACGGCCCTTGGTAGTAGCCCTGCGCCGGGTAGGGATACGCGTACTTGGGATCGCTCATCTTTTTCCTAGCTTCCTTCCCCTGATTGCTTCTCGCTGCTGCCGACACGAACACGAGCAGAAGAAAGTAGAGGCGATCGAGAAGGTGACGCGACGAGGAGGAAAAAAGTAGCGTGTGTCTGTGTGTTAATGGAGCAGGTGATCGGCGTCGCTGCGGATGATGCCGTCTATTTATTGTAGCTGCGATAGGAGATCATAGGAGAGGCGTGGCGGTGTTGGACGCGTGTCGCGCTGCGATGGGTGATTGGGTGGGGGATCGTGCGGTGTTGTGAGGGCGAGCCGACGCGCGCGGCGTGGAGGCATCTGGAAAGCGCGGGAGAGAGGGCGATCGATGGTGTTTTTGCTTCGGGGAGAGGCATCGGATCGCACCTGCTTCCTTGCGGCTTTGGCCTGCCCTGGTTGGCTAACTACTGCTCTCTTTCTATGGCCTTATTCAGTTCGTGAAATCAAAACTTTTAGATGTTTACATCGGGTATTTAATTGGATATCAGAAAAGATGTTTTTGACACGAATGAAAAAACTAATTTTATAGGATTACTAACAATTACTATAGCATCGCTGTAGAAATTCATGGATTAACTAGGCTAATTAGATTCATCTCGTAAATTAGCCTAGCGGTTGTGGAATGAGTTTTGTCAGTATTCCTACACTTAATACTCCTAAATAGCAAGATTCTGAAGGGCTAATTATTAACCCTTCTGATTCAAACAGAGCCTAGATGTCGTTTTGATCTTAGTAAATTGTATTGGCAGCACACGTACTTATTGGATAGGTGCGATCTGGTATGAATTTGTAAAATGCTTATTTGGGTACACGAACTTGTCTCATACATGCACATCAAGGATAAAGTTGCATAATATGACTAATTTTGTTTATTCAAACGTTGATTAGGATGCCCCTTTAAGCAAATAAACATGTATATTAGAAGGGTGCACTATAGATATACATCTATTCTGTAATGGGTAGATTTAATCATAATGTTTGCATAGAAATGTTAGAAAATTATACAAGAGATAAAATATAATAAAGTATATATCAGCTACATTAATATTTACAAATATATGTGTCTACTCGTATATGCACGTCATATCTTAATAATCACTTAACAAAATATATCTTAATTTGTAATTTTTGTATTTGGTTTGCACACAACAGATTAAGTTAGTGCACCAAAACAAGCATCGTGCAAGATCATGTACTAAATTACACCCACTTGACAAGTTATTGTACCTCCAATACAATTTACTATTTTACTTATAACGTTTAACTATTTATATCGTTTAGAAGATTAGTGTAAATATAAAAAAGTCATATCTAAATTTCTTTGATTAATAAAACAAGCCACAAATAAAATAATTTTTAATAAGAGGATTTAAGAAAAAATCACAATAACATATATTAGGATGGAGATAGTAGTGTCTCCGGATTTATATGTTTGAGTAAAAAAAATTCAGAGGGAGTAACTAAACAACGATACATTGTCGCATTTCCGCTGACCCTTTTTTTGGTCGGTTTCCGGCGGTGGCGGCGGGTGGTTTCTTCGTCTGGCAGGAATACGTGTCAGCGTGTGTACATGGCGATGCAGTGTGGTTTCCGTGGTGGAGTTGAACGTGAGCTGCCATCGTCCGACCCACGGCGGCGCGTCGGCACGGCCCCCTAAGCTACGGCCTGTGCTTCAGAGTTTCATGGGCTCAGGTCCAGTTTTAACTAGGTCGTTCGAGCTGAAAAGAGAATGTAAACTGATGTTTGATAACGTCGGGCTCAAAATGTCCATAGATTCAAAATAGAACAGCTAAACATAAAAGAATTCCTACAATTTGAATGTGAACTATTACTTGTCCTATCAGTTACTACCTCTCATCCAAATTTATTCCCATCTTGCCCTCACCTATCCCTCATCAAATAAGGTTTTTTTTCTTCTTAACATTAATCTTACATATATTATCAGACGGATGGACTAATATACGATAAAAATGGTAATGTACTCCCTCCGGTCATTAATATATGACATTTTTAATACTAATTTTAGTGTTAAAAATATCATATATTAAAATACGGAGGGAGTATATAAAGAATTAACAAATCAGCTACTTATATCACATGCCAAATTCAACTTTGCAAGATTGACTGTAATCCAAACTGGAACGGGCCAGTTGGACCAAAGCTGAGGACAAACAAGTTCATCCCTGCTGTTATCATCCAAGTTGAATAATCCAATATCACGTCTATTGTTCTTGAATTGTGTTATCCAATTCTGACTATCATCGGTGAAGTAGGCATGATTTGCCTTGAGAGACGGAAATTCTTCAGCGCTGAGACAAAATGTCTGGTTATGCCCAACGAACAGGACATGGTCCTGCAAGGGATTGATTTTTACAAGCTTGCCTTCTACCAAGTCACATTTATATACTTCGATATTTGCAGTATTCTTCAAAATGGCATCATAATCGTCGTCTTCTGATGGATGAACATATTCTTCCTCTTCTGTTTTCCAGATTTGCAGCACATCACCCCATGGTGCGTGAAGTATGTACGTGTTTCTAAAATCATCCCTTATATCCAGGACCTTTCCCATAACAACCTTCACCATGGCAGAATTACCACTAAGGTCAATCGCATGAATTTCTCCCAATGCAGTCACTGCATACAACAGGCCATCCTTGTAGGTGCAGTCTTGATAGTCTCTGTATTGTGGCGGCAAACTGGTCCATTCATCATCCCCTACCCTTGCAAATGAGAGCTGACCGACTGGATGGTGTATAAGAACCACAAGGAGGCTTCCTGTCAATGCTTCAGTAAACACAAAAGCCTTGGCATGGAAATACAGCAGCAGATCACTGGGGGCGTTTACCATTGGCATCTGAATCAAGAATTCGTCAGCCCAGTAGTGCCACAAGTGCTCATACCAGACGACAGCACCCGACTCATCATAGATTGGATTAACCTGCTTCATGGTGATCTTACGGATAGGATGGCATATGAAATACCATCTGGACCCGCTGTCAGTGACTCAGCCGGCCCTGTTTGGTAAATAGTTAAATGTCCCACTGATGGGAGGGCCATCTGTTCCCCAGTGACTGGATTGAGGAGGTGCATCTCAGACATATCATCAAGAGTTACCAGTAAACCACCATCTGAGGATCCGATCAGATGCCTATCGTGGATAGGTGGATCCGGGAGAGTTAACTTGTAGGTTCTCTGTTCTGCAAGGCTGTAGATACACCCTACATTCTTGCCGGCAGACTCACAAGTGTAGAAGAGGCAAGGCGTCTGGTGCCTTTAGTATTGTCCAATTCCAATGCTGTGTAAGCTGGTGAATGCAGAGTACCAAGAGGAGCAGACAGCTCCGGCACGCAGCAAGTCTGGGATCTCGCGTGAAAATATTTCCATCAGGATATCCTGTTACAGATGTGGCAATTGAGCATCCATCGATGGCACATAAACATCCTCATCAATGCGAGGAAGAGCTGAGAGCTTACGCAAAGCTCTCCCGAGATTAGTAAAGAGCACAGATTTATTGGGGCCATAGCTAGCCTGCCTAAGCTCATTATCCTGGCTACACTGCAGGTCGCCATCAGATCAGAACTGTGTATGTTTCTTGGTCAATATGAACTACTACTGCTTCTGATTGCCAAAAGGGGAAAAAAAGTTGCAACCTTTTGATGCAGCACAGCAAAATGAGAGTTGGATGGCCTTTGGCCCTGCCGTCCTGGATTGGCTAAACTGTAGCAAGCGGCTCGAATCCGAATCCAAGAACGGAACGCGGATTGGTTTTGTTTTCCTGTGATCCCCCACAACTCTACATGGGCAGTAAATCACTGAAATAGATTCGGAGTTGGGACCAAATTAAACCTGTTGACGCCGGCGCCGAGATCCCGATGACGAGTGCTCAATCATCGCCGTACGTATCCGCCGATTCTAGGAAGATGGAAGAGGGGGGAGGAAGCAGCGGCCTGCTCCTGGTCGGATCGGATCAGAAGCAGCAATTCCTCTGCAGTATGAGTGTATTGTTTGCCGGCGCAGTGGAGGGAGAGGAGGGGAGGGAGAGGGGTGAGGGATGTGGGTCACTGACGCATGGGCCCATAAGGTAAAAACCCACGTGTCACTGACCAGATGAACCACTTCACGGCCGATGATGAGAGCGGCACCGGGTGGTTTTTGCTCTCCCAGCCCAAGACGAATATGGCCTTGGCTCTTCCAGGGCAGGGCCCATAAGGATACAGTGTTTGTTTGGATTAAGCGAAATTTGCCAATTTTGGCAACTTTAATAGTGTTGTAGAGATTCGTTTTGATGTTATTTTATTTGCCCACATAAATAAAAAAACTACTCTATTAAATTTGGTAATGCGAAAACTTATTAAGATTTTAACGCTACCAATATTTTATTTTGGTAACGACAAAATTTGATTTCAAACCAAACTAAGCCAATATCGCTTTTGTACTCCAGCAGAATCATTCACCAAAGATCAATTGTGATGAGGCCTACGTGGAAGCTTGAGGAAGGGGTGGGAGGGTGGCTGGGGACAGGCTGTACGTGTTTCTATACTGGATGATCGTTGTTAGCAGCCGGAGCACCGAGGCACGATAATATGCACAATGCAATACAAGATAAGGCATGCCTGGAGTCAACGGTTTTGCATATTTTTGTTAACTTTAGGTAAAGATTTTTAAATAGTCACGAATGATTTATTTCTATTTTTATGTTGGTGTTATTAGTGTTTATCCTCTTGGTTGGGTTGGTTTGCTTTGACAATATGTCAAATGTAAATAAGTGGCCGGAAATGTTTCCATCGTATAAAATGCAATGTATGCAGAGTTGGTGGCAGTGGGCAGAGCAACGCAGCGGGCAATTCAACTGGGAACGAACAGAATTATCGTGTAGACAGATTTTCTCAACGTGAAGAATGTTATTCCTATTAGTGATAGTTATAATCTGCCATGCTTAGGCCCTCTAATTGTAGATATTAAACTCCTTTTTCAAAATTGCAGTGGATGTATTTTATGTTGAGCATTGTCCTACAACCTGTAACAAAAGTTGCACACTGGAGTTCTTACCTAGCTCGGTTTGGAATGAGTGGAGTCTGGCTCTAACCACCTGTGGTCAGGAAATGCTCCAGATGGTGTACTGATATTGGTGACCAGTGATTTGGCTAGTCCTAGTGGTTAATGGAAAGTATATTTACATGTAAAACAAGAACTTAGGTTGTGATGAGGATATTTTTTCTTCACATGCACACATACCAATCATGCAAGGTCCATAACTCGTGCGTGCGCACACAAAATTAATCATCAAGTGAATACCTTCATGGGCGTACTGATTTTATGAATGACTTACCATTTAGTAATCATTATGGTGATTTATTGTCATTACTCATTAGGAATCAAGGAGAAGATCATGACGAAGCGCGTATGAGACAAGTGTAGAGGTGGAACCATCAAGGACAATAAAAGTAAATTTTGCAGGTGACAACATTAATTTCAAATGGATTTAACCGTTGATTCAAAAGGTCTTGAAGTCTAATTTTCTGGATGGTGTCGGTCTAAGTTTTTTTACTATCGAGTGAGATATATATAGGGAGAGGAGGAGGGGTGGGGGTTGGATCAAAACATTATGTTGAACAATTTCATCTGCTCTATGCAAAAATATGAAAAGGATGTACTTACAATATAGTTTAGGGAAAAAACATCTTCAATGAGCCATGATTTCCTGAGAGTTTAAACGTGTTACATACATTTACATTGCTTATTTTATCTTCATGCGTGTCATGTTGTGTCAAAGCAGGATGAATAATCTCTGATGACCTCGTCACCTGTAATGTTTTGATTTAGAAATAGCCGCACAGCGGCGATAGATCCATCTACTCAGTGGCACATTGTCAACTCGATCAAAACAAATCAGTATACCTAATTCAAACTTGAATTTCGCATAAATCAGGATACATTTATATCAGAACCCCGCAAAACTATGTGCAACAAATTACCTTGGTTCTTCCAGTACCCCATCCCCAAATCCCAGTTGACAATGTGTATACACCTCTTGCCAATTCTTGACGAGGCGACACTGCAGGTTTGCACTGAATCCACATCCATAAACATCAAAATTCAGAAGCTTCAGATCAATGGCAATCCCCAATTCAAGATCCCTTGATGCCGGCCACATCAGGAAGCATCCCCTGGATCCTCCTGAGTTCGGCCAGCACCTCCCGGGCGTCGGGCCGATCATCCTTGTCCGGCGCGACGCACCGGAACGCCAGCTCCGCCACCGCCTCTACGCTGGCCATCACGCCGGCGCCTTCGCCGAGCACGGGCTCGTCGACAACCTCCCTGAGCTCGCCGATTTGGATCTTCGCCACCACCCAATCCGCCAGCGTGACATCCCTCCGTTCCCTGCCCACGTCGACCGGGCGCAGCCCGGTGACGAGCTCGAGCACCACGACACCGAAGCTGTACACGTCGCTCTTCTCGGTGAGCTGGAACGATCGGTGGTAGTCTGGATCGAGGTAGCCCGGCGTGCCCTGCGGCGCCGTGCAGCACACGAGCTCCCTTCTCACGCCGCCGCCGCCGGCTGCTGTTGTGGCGCACGCGTCCGGCGGCGCGAGGAGGCGGGAGAGGCCGAAGTCGCCGAGGCGGGCGCGCATGTCGGATTCCACAAAAATGTTCGACGATGTGACGTCGCGGTGAACCACGGCGGGCTTGACTTCGAAGTGGAGGTACTCGAGCGCCGACGCGATCTGGACCGCCATGGCGAGGCGCGTCCGCCACGGGATCGGCGGCGGCGCGCCGCATCGGCGGTGGTGGAGGTGGTGGGAGAGGGTGCCATTGGGGACGTAATCGTAGACGAGGAGGAGCGCGCGTGGGTCGGCGCAGAATCCATGGAGGCGGACGAGGTGAGGATGGCGAAGCGCGGAGAGGATGAGCACCTCGTTGCAGAACGACTTGGTGATTGTCGCCGACGCGGAGGGGAACGACGGCAGCGGCGGCGACGGCGGGACGTGGAGCCGCTTCACGGCGAAGGGGCGCCCCGCCGGCGGTAGATACGCGAGGAACACCGTCCCAAATCCTCCATCCCCAAGCTTCCTGCTCGGATCGAACCCTCCCGTGGCGGCGCGGAGCTGCTCGTAGGTGAACGATGGGCGATTCTGGTGAAGCCCGTGCCGACGAAGGAACGCCGCTGCCCGGGCCGCCGCGTTCGTCGGCCCCGCCGCCGCGGCGGCGACGCCCCGACCGCGGTAGCGGCGCACGGCGATGGCGACGCAGAGGTAGAGCAGGAGCACCACGAGCAGCACCGCCGCCGCCACGAGCGCGGTCGTCAGCACGTCGCTGCGGCCCTTGTCCGGATTCTGCGGCTGCGGCGGCGGCGGAGCGTTGTGTCTCGCCTCGGCGGCGGCGGCGGCGGCGGCGGCGAGGAGGAGGAGGAGACGCGGCGGCGGGGGCGGCATCTGGATTGAGCTCGCGATCCACGCAGCGGAAAAAAAGAAAAGTGGAGACGAGAGAGAGAGCGACTCGAGTCGTCGAGATGCCAACTGCAATGTGCAATGGAGAAGAGAGACTTGACACAATCACACAACTCATTTTTCTCACGTCAGCACATGCCGCGCCTGGCAGGTGGGGCCAGCACGGGGGAATGAATGAATGCTGCATTCGTATCGTACCAAAATCAAGCGGTTTGATACTCAAAATCCGAATGGAATTTTGAAATTGAATTCCATTCGGTTCGTTTTGACGTTTGGACTCAAAATCAATCTTCGGGATGTGGTTGGATATAGGCACATGTCGTTTTCTTTCTGCGAAGAGGCGAAATTTTCTTGTCCCCTTTTTTGGCGTCGGTTTCATGAATTCCAAGAGGGAGTGGTGGGCATCACACCTGATTTGGACTCTTAACGGAAAAGGTTAAGTTGGAGAGATTAGACGAGTCAACCCAACTCAAATCAAATCAACTCAACTCAAAGCCACGGGCGATCATCCATCCAGCGAGTAGTAGTGGAGAGTCCAAATGCGCGCAATGGATAGACCGATAGATGGACACAAAGGAGATCAGGGCAGATCAGCGATGATTCGGTTTTTGCTGCGGCGTATGGCCGTGTCCTGTGGTGGTGGTAGGTGTGGTCGAGGACAGTGTATGTTTATTTTGTTGTCACCTTCTACGCTATCAAAATGTAGCATTATTGAGCTATAAAAAATAATAAATCAAACATTCTTGTTATCCTATCATATTCCCCCGGTCTAGAAATATAAATACTTTGGCCGGCTAGAATGAATCTGTCACAAATACTTACATATTTGAACGAAAAAGTATCAATTTTGGTTGTTCAAATTTTTATTCTTATTACAAACTCTAACGAGTTTGGCAAGGTTACACCAATGTTTCCAACCATACCAAAATTGAAAACATTAATATGTGCCAAAATTTAGTGTTGAAAATAGTAATAAAATGAACGTGTCTTCAACTGCTTTTTAATGCCCCTCATGTGGGCTCTCAACATGTTGGCCGATGCCGACGTGAGATATGGATTTAGTAGTAACAGCGACCAGCCGAGATGGGAACAGAACGGAACGGAGTGCGGCTCTTGTTAATTATACCTCTGTCCTGTGTCTCGACGCGATTTGGTTATTTTAGTGGGAGTGATTAGCTGTGTGTTTTATATTATGACAATAGTCGCAGACTCGTCGTTACAATTAAAAGTCGTCGTAGGCGGCAGCTGGAGTAGAGAGGGACAGAGAGGTGAATTGCAGTCACAGGCTTCATCACCAGCATACAACTAGCTCCATCAATGAACCTTATTCATGGCGTTCCGTGCCAGATTTTCATCGAACGATAGCTTTGGCATGTTGCGTTGACCGACTCGATAATCGATAACGAGTCAACGAGCAGAGTAAAATATATTGCACAAAATACTGTTGATGGGTTCGATTGTGTTTTGTATGCTGATCCGGAAGACGAGAACAACTTTAGTTCTTCAGAGGTTCAAAGCTGTGTGGCAGCTGTTGGATTCAATTCGATCTCTAATTGTGTCTACCGTCCAGGGTAGCCTGTGCTGGTATTCTTTTGAGACATGCAGAAGAGAGAAGGAAAACAAAAAGAAATTGAAAGGGAAAGGAAAAAAGGAAAAAGAAAAAGGTAAAGGAGAAAGCACGCACTTTTGCAGTTTTGCGACGACACGGATTCAGTTATCCATCCCCGTCGCAGCTTGCCACTCGCAAAGCAGCAAGCTGCAATACAGCAAAACAGTACTAATGTCATGTACCAGCAACCAACGGTAGATCACACCCTTCAAAATAGGTGTGCTTCCTTTCAGTGTGCAAGCTTTTTCTTCATGTATGCATGCCTATTGATCAGTTTTTATTTGATCAGAAATTCAGAACATGGTAAGGGTAATAGCTTAAATCACTGCTGATACAGGCAGAATTCAGACTCATTACCCAGGTTAAGTTCTGCCGAGTCTTCAGAAAGAGGATATTCATGGATATCACATCAGAAATAAACTTCTGAAAGGTCTATCTTTTCCCCTAACAATCATCAACAAATGAAGGGGGTATAGATGGTTTGAGGTTTCAAAACTCAACTAAGAACTACAAATATCTCTCCAATCTTTCGCATGTGAAACCTCTGCTAATTTAATTTAGGCTATGTTATGTACACACGAGAATAAGATCCTATCAGGTTCTCCATTGTTACAGAAAAGAAAAATGAATGGACCAAATTTACAACCAATCCTTCAGGGTTCAGGCCGCTCACTGCTTTCTCTCCAAAGATTATGGACCGTATGGCCATGGAAATGTTTTTACCACTGAAATGCACAACAAAAAGGAAGATCATTAGAAGAAGATAAAAATATCAAGATCATGTGTTTGAGAGCACCAGCAAGCGGCTGTGTACACTTTTCAACCCAAAAATAAAATAAAATAAAATGTTAAGACAATACACGCAAAGATAGCTCTCATATCTTGACTGGAATAGCTAAGACCGCGTTAATAATTCAGTTCTTTGTTTAAAATAATAAAAGATGCAACGCATGCGCATGTGCATGCCATATAGAGCACAAAACCATTACCATCAGGTATTGTTTGTTTAGCGCTTAGTGCAAACCCACAACATGGTGAGTTGCAGTGCTAAGTGATTGTTTCAGAATGGTCCTATGTTTGCTGCTACCAGAATGATACCCCCATCTTCAGTACGGTAGCTCTATATCAGAAGAAATGTGGTACCCAGGTTCAGACTTAGTCTATGTTCCATCTAACATGAGTAGCACATGGTAACACTGAACAATGTCATTTTATTCGTATAATGCAAAATATTATGATGCACTATTTCTTCATTCTCTAAATAAAAAGCTAATTCTGAAACATAACCCCAGTACAGATGCTGTCGGTAGATGCAAGGACTTACAGGCAACGATTTTTTTCAAGGTCAACTAGATGTCTAGATCTAAATAGCAAAATGGCAGGTTAAGCTGAAATGGATACGTAGTGAAACTTCTTGAGCAGCTAAGGTCATCTCCTGACTGCTAATTTACTTTCCAAAAACTCAAATTGGTATTATTTTATCTTCTCTATCGATGAAATAAGGAAAAGTTTTGCCTGTTTTCGAGAAAATTGATATATTGGCATCTTTAACACGAGGTTCGACATTTTGACATTTAAAAGGTTGGTTGTGATAAATGACTCTTAAAACATTGTGTTTGTTTGATTTTATGACATGTTTGCCCATTAATCCATTTTCTTTTCCTTTTCATTGTTTTAGCATATCAAATGACACTTATTTTCTTGCCTGTATTTGTTTGCTGATGCTGTTTCTTTCTCTTTATTTCTGTTAACCCTATTTGTGTGTGAATTATGTTGGATGATTATAACTATACAACCTATTGGGCTGAGATGAGAACTCATTCTAAGCTTTGTGCCTCTGATTTATATTTTGTTTGTTCTGTGCTATATTGTGTTGCACAAATGTAGTGATGTTTTTGAAAATTACCTTATGGTGTGTCACTTTATGGATGCAATGTTGATGCAAAAAATATTCGATTCAACCCAACTAGTCCAACCAATGAGGAAAAGAAAACAGCTTGTCATATATAGCATAGGGATAGGATGGCCATTTTTTGGTGGAAAAACAGGAAAAAGAAAAGAAAACAGATGTTTAAACGGTTAGAATTTCAGAAAATAAAAATCCCTAAATGCTTTAAGTCACTTTGGCAAAGCCAATGTTTTCGGTGTCAAAATGTTGGAGTCACGTGTAAGAGATATCAACATAGCAATTTTCTCTTGCTTTGCAAAATGAAAAAAAAAAAACACCACTCACTAAACCAAAATCTACAGAGGACACAATACGCAAAGTAGCCTTCTTTATAACTTCATTATGAAGACATTTACTGTCTTAGACATGGAAAAACTGAAAAAGGGTTCCCTAGCATGTTAAAGTTCATTATGTGGATATCCATTCTTTGATTCCAGCTATTGAAAAGCTATAGTGGTTGCTTGGCTGGTATCAACATGGCATAAACGAAATAGATTATGCTCATAAAAAAATATTAGGCTTTAAGATTCTGGTTTAAAAAGCTAAAAGGCTCCTTAGGAGTTAGGACTGCAAGAATAAGAGGGAACAATGGAAACCATTGGTCCTTTGGCCCTACATTCCAGCTAAAACTACACAACACACACAACTAACTTTACCTAATACCAACGTTAGGCTCTGCAAGACCTTAAAGTCAAAACGGCCATTCCAGCCTTGAATCACTATTAAATCATGACTGAACAGTCGGACAGATTCAGGGCATGTCATTAGCTTTAATCAAATCAGTTTATTTTACCTTTTACAACAGGAGCTAATAAAAGGCAGCGATTTAGGATGGTGAAAACAACAAGGAATGACAAAACTCACCTTTTGAGGACTCCTGGACAAGCACAATACGCATTGCTGCATTGTTTGGTGGAAGCTGCAGGCGAAGAGGAGTGAGCTTGCTGGTGATGGGGTTGCGTGTGCAGATGATTATGTCATCAAGGCCCGTCTCCTCCTTTAACTTGCGCGTCAGATCCTCCAAGTTGGACCCGTTGAATGTGAATGAGCGTGCCTCCTCGTCGTCGTCCACATCGCCATTGTCATCTGCAATTTGGTAGTAGATTGCACGGCCCTCCACCTTGTGCAATGGCGCGTTGAAAGAAAGGGACGACTGGCAAGTGGCAACACAATGAAATCTCAGTGTTAATTCCCTTTTTTTTTATGAATCATTCTAAAAGTTCAGAAGTATTCCAGTAATTGGGAATCGAGGAGAGCATCGCCAAAAGTTATAAATCTGTTTGGTATATACCAGTGACTAAAAGTTCCAAATGATTCCTAATTGCATTTGTCCATTTCTGTTTGTTGGTTCTAGAAGCAAGTCTTACTAAATGACTGATTAGTTCATCGTTCACCCAAAGGAAGCCACATTAGCATACGCAATTCGATGCACATGAAGAGTGAGTACTCAAAATCTGAAGTCAATGTCGTTCTCAGAATGAGACGGAGACCAATTCTACGACGACGAACACGCACTGGTGACTGGTCAACGCAATGGAACGCACGCGAACTGTTCGGCGAAATGACAAACCTCAAGTCTTTCGACCACGGGCTTCGGCTTCGGCTTTGGCTTCGGCGGCGGAAGCGTGTCCTCCTCCAGCGTCGCCGGCGGCGGCGGGTGGTGGTGGTGGTGCCCGCCGTACGAATTGCTCGGCCGGTGTCCCGCCCCATTCTGCCGCGGCGGCAGCTTCATCTCAGGCGCCGTCGGCGACGCCGGCGCGGACACGACGGCGGCGGGTGCGGACGGCGGGTGCTCGGGCCCGGGGGTGAGCACCTGCACGATCTCGACATCCCAAAGCACCCAATCCTGCGTCGCGGTGCGATGCGGCACATCATGCGTCACCGAATTCCTCCACGGCGGGACGCCGCCGTTGGCGCGGAGGTAGTGTCCGTACCTCGTCTTCAGCCTCGCCTGGAACCCGTCCTTGACGGGCTCCCACTCGAGCGACGACGCGCCGGCGCCGCCGCCGCCGCCGGCGGAGGAGGATGGCGCGGGAGCCTGGAGGACCTTGCGGCCGGTCATGCCGAGGAGGAAGGGCTCGTTGGAGGCGGAGAGGTAGCGGCTGTAGCGGCTGCGGAGGCGGATGACGGTGGGGGAATTGGGGACGCGCTCCACCGTCCACCTCGCGTTCGTCGCCGCGCCGTTCCTGTCCTGCGTCACCCGCGTCTCGTCCTCGTCCGCGTACAGGAACTTGTCGTGGTGGCTCTTCAGCCTCACCACCTGCGCTCTCGCGAACAACTCCATCGCTCTCTTCTTCGATTCTTCTTCTTCCTCCTCTCTTCGATTCTTCACGAGAAGCAGAGAAGGGAAGGATTTTTTTTTTTTTTTGGGAAGCGGAGTTTGAGTTGGCCGGTGACGAGTTGGGAGGATGGCGAGGGGGGATTAATGGAGGAGGGGGTGAGGGTAATGACGCGTCGCTGCAGGTGGGGGCCACGGGTGGGGGAGGGCCCACGTGGAGGTGGGTTGAGGGGGGGTTTTGACCGGGTCGGGTTGCGGCCGCGGGTGGCAGGCACGTCGCGCCGCTGGCGAGAAGGCAACGCGCGGGAATGGCGGGACGCTGGATTTCTTTCGTTTGCTACTACCTCGCTTGCTGGTTGCTGGGTACTCTACTTTGGTAGCCAACCTTTTACGACGATCTCTCTCTCTTTCTCTCGCTTGATGATGATTCCTTGTGATCAGAAATCGGATTGTTTACCTTCTGAAGCTCATCCGGCGCTCATATAACAGATGTGCATCTTTGAATTTGTCGAAGTTACAGTAGACATCTTGCTCACGAAAATGTTTTGTATAAAATAAAAAACTAGATGTAAATATCATCACTTCAAAATATTCTAATCTACTCACTCTATCTAAAAATATAAATATTTAATATATAATTTAACGTACCATGAATCTGGATAGAGATATAATAGATTCGTCGAATAAAACTAGCTACAATGAACGGGTCGAGCAATACTTAAAAAATAAAACTAACTACTTAAAAATTAAAACTAGCTGCTATGTACATTTCACCACAGGTAACCGAGTCAGATGCCCTACACTCCATTTGCAGAAGTTAGATCGTTCATCATGACAACTTGCATTATTGTTTTGTTATTGTAGTACTGTGCAAACATTGACTTTATTTTATGCATTTTTTAATTTCAAAGAATGAGCGCAAATATTAAAGAGGGAGAGAAATGCGAGGCTGAAGTAAACATGAAGGCAGCATTAATTTGCAGCACACGCGTTTGTAGTACACGACCGGTTTTAAGTGCTGACTGCCATCCAGGGTGGCTTTCGTAGCATCTTCTGCTGCTACGGGTTTTGTTTGACCTGGAATCTCCCCTTGGTCAGTCCATCCAAAACGGCGGCTCGTCATCAACTGCAGCCCACAACATGGACCCAAACTCCCAAATACTCCTGTGAGTGTGAGATTTCTCCTTCGGATTCATCGTTTGCCCAATTGCACCCGTGCACTCCACGTCTCACGTGACGAGCCTTGTATTGGCAAGCTTGAATAGTTGAATAATTGAATTGCGATCTCGCAGCGACAAAATCCCAAATAAAACTTAGCGACGAAGGAACAGAACAACGCTGTTTCGCGAACGGGCTTGTAACCCAGTCCGTACAAGAGCCTCAGAAGCATCTGAGGTCCCGGGTTCGATTCCTCGTGGGAATAAAATTTTCAGGATTTAACGGCTTTGTGCTTTCGGTGGGAACGACGTACCCGTTGAATTTTCCAGGATTTAACGGCTTTGTGCTTTCAGTGGGAACGACGTACCCGTCGACAGCGAGACGCCAATGGTGACTTCGTCAATCTCAAGAATTTGTCGGTCCAGTCTTCGAGAATGTTCATAAGGGTAGGGTTTGCGTGCGTGCGTTCATAGGGGTGAGTGTGCGTGCGCTGTGATACCGTGTAATTTTTTTAAAAAAAAAACAACGCTGTTTCGTGTGGCGATGAACAACTGATTAATTCAGTACCAGCTAATCAGTTTAGGAGCATCTACTTTTGTTGCCAAAGAGGAAAAAAGAAATTATAATGTCATCTGCCTGCTAGCGATTGGGGCGCGCGTGTATATGCGCTGGATAAGTTTGGTTTTGATAAAGGTTTGGAGATGTCATTTTCTTTCCAGACTAAAGTAGTTGCATTGACAGTGTCTTGCCATACTACGTATCACTGTATATTCATTAATGCCATAAATAAATATTAGGAGAGAAAGCAATCCAACGAGCAATAGTAATTCTAAATTAGGACATGACAAAACAGCTCAGCCTTTCCACGTTTGCATTTCATTCACTAAAGTCAATACATATCCATATTCAACAGAAGTCGTTTTTTTTTAAAAAAAAAGTGTGCAGCCATGAACTCCAAATGTATGGAGAATTTTCTAATTATACAAACTTTATGGAGAAATGAATAGTTATTGAAACTATCTTTGAACAGTCATCACCAAAAAAGTCGTTGTATAAAAGTACTATTGTTGGTTGTTTGGTTGAGTAAGATGATTGTGGTGAATTCCAGCACACAGGTGATGATATTTCTGGACGTGGTAACAACCAACTGACACTGTCATAAATGGATCATAAGTAGGTGGTTTGCAAAACGTATTCGGGTCATCAACCAAACACCAGCGTTGAAGGCGGTCCACGTCAAAAAGACAGGGAAAAACTCGGACAAATTTAGAATAGGCGGAACACGGTGTTTGAAAAAGTCCGTTAATGCAAATAATCATTCGCCGTCTAAAGCATTGCTGTTACCCCTTCCGTACCTGCACTTAGCTTAGATTACAAGGAGAAGAAACGATATTAATGGTGAAAATATAATACTAGAACTCTAGAAGGTTAGGCAAAGACCAGACAAACTACCTTTTCTCCAGTAATATCCAAGTGAGTCAAACACCAATCCCACAAGAAACATACAAGGTTTCAACGCGAAAAGAATAAATGTTCAGAAAAAACACGTCACGTCCATAACACGCAACCATGTAATCCAACCGTGTCAGTGCTCGCAGTAATCAAATGGGTAATTAGCATTCGTCATTCTGGGCAGACCAGTCACAGGAAGCACTACATTTCGTGCCATTCAAATGGCCACAGTGATAGAAAGCCAACGCATAGGATTATAAATAGATACTCCCGCTCAAAAGACAGAGTCACTGTCATTAAGGGGAAAGCTTGACAAGAGTGAGAGAAAACAACTGTAAGCAAATTTTGAGCAGGCTCCGGTGGGGCTACAAAGTTTTTTTTAAAAAAATATGTTTTGCGTATCTTTTGTATTAAGATCGAGAAGATGCCTCCCGGCAATTACAGAATTTTGGAGTGTACAACAAAAAAACGAAAAAAAGACGATAGCTAGCAGGGGTGAACTCCTCGTGTCATCAAATGTAATACCAGGAGGCTGCAAAGTTTGGGGGGAAGTTCTCTGGAAAACTTTAGTCTTTTGACAAGCTACTCCAGACCGCCATGTTGTCTTCCCATAACGATCACACTCAATTATCCTTGGTTTTGTTAACAACATGTTGAGAAATTTGGGACGATATTGCTCCATCAGAGATTTATCCACGCTTCCTTCACCAGCTGGCTCTTTTTTTTTGTCCTTTTTGGATCTTTTCTGTTTTACTCTTTGTCGTGACCTTTACCTGATTATGTTTACTTAACTGAGTTGGCTGCAAAAAAAAAAGTTAAACTACTTCGCTTCATCAAAATTGATAATTTTGTAGTAACAAACAAAACCTCCAATATAGCTTACATCCCCACGGTGGTTGGTGTTTCATCTTTTCGATATCCATCCAACACAGCATTTCCCTTATTTGACTTCCGTGCTCTTTTGGAAGGCTTTTGGGGTTTTCTTTTATCTCGAACCATACTTTCAAAGGTGTCACCATCTCCATCTACAGAAAGATCCTCTGAAGGACCTTCACCAGGGGACGATAATTCAGATGATCTATCATGTGATTTTCTCTTGGTTCCTTTGTTGGAAGCTCTTCTGTCATTTGCAGCCGCAGGAGGGCCATCAGTTGCAGACTGATTTCCCAGAGGCATGGCCTTATCTTGTGCAACTTCTCGTGACTTGTCACGGCGCTCCTTCCAAATTTTCTGAAGTCTCACTTTCTCAACATTCTCAAGTGCAAACTACACAATTGGACGACGTTTGCACCAAAAGTTTCTGCTAAGGACAAAAACAACAATCGTCACCGGAGACAAAAAAACAGCACCAAAAATAAAATAAAATAAAATGCAGCATCAAACAATCAAATGCTGGGTAGAAAGGAAGGGAAGGCATTAAGCGTACAGTATGTCTCTGATGATCTTATATTGAAATGATTTCAAACACGGAGCCAAACTGAAAACTGCAGCCAACAGTAGCTCAAAGATACAGCAGGCTCATGATTGAACAAGAAATAGTGCAGATAGGTAGCATGAATGATGAAACCATGAACATGTGACACGGTGATTCCATGAAATCCAAGGATTCAGCACAACGCAATTAATAGGCAAAATTAACCCATTACAATCTTGTTGGAGAAAGACATTGCATGTTTGAAAGTAGCGAGATGATGAGGCAGTTACACGGTGGATGGCCTGTGGCCACCGGAGGCCGCGCCGAGCCGCTGTTTGACGAGGCGAAAGGTTTTGTTGGGCTAGGGTTTATGGATTTAACTTGGCGGTCGTTTTTTTGGGCTGGATGGGCTAGACCGTGCTTGCATGATTTGGGCCTATTTTTGGCTTTGAGGGATTTTCATATACTTTTATTAAATGCAGATTTACGTATCTTTTTTAAACTTAGATTAACTTTTTATTAACCATTTGGTTTGACATAATCATGAACCGCCATCAACAGTATATTTTTGAGAGGGGATTTGTCTAAATAGATAGGTGATCCGGGTCCTAACTTACCCCACAACTAGCAAGGTTTATGTGTACAATTGTTTTGTGCTCGAGGAACCAAGGAAAAAAAGCTACTCTTACAAAAGCCATATGGATGAAAGTTTTAATTACCCTGATGATTCCACTAGTAGGGGCATGATCATACTCCACAGATTTCACCGTTGTCTATGGGATGGATGAGTCTGACCACAGATACGTGAGATCTTATGATCTGTCACAACTTGTTGAGCTTTTAGATATGCTTTAGATTCGGCGTAGAGTGCATCATGTACAACATCGAGTTTGCCTGCTCTAACTAAGATCCCATGATCTTCATGATGTCAAACAATGAATTTCCATTCCTAAGTTTCTTATGAGCCGTTGAAAGTGTGTGATTGATTTAAAACTGTTGTGTGACATCAATAAACCTATATGGTGCTGATGTGGCCAGCACACATCTTCTCTCTTCTCCATATCCCTCTCTTCCCTTTTGCTATAGTGGAAAGGGTGTAAGGGGGGAAAGAAAAAAAAAGGTATTGTGGAAACATCAAAGTCCTCATCCCTAACAATACACATGACGGATTGACAGGAGAGAAAGGAAGAGAGAAAAGAGACGGTAGCATCCATATAAGTGCCACCTAAGATTTCAAATGGGACATGTCAATTTTGGACCGAGGACGAGACGCTTTAACTTATGAAGACCCTAAATGAAACACAAGTTGGTAATTTTAGAGGTTATTGATGCAAACCCTTCTTTTTCTTTCTTATAAAAAAAATATAGATCTCATTCATGGTACTAACATCATCTTGATTTTATGTTAAATAATCGAAGGATTGTAAGCAGCGTGATGTTTTGTTTTCATAAATATCACATATATCTCTTTTTAATAGAAATTTAGCTATGGCTATATTCGGATTGCTGTAGAGTTTCAGCCTTTTTAGCTAAAGCCATGGAGGTTTGGCTAAGACAATAAAATTATGATTTTGCTTATGTTGATAGGAACAACTAACTTACACTGATAAGCATTAGTAAAATATGAAACGATGGGATGTAGTATTGGACATTTATGGATGCATACATTTGAACTCTGGATGCTGTAGCTGGTGTTTCTAGTAATGGAAACGGGAGGGTGCCCCCCCTCTTTTTTTCAAAAAAAATTGTCTAATATCATGTCTGTGTCTTCATGTAATAAATAAAACCGTGAAATAGAGTTATTTATGGTCGAAGAGAAAGAAACACGAATACTCAACAGACGGTTTGTTAGCTCCGACCCGAACCGGAAGAAGGTGCGAGTCGTTCGGGTCAGGCAAGGCAAGCAGTTCGCCTGGCTGTGCCCCCTGACTGGACAAGAGAAGAGAACACAGCAGCGCAGCGGCAACGCGGAGCGGAGGGGGACGCGCGCCGCCGCCTGCGAAGCAAAAGCGGCAACCCAGGGGGAAAAAAAAACAGCAAGCAAGCGCAGCCAGCCGCGTGGGCGTGGTTGGGAGGATGGAGAGGGGCGCCGCCGCCGCCGCACTCTCCTGCGCCTTCCGCTCCCCGTCCCCTCCTTCCCCTTCCTCCCCGGCGCCGCCCCATTGGCGCCCTCTCCTCGCCTTCCGCTCCCGGGGCCCGCGCGCGGTCGCCGTCGCCCCCCGCCTCCTGCTGCTCCCACCCGGCCGCCGCTTCAGGTTTCGCGAGCCCCCTCCTCTTCTCGTTTTTTTTTTCTTATGCTACGCGTGCGCACTCAAGTTGTTCGATGAAACTCCCGTACCATCGTGTGTGCGTTTGTGGATAAGTGATTATACCTTCATCTTATTAATTAGGACTCGTTATATGTATAGACTAGAAGAACTCATTATATGTAAAAATTAGGACACTTTATGTGAAGTATGGATTAGGACCGGCAGCTTTGGATCGTTTGGTCTGTTCAATCTTTTCTTTTTTAGGGGTAGTCTGCTCAATCTTGTGGTAGTGAGATTGGAACTTTGGCAGGTAGTAGCATTGCTTCGGTTTGTTGGAGAATTCGGACAGTTCATTGTGCTTGTCTTACCACCTGTCTGGTTTTGATGATGTAGCGATGCGCCTTGACTCAAACTTTGAGCTTCTAGCAGTTGATGAGCTAAAGCTAGAATTTGAATTAGATGCAGGGATAAAATGAGTTAAATTAGCTTGTTCCCATGTGCAGCGCTTGCATGTGTCGAAGTTTTCTGTGGCTGCTTGTATTTTACTGGTTTAGTAAGTGTAACATTAAACGTGTGCAAAATTTGTAACATCACATGACTTGTCCTCTAGTCACGCCAAACAAGAAGTCTAGCATGTTTGTAGGTGAAGCCAATTACAAGTACAAGAGATTATGTGGAACAACTTTATTTCACGTGTTCCCCACGTAAGGCTAACAATCGCGGTATTGCCTTATGATTTTTCCTACTGGTAACCCTAAGCCTTCAGGATTTTGCTTTGCTCTTACAGACCTAACTCACGGCAATAAGAGTTGATCTTTTATGTTCACATCTGTAAATACTTGATACTGTGAACTTGGTTTACCATTTTAAACTTTAAAGATTCTCTTACACACTTGTAGATACTGCAGTCAAAGCAAGTTTCTAGGCATGAACAAAGGGCATAACAGATGCTTGTTGGCAACTTTTAGCTCACTTGGACAACCAGGGGTCAGCCTGAACAATGAAGATTTAGTGAAAGATAAGCTCCTAATAGATTGCGGAGAAGATCAAAATTGTGTGATTGGTATGCAGTATATGGATTTTTCTTGAGAACATTCAAATTCCAATTTATTATGCTTATTTTGCATGTAAAACATGTACCGTGCACCTCCAGTAAGTGATAATTGCATGCCAAATCTATTGCTGGCAGCTCTGTTACTGATGTCCATTATTGAGGGTGTGCATATACCTTTTTAGAAAACTCTGCACAAATTCTGCATGAGGAATGGATAGACCAGATTTTCATTGGATATTCGGTGCATGTTTCAGATGGGATAGTTGCCTTGGGAAAGTTTGATGCCCTTCACATTGGCCATCGGGAATTGGCAATGTATGCCTCTAGAGCAGGAACTCCCTTTCTTCTTTCTTTTGTGAGAATTGCTGAGGTGCTCGGCTGGGAGTACAGGTGAGCTAAAAGAGAGTTTTCTTGATTTTTATAGCCCAACATAAAGGAAGGCATTACCTGTGGCAAATGATGACTGCTTTCCTTTCATGCAGGCCTCCTATAGTTGCTCAATGTGATCGGAAGCGAGTGCTCTCGTCTTGGGCTCCACACTGTAGGAATGTGGTGCCTATTGAATATCAAGTTGAGTTTTCAAAGGTTAGGCACCTTACTCCACGACAATTTGTTGAGAGGTTATCAAGGGATCTTAAAATACAAGGTGTTGTAGCAGGTAGAAACATGTTTCTTCTCTTTCCGGTCCACTATCTTACTGCGTTGTCGTACCCTTTTACAATATATCTTTGTTCATTACTATGTCAGGGGAAAACTACAGATTTGGCTACAAAGCATCTGGTGATGCAGCTGAGCTAGTGAAACTATGTGAGGAATTTGGTTTAAGTGCATTTATTGTACGGTCAGTCATGGACACAGCTAGATCTCATAATGGAGTTACAACCTCCGTAAATTCTAGCGATAAAGGACAGGTTTCTTCTAGTCGTGTTCGCCACGCTTTGGCTATGGGTGATATGGAATATGTTTCTGAATTACTAGGGAGGAAACACCGCCTTGTGCTAACAGTTAAGGGAAACCACCTTCAGGAAAGGAAAAGGGTTGTACTGCCAAAATCTTGCATGCTGAACATGCCACCAGTGGATGGTTTGTATGAGAACTGTGACCTTGTTAATGGAGGCCATCTTGGACTATGCAGGGTGGTTATTACCTCGGAGACCATTGACATCGAGATGAAAGATGAGAAAAGTTTGTTACCAAATTTTATCAAAGAAGAACAGAGATTAGGAATTGAATTTGGATGATACAGTGCTGCTCACTTCATGATTGGTGGGAGGTCATCTATTGCATCTTTATTATATCTGGCATCTTGCGAAATAGTTTGACTTTATGCTAAACAGCATGGATTTTGTTCTAGAGGGAATATAGAGGAAGATTAAAAAAAGTGTGTATACCTTATCGTGATCAAACCCAAGTGAATCTTACAGAAGAAAGGGAGATGTGCATATTCCCTTTAAATGCAACGAGATGAATATGGTGGTCAGAAAAGGCCTTGGCGTTCTTTTTTTTCAGGATTTGGCAACGACAGAATCGACTAGCTTATAGTAACTAGCGGTGTCAGCAAAACTGAAGAACAAGAAAGGGGCTCATTCATCGAAGAGACATACAAGAAACACATTTTCAAGTTCCAACTACGTTTTTCTGATTTCTAGAAATAGGTGTGGCTTTACATACATCAAATTTCCATTGGTAGATAGCAGGCTTGTTGTATCAACGGTTAATGCTGTCTGTTGTTTGATAGTTTTAGATTTCTTCTTTAGCCAGTGTTCCTTTCGTCCTGGCAAACGCTGATATTCCAGCACCGTTGACGACAGCTCGTTTAAGTGTAGTAATCGATGTAATAGTTTGACCTATCTAAACATTTAAACTGGGAATTGGATATGACCATTGACCAATGCCTCTTTCTAAACTGTTAGAAAAAAGGGCTGTTTCTAAACGCTAATGTGGATTATAGTTATCAGATGGCTGATAGAGAAGATACAACCGTGGATGTGTGTATCTTTAATCGTTTGGGTGTAGACCCATCAGCTCAGTGTCTCGAGTATGCAAGCAGCATATGGTCCACAATGGAAACATTCAAATTCAGTTCAGACTTCATCAGAACATAGTTCAAATTCGACTCATTGCTATTAATTAATCAAAAGGTCCAGACAGACATAGAATAATGTACCTCCAGAGTTAAAAAAAAAGGTAAGAAAACCTAACATTCATGTTTTTTGACAAAAAGGAAAGAAAAAAAAGGATATACAACAATGATGCTCCGGTACAAAAGTTGCCCTGTACAGATCTGAGCTTCCCAAGGGTAAATAAAAGCTTATTGCCATCTGACTAATCCAAAACATGTCACAAAATGGAGGGGAGGCCTGCTTGGAGCGTAAGATGCACTAATAACAACACATGCAAAGGTCCTTCATGCCGGACGCAGCTGGAAGGCTTGTATTTCACTTTACTTGTGCAAATACGACTCTCAATGAAATATTTGTCATGATGCCGTTCGTTTTGATTTATACACAATCAGGTGGTTTTTATTTGTTCATATTTTTCACCTATGCTTCCACCTTTCTGCTTCTGGAATTCAATGTATCGCAAAGTGCTTGCAAAGAAGGCTTCGGTAGATGGATCAGCTACATTGTTCTCACTCTGCTTCTCTGTCCTAATCAACTCAATCAAATCCTGGATTACGGTGTTTGTGATCTCTGGAATTCCTTTCTCAAAGAAGTATAAATACCTGGCAATTATAGAAGCATGTGGATTACAACAGCAGCAATCATATGCACGAAAGAATATATCAGATATTGGTCTTGAGATTACTTGTTCAAAATTTCGATAAATAGTGCAACAGATCCGCTACTTCCCCTTGTTACATTAGCCATCTGTTGAGCGGCATTTGCAATTCTTA
Source organism: Leersia perrieri (assembly GCA_000325765.3). NCBI lineage: Eukaryota > Viridiplantae > Streptophyta > Magnoliopsida > Poales > Poaceae > Leersia > Leersia perrieri. The sequence goes on along the minus strand of CM002481.1, from coordinate 27,183,288 downwards.
AGGCACGCTTTAAACAAAGGAGGACCCTGGAAAAAATTCAAATAAGCAAAAAAGGAAAAAAAAAACTGTTAGTTTTCACAGACACGTGAATAGAGCAGGCAAGGTTAATGTATATATAATGCCTTCAGTTACCATAAATACTTTATTAGAACAATGGGAAACTCAAAGGACATATCAAGTTTGGTGTGTGCTCACGCGCGCGCCTGCTGCTGCTGTGTGAGACACAGCTGATGTGTGTTTGTCTACAATGTGATCTTTTAAGGAGTTTGACTGGCTATGGAATTATGAAAATAGACTTATTTCTGTATTATTATTGAAAGACCTAACATTTCATTTGCAAGAACAAACTAAAAGTTAAAAAAAGATGGCGTGACTACAAGTCCCAATAAATCAGTACACTTAGAAGGACAAGTTTACCTTTCACCATCCATTATTCCATCTTGGTCGTCAGTCCAGAAAAGGTGTGAACATGCATAAACCGCTCGGCATTGGTCAGGCTTCTTTAGAAGTTTTGCTGAGTACTGCACAAAACAGGTGGTTTTGTTATTCAACAGAATGTTGGTATGTGCATAGAAAACTGATTGGCAAAAAAGAAAAAATAAATAATGATTCGATAATGAATCAACAAGTAAATTGTTACCCCTGTTGTCTTGTGAGTCAGGGTATCTCTATTTTCCACCCCGAAGATATTCATCCGTTGAAGGGTTCCAATTATTAGGTGAATTGCAGTAATTTGAGCCTTCGAATCCTGGTTGTGGCACACAAACATCATAGGTGGAAAATGATATAGAGATATAAATGGCCTATATTGACTCTAGTGTTGGAATGCATAGTGCATGACATTTATAATATGATCCAGAGGTATATCAAATAACTCAGTTTAAGTAATGGAATGGAATGGATATGCACAAGGAAGGGCAACACAGGGATTACCGCGATTTCCTCTTCATATAAGATGAATGCTTGAGTAAAGAACTCATAAGCAACTGGTTCCAAATCGCAATCGTTGGCAGCCTGTAATAAGAAAGGTAGTTAGTTACATAATATGAAGAGTTATTGAAAGCATAAATCAATTGGTATAGCAATACCTCTGCACACTGCAGATATAATCTGAGAGCCAGTTCAGGAGAAGGAACACATGAGAGTGCTTCAATGGACTGCAAATTAAAAAACGGTGAGAACATTGATGAGTGAGATGGATGTTTATTCCCATTCTCTGGTCTAGCCCTCAATCCTTATGCAAGCAAGCAAGCAAATCAATCAAGCCAAGTGAGAATTTTTGTGCTAGAGGAAGTTGGCATGCAACAGTTTACAATTATGAATTCAGCATAGCAATTATTAACCACATTATAATTTTCCAACAGTTTGAAGTTGACAATGTGTAAAAAAAACTGTAATAGTTATATCGGAGTTTTTAAGTGAGACATTCTAAAACACATCTAAAAAGAAATTAGCCAGGGGAAGGGGGTGGGGACCTGATGCAAGATCTGAAATATTTTCTTAGGAGTTGCAGGAACTTCCTCCCCTGTTACATCCCCATCTTGACCTTGTAATCTTCTGACCAACTGCAGGCAGGAGAAATAAACCACAGATTGATTAGATAGAAGCTTCAAATAAGAATACATTATCAAACCAGAATCAAATTTAGCACATTTTCAGTATTTGGCTTTCAAATGTCAAATAGTCATGGGAAAATTAATGGTTCATATAAATGTCTTTTCTAGAAGCAATGTCTATAATAAAAGTTTGGAATAAGAGCATTATTTAGTTTATCGTACTGTCCAAATGTAGTTGTAACACAAACCTTGAGAGCAGAGAACACTAAGGATGGCACAGTGAAAGGTAACCGCTGGGGACCTCCCTGAAGTATATGCTTCTGAACAGTACATAATATCTGAAAGATCAACGAGTATTTTTCTATTAGCATTTTCAAAGTGTTCCAAGTGTTGAGACATTCAAGCATGATAATGGTATTCTGTCCAGCTCCAACAACACAGTGAGTATGTAACCACCATAAAATGAAATTACTAAAATGTGAGAGCATGATGAGCACAAAATTATCCCGTGTCCTCTCACCAACTTCACTAGAATACAACTGTACCTTCAGCATCTCTTCATGATCATCATTGTGCAACATGTGAATAAGACGCGCCACAGAATTCTGTTCCTCCTTAAAATCCTCATCATCAAGCTAAGCAATATAACAAGTAAACTTCATAAGAAGTATAATACTATGTACAGTGATTCAGCTGAAAAGCTGCAGAAAGAATATAACAGGCCAAAGAAAATTGTAGAATGAAGTTTGCGATATTACTTCATCATCTTGAGCCCCATCCATATCTTTTATAAGCCCTTTAATTAAATCAAACAGAGCTTCAATCTGCACAACAATGATGTACAGAATTACAAGATTATTCCTATAGTATTTGAAAAGGCAATAAAAGCAAAGAATATGATGTTGAAATATTACCTTGTCAGAAGTGGATATGCAAGTCGTGTTCTTCATTATACTTTGAATTATTACAAGAGCCATAACTTTGGTTGTAGAATTGTCAAGGTAATCCATAACCCGAGGATAGTTTGAGAGCTCTAATGCAGTTACAATATTGCTATATTTCTCCAGGGGGGCACTGAGAAGTGCAACAATCTGCTTTGTTGCCCTGCTATCTTCAAGTTTCGCATTCCCTGAAAGTTTCTTGACGCATGCACCCTGTCCAACATTAAACTTGACATGAGCATATACATGAGAAAGGGACAGGGTAAGGGAATGGCTATCGTGACATGAGCTAGAAAGCACTACATGAAGACTTATACTTAGACATTTAAGTTAATTTAGTTCATTGCTTTTAAAATCTCTACTCTTCACCACTTCCACTCAAGGATTATTGGTATATTGTGAACAAGGTATATGTCAAGTACAGAATAACATGCACATATACCATAGAGTTTACGAGATTTTTTTTCAGTATATAAGAAGGCTTACCAACACTTGATCAACATAATCAAGCCGATCTGGATGCACACGGAGAGTAAATGTCAATAGTGATACATATAAAGTTACTGCACCAACAACCGGCATGTCAACTTGGGCTTCTATGACCTGGCAAAAGAACATAGCTCACTTGTTTTAGTTTGACAGTAATACCGTAATACAGCACGCAGCAACTGTATAATTTGAGCGCAGTAAGAAATAAATGACTTAGATGTATTCTATAGATCCTTTCAGCCTCATAATAGGATATGTTATTTTACGTGTTCACAGAGGACATTGACATTTAGATGAAATGTCAACTCAATAGTATTGCAAGAAAAATGAATTATGAAATAATATCATAAAAATGGTAGAATAAGTTTTACCTTTCCAATAGCATTGCTGAACTTTGCAAAAGCTTCAACTTGCAAGAATTCTGGTAATACCTGCACAAATTCATAAGTGTCAAAAGCAGACACATTTAACCATGATGAAAAGTGGTTTAGTGAATGCTTACTTCAGGACTTGCAGCAGCATAGCTTGACAGCCTGTCCATGAGTTGAGATAGCACGGTTTTGATATCAACATTTGGCTGCCAAACAATACTAAGTGAGTAACACTTGCAGTGAAAATTGAACATAAATTACAGCCTGATTCTTAATAAATCAAAACCTACACTGAGTTGTATTTATTTATTCTACAGTTGCGATTTTATATGTTAAATGAGGCTTGAACTTATAAATCATGACAGAAAAAAAATGTATTACATGGTAAAGTCTTTTACAAAATTATGTGTCCATCTCCACCAACTAATTATTTCACCACGATAATGTACTACCATCTGCCAAGTTCACAAGTCATATTTTGCAACGAAGTAGCAAATCAATAACTGACATGGTAAGGCATTCTACGTAAAGCGACTAGCAAACGCAGATTTTTTTAGCAAAATAGCATACTCAAATTAACAGTGAGCCTGGACTCACATGAGTTGATCCCCTGATTGAACTGTACATGTATGCACTCATTTGAGTGAAAAATTACCAAGAAAACCAATATTTTTTTTACAGTTGATAGAACATAAGGAAGAGTAAATTAAATTGATCAAGAGTACAAGGATGGTCTGGTCATTAACTCGTTTGATACAGTTGATTAGCTAATGATGTCACATTATAATCATCCACAGCATTGTTCAATTTCTAGCATGCAATTATATGCAGAGAACAGTGTGACCGCATGAATCAAGATAAAATAACATAAACTTGCCAACCTGCAGTTGCGGAAATGCACTCAGCAATGTTTCCAATGTCTGCAAATGGTATTCGTCTGGAAAGACTTGTATTATGCAGTCCATCAGGTAGAACTGTGCAAGTTCATCCTTACAATTAACCACCTGCCAATGTATTTCTTCAGTTTCCAGTAGAATCATAGAAGTACTATAGTGTTATCATCATTTTATAATTTATGAACAAATCTAATTGCAGACCTGTTCTAATATCCTTGGAAGGACAGTTTCTTTGTACATGTCAAGGTCAACACCCTCAATTTGGCTTAGAACGTGAAGATTTTTGCCTACCTAGAAAAAAGAAACAAAAGAAGTAGAGTCATTGAAATGACAACAAAGAAGACATGGTTTAGGGAGTATATGCAAATGCTGATTACCAAATCACGCAGTTCATTTCTTTCCTTCCCCCGCTTCTCCTTCTCTCGAACAGGTCCCTGCAAACCATAATTATTAAGGTCGGTTTAAGTTTTATCAAGTTAGTTAATCCTGAGCTTCCTAGAGATGATATCGACGTATCATGATAAAAGCTCAAATATTCATGAACAGCACGAGGAACATTGTATGCATGCACAGAAACCTAATGTGGTAAATGCATGACATAAAAAAGCACCGTGGCACTTGTACCCAGACTTCAGTTTGAAAAGGAAAGAAAAGCTTCAAGTTGCAAGCTGAATCAAACCTGATGTTGCATCCGGACCCAGAGTTTGTTCATTTCAATGAAATTCTGAAGAACAAATTCAACTGCATCGTTAATGCTGTCAGCATCCCTGTTAGATGAAAGTTGCAAAAGGCAGGTATAAATAAACAATTAGGTAAAAGAAAACAGCATATATATGAAGTAGCATATACTTTCAGGACAATACATTTGTGTGTTCTGCATGTCCTAGCTCCCAGATATAACAAAGTGAATTTAACTTCACGTTGACTCTAATGTACCAATACATGATCAAGCAGCACTACTGGCAATAGTTACAACTTTGAATATACAGCTGACGCTAAACATGGACGGGTAAATCCTCTATGAGACAGGTAAAGCAGTGATGACAACCAAATGATAACAATTAATGCACAGGAAGTCATAGAACCCAAATGCCAACAACAAAACATGCATAATTCAAAATGAATAGTAAAGGAACTAGTATTAACATTAAGTTGTCTACTAGTTCCGTGTTTACTCTTTATTTTGTATTGTTCATGCAATGCTGTGTCCTTTGGATATCTGTGATACAGCCTGTTCAAAAGGTAATGTATGAATGCCAAATTAATGTTGTCGCATAAGACAACATTTGACATACAGATGAAACATTAGTTCATTTTATTATCTTTGGTGATTCAACTCTAGCATAACTGAACTTCAAAACAGCATGGCGTCTGAGTGCATTACCCTTCATACTCGGAACCAATATCTGGCAGTTTGTCTCGGCTTATCTGAGAAAGGTAGCTTCTTAGGAAAAGCCCACGAAGAGGATGTTGGATGCCTCGACACATTTCGACAAGGTCTTTAAGAACATCTTTCGCAGGAGCCTCTTTTGATTTAATGTACACAGATCCTACTGTGCAGAGGAGATAACTAGCATATGAACAACATCAAATCAGTTACATACCATATTAGTTCTTCACAAATTTCATATCAGTCTAAAAATCATAACATAGTGTACATGTAAGCATGACTAACAGCTGGCCTGATTCAGGACAGGATTGATCATTCAACAAATGTGTTCAAGTTCACTACAGTAAAATCACCAGCAATTGAATGATATGACTCATCGATGTCTAAGTATGAGTGCGGGCAGTCAAGAAATAAGAGTATAAAGACTAATTCAGTTCAAATGTGCCAATTACATATGAAATTTGCTTAAACTAGTCTTTTCGACAGAGCTAAAGTTATCGAAAGTAGCACAGTCAAAGTATCAAGTTCTGGCATTGGTCTAGCTGTGAGTTATTAATAGATTGTATCCAGTTGCAATGATCTGCAAGACCACATTACGACGACAAAGACAACTCTATAATCCTTACCGATCAAGTAACACTTAGCTAACATAACATGATTACACAGGGGTAAGAACTAATTAAGCCAGAGAAGCGGTGCATTAGTCTTACAGTCTCGGCAAGACGTTGCCGGCATGCTGCACGAGCTCATACAAATCAACAACAGAGCAGCCACCACGCCGGGTCTCCTCCCTGAAGAACATCTCCAGCTTCCGTAGCTCGTCAAACGCCCTCATATCTGCAGCCCAATTAACAAACCCCCATCAAACCCCAGCTGAAACCACACCCAAAATTGACCACACTGAGCACGAAACACTCACATAGATCATAATACTTGTGCGGGGAGAGCCGCGAGGTGCGCAGCTCGGAGAGCATCTGCGCCGAGTACTTGAGCGCATCCTTGAGGTTGTTCGAATCCTGCGCCCAAATTGGCCGATCGAGGGGGCAGACAATAAGCGAACGAGCGAGCACAGAGCTACGGGGTTGGGGAATCGGGAGAGCTAGGGTTTCGGAGGGGTTCTTACGAGGGCACGGTGCATGTAGAAGGCGTTCTGCTGGACGCCGGCGATGCCCTCGGCGAGCCACCGCTCCTCGTCGTCGGCGCCGCCGTCCGGCAGCATCTTCATCGCCGCCGTCGTCTTCGCTGGCTGCGGGTGTGGATCTGGTCGGCGGCCTCCTCGGCGATGGCTTGGCTCGCTCGCTTGGGTGGCTCGAGTCTGGTACTTGGATCTCGCCTCGCGCGTGGGTTGTCCCCCTTCGGGTTTGGCTCGGTGCGAGTGTTTGTGTTCTTCGAGTGTTTTTTTGTGTCCGGTTTTTTCTTCTGGTCTTGGTTTTTGCGAGGTGGGTTCGATGATTCGATCTGGATCGCGTTGACGAGCGAGCCGATATCTATTTTACGAAGTGAATTAAATATGTTCTTGTTTACCTAGTTTATTATTTATTTATAGACCTGCTTATTTACATGTATTTACACACTGTCAAATATTTATATAGAGAGGAAAAGTACAGTTTGGCTAATTGGTAATGGGTAGACCATCGAAAAGTGGATAATGTACAAAGACGGTAGGGTATATACGTGACCGGGCATAACCTTCTTATGAGGCGGTTCAACTACACGCGTTTAAACTCGATGCAGAGCAAAGTCGCATGATACCGGATATTATCAAGTCTTACACATTATTACAAGTCATTCTCAGACAAGAAACAACATCCCTCTAGCGACAACAAAGTCTAGCAACAACAACACTAACTTGCCATCAACTGCATTACTTGCCATCAACCCTGGCTTTCAGTAATGCTTCAAACCAAAGTTTCTAGAGCTACAGTAGACAGCTCAAGAGCTTTCATCTCGTAATACAAAGCAACATAAAGAGTGAAGCCAATAAATGCGAAGATCGTCATGTACTTCTGGTTGTTTAAAAAGATATGAAAACATTAGTATCTAAGTTCAAATGAGAAAGGAATAAGAAAAGAGCTGACTTCTAACATTCAAGAAGAAAGGAAGAATGAGATACTAGGATTTCAAGGAGAAAGAAGAAGAAAAGAGATGACTTACGTAGGTGTCATTCCAACAGCCCCTCAAAGCAATAGGCAGGGAAACCCACAATGCTTGCAATAAATTTGTTAACAAAATGCAATTTGAATAAATAAAAAAATTCACATTTTTTACCTTAATAGTTCTCATATCATCAAGTGATTTTGTAAAAAATGACCTCCACATGGAGGCTTCTTGGGATGCAGAAGTGGAGAACCTATTGATGAAAAAGCTCTTTGAATTATCCTGAAAACACAGCACATAGATTTTTGTCAGATGAAAAGAAAAATAGAAGCAAAAATTGTAGCACCCTCAACTAATTACGTACCATTATAAACATTTTCTCAGGGTGACACCCATTTAGGAGTGTCACATTCATTCTTTGCCAATACAAGCCCAGTGTAATGCTACATATGAGATGAAAAAAAAAACGTGTAATCTAAGTGTTCTACCAATGACAGTAAACTAAGTGAGTGTTAATTAACCTAGAAACCAAACAGGCAGCAGTAATCAAGCAAATAACAGCTAGCCACGAAAACATAAATATGTGTATTGTTTTCCATCCAAACTGGACGATTAGTCGAACTGATCGGATGATATGCATCTAACCGGACTTCATGAACTGATCAGGACGATTAAGTCAGTCATTACTTGTTAGGATAACAATGAGAACTCATTTTTCATAGTCTGGAAAAAATAATGTGTCTAAACAAATAAGAAATATTGTTTACTTTGCACTATTATGTAACTCAAGTAGTTGAATTTTGCTCGATATATCAATTTTGGGAGTATTTTTTTCCTTTTTTAGGACCTTATGAGGATTTGGTATTGTTTACTCTATAAGTATTAAGTCAATCGAGATAATGAGGCTACCATTTGTTCTCATCTGTTAACTTTAACTAGAGGATGGGTGGCACGCCCCACATATATCTCGTATTATTGTTTGGTTAGTAGCTTTATACCTTGTATAGTGATTAGGTTTGGTGTTATTGCAGTATAAAAACGAAAACTAAGATGGTATCCGTACCTCTAAAATCTTTTAAGCTTTACTCACAAAGAGAACTTGTATGTTTCATCTAGACTAAATGTTTGAAACAGATGCCTTCTATAAAAGCAATTTATAACAATCCACTCGCCAAAGCAACTAACAGATATTTGCCACCAAAGCAACCAATAGTTATATTACATAACCATCCACTTGCCGAAGCAATTACATAAATCTCTAGTACTAACAAATATAAAATAAAAGTATTAAATCCGGTGACCTAATGATTATAGATGGCCACAAGGCACGAGATCCGATGGCACGATCATTTGGCCCGGTCTAGCCACAGCATAACACGACTGGTGTCGGTCCCGTGCTGGCCTTGCCCAACAGTTGGGCCGAGTTTGGGCCTCTACCTTGGCACGGTGGGTCGGATCGGCCCGGCTCGGTGATACTCCAAAATAATTAAGAGACTCAAATTAGACTTATTCCATAGCTCTTGGGCCAAAATAGAATTATTTTATAGTCGAGGGACCCAAAATAGACTTATCATATACTTGGGCCTAAAGTAGACTTATTGTGAGGGACCTAAAATAGAGTATTTCACAAGTTTTAGCCCATGGCATGGCTAGCCGGTCGTGCCTTTAGGTGACACGACACACCCCACTATGTCGTGGGTTGTGCCTTGGCTGCAGCCTACAGGCACAGCTGGTGGGCTAGCCTGGCACAACACGAACTACAGGTCGGGTTGTGTCGGGCGGAACGTTTGGCCATCTATACTAATGATGGCCACTCAAGCTCTCTCCCCCTTCCATACTACTATGATGTTCAGAGGGACAAGCCACCACAACTAAACTTCCATATACAACACTTCTGAAGTGTTAAGGCTGTTGTATACAAGTAAGGTTAGACTTCAAATTTAGAGGTGCCTTCGAAATGATACTATCATTCCATGGCTCTTTGGTAGAATCAATGCAACTACCTTCATCACATGCTCGCCAATGACCAAAGAAGTGTTGCTGCCATGGTCGCAGGTGGAATCAAATCCCTTTTCTCTCTTCCCGTTATTCCCCCAAACCCGCAGTTGATAGATATCTATTTCCCTATAAATAAATATACATACGGGGAACACCGAAGTACAGTACAAGACATGTGTGTTACGGAGACGGACATGAACATGGTGTGCCTTCACAGCGTCCCCGAGCACACACAACGACAAATCATTAAGCATCTCCAAGAGGAGAGCTATTTTTGCCTAGCCAAATCCCAATATGGCTAGCTAGTCATCAACAACATAGCCAAATTAAATGCTTTCAACTCCAATATATAGCCTAGCTAGCCAGCTTGGTGGGAGAGGGTCTAACCAAATCTGGCTATTAATGGAACCATTTTGGCTATTAAGATGGCTAGTCAAGTCAAATAGCTAGTCTGTTGGAAAACATTTTTTCAACATGATAGCTATAATCTGATATAGCTAGTCATCTAGCTATTCTCTTGGAGATGCTCTTAGCGATCGACACCCCCAAGGAATTCAAATTTTTCTATTTTTGTTTAGTCAGTAGTTTCAAATGATTTTATTTCATATAACGTAGAAAATAATTCACAATCTTTTCTTCTACCAAGTTATACACGACGAGAGTAATAAAACAAGCCTAATATGTATCATATTATTAAGAGTTTTCTCACTAATAGATATGAATATTTGGTAGACCATATAGAAATGACCTAGTTAGTAATTGCAGTTACATTAAATATTTGTATTTTTGGTGTTAGTCCTTATTGGTGCCATATTCACAAAAATTATGCTAGGGAGATGGACTAGATTTCCTATTTTACAGAACCCTAGGGTCTAAACCACAAAAGAACCACTCATATAACCAGCCTGAGGCCCTAGCCCGTAAGACATGCAATAAAACTTTGAAAAATTGTAGAAAATTGACTTGGATTGAGGTGAATCAAAAAATTTTGTGACCCTTAGAATATTCTTTGTCACTTGGTTAGGTCAAATATTGTGCAAATATCACGTTCATGTTTGATTTATTCCGTAATACAAACAAGAAGTTCAAAGTTTTACATTTTCATGATTTAAAACTTTAAAAGCTTGTAACTTTAGCTCTCAAAACCGGATTTAGAGTTTTGGACGTTTATTTCCCCTAAATTCATCTAAAATCATGCGCTGTCTATAGTATAAAAATCATGCATATTCAAGCATATTTAAATTTCGATGTTTATTTGGTGTTCATTTGAATTCCATTTAAATTTGGAAAAAACAACAAATTCAATTTCTCCTTTGATCATGTTATATCTTTATATTTCCACAAATGCCTTATTTTTATAACTCACGCGTGCGATGTTGCAGACCTACAAACCTACTCAATGCAGAGGGAAAAACGACTTGCTCGAATACCTGCTGCAGATATTGTCTTGCGACTAGGTTGTATGAATTGACAACGTTGTATGAGAATCATTCACAATAGAGTTCAGGGGCTACTATCATAGTACTCAGTATAGAGTACCCTTACAGTTGTGTATACAGTAAACACATATTTTTCGGATACTATAATGATTGCAGAGAGAGGTCCACCAAGTCATATATGATTTAAAAAATACAAGGAAAACTTTCTATACTGTAAGCTACAATCTAGATAATTTAAGTATATGATACTCGAAATTTAAGTATATGATTTAATTATATAATTTAAGTCATATATAATTTAAGTATATGATACTGTAAACTTTCTATACCAAGTCATATTCTACCATATTTCCTACTCGAAATCCCTAAATCCAACTTGTCTATGTCTCCATAACAACGGTATAAATCTACAACCCCTGAGGGCTTGGGACAGGTTCAATCAAGTCTAACGATACCCAATCCACCGAACCACAACAAAGACCTAAGGAGCGTCTCGTCAACAATCACGCCATTTCGAGTAGCCCCACACATACACATATGGCCAAACTGCCAAATACCCATCTATATACTAGTTGAGTGTTATACTAGCCTTGTGCTACAACTCATTATACTCGGCGGCAAGCCTTATTTGTTGATCAAGGAAAACCAACCACACGGCTGGCAGGAAGGAGGGCTAATGGGCTATTACCCCAACGGAGTCTGAACTTGTAAAACCTCTCTTACTCTATGTTTATTGTGAGTTCTTGCTGGTCTTGCTATAAGCGAATTCCTCTTGGTATAATGGATCCCGCATTATCAATGCTAGATACACAAATGACCACATTTTTTGAATTATATTTTTCACTAATATAGTATTTTTCTATAGTTACACAATAATCAAGTGTTAAAAGTATTTTAACATGACATTTTTGAGCACATTGTACCGGCCTGGTTTCAAATATGTGAATAATAATGATTTTTTAATGGCATGATCCAACTAACATGTAAAGATAAAAATATGTACCATTTCCTTGTGTAATAAAAACTTTGACTCGCTTGTTCTCAAAATTACACATTCGTGTGAATTGCAAATTATCTCATGAACAAGCATTTCTAATTTAAACTATGGCTCTGATATAACCATTTCGCTTTTATAGATAAGTCGTAGTCACATGAAGCAATGAAAAGTTATTTATAAATAAAAATTTTATACTCATATCATTTGCGCTTTGAAATCCAAGACTTACAATAAAACCTCCGACTCCATTGTTCTCAAAATTATAAGCATTCATAGAAATTAGAATTTACCTTACAAACAAGCGTTTCTTATTTAAACCATGGCTCTGGTATGTCCGTTTTGCTTTTATAGATAAGTCGTAGTCACGTGAACGAAGCAATAAAAAATTATTTGTAAATAAAACTTTTATATTTATAGATAACTTATCATTTGCGGTTTGAAAGCCAAGACTTAAAAAAACTATGATGAGAAAATCTTGAAATTAATCTAACTTTAAATGCTAAAATTCAATTTTTTTTAGAATGCTAAAATTCAAAATTTGGGAGCCCATGTTGTCCACCAAACGACCATTCCCATCGGCAGAGTCCACTGGATCAGCACTCAGCCTGTTTTGCCTTTTGAGTTCCGTCACCCAAGTAAACGCACGGGCAATCTAAAAAAAAATAAAAAATAAAAATAAACGCACGGGCCTCACCTCACGGCGTCTCCTCCTCCGCCTCTCGCCTTCTTTCTCGGTTTCTCCTTCCCATTCCTATCACCGGAAAAAAAAAAAATCCCCTTCCCCTCCTCACTCGGTCACTCCCCTTCTTCGTCCTCCTCTAAACCCTAAACCACACGGTTCCTCCTCCCCCACGCATCGGAAGCGGCGGCGGCATGGGCGCCCTGGCGGCATCGACGTCGTCAGCGATCTGGCTCGTCGAGGACGACATCCTCCTCAAGAACGCCGTCGAGGTAGCCGATCTCCTCCTCCCCTCCTCTCTTTCGCCCCGTCCACTAACAAATTGGGGGCAGCCCAGAGTCTGTTCATCTAGCCGCTGTTGCTTAGGTTAGGCTTCGATTGGAGCTTCCGAGCGTCGTTCTTGGGTTGTTGACTTGTTTCTGGTGGAGGTCGATGGAGCCAAAATTTCTTTTTTGGGTGTTGTCGTTATAGTCAGGGTCTACCCCTCTGCCCTTGCGAAATTCCTCAGGTAGAAGATAGAACTATCTTATTGGGGTGGTTATATGCGGTGCGGAGTCCTGGATACTGTTGCGGATTGCTTCATCAGATGAACCGTTATTAGTCTGGTAGTATGACAGGGAATCGAAATCTTGAAGCAACATAGGGATTTGTTTCGTAGCAATTTAGACGCTGCTATGCTCTAGCCAAAAATTCAATACGGCAGGGAATCGAAATCTTGAGGCAGCATCGTCGGAAAAAGAAAATCTTGAAGCAGCATAGGGGATTTGTTTTCATAGCATTTTTGTGACTGCTGATACTCTAGGGAGAATGTTAATGTGGTGAGCGAGCTAGCGGGGCTGCTGGGCTGGTCTGGCGGGACACGCTACCACGTGCAAAATATATTGGGCCCACAAGAAGATCAGTCGCTTGACTTTTTGCTTGGAGAATTTTGCATGCTTGTCTGTGCAGGATCCTATGTGGTGGATAAAATGTAATGAGTGCTTTCCCCTACAAAAGATCTTTTGATCTGAAAAATTTCAGTAGAAAATTCCAATCTACATGTAAAAGTTTATTTCCTGGTCACAAGATGTATATTCTTTTGTCCTCATATAATTTTTTTCTATATAAAGCATTTTAGTTTTTAGGCGGAAGGAAAAGGCAGGAGCAAGGGAAAGGTATGATGCACCGACACGGATACGTTGACACGACACGTTACGACACGGATACGGGGATTCTCCATTTTCTGAAAAATGCCCGACATGTCTACATATTTTAATAAAAAAATACTATATAGGTATATTTCTAAAAAAACCTGAATTGATTGCCACTGAAATAAAAAATAGTGCAGTATAATGTATTTTACTTCGTAAGTGATTAGTAGAATTCAATTAGTACTTCGTAATGTATTTTGGAATCTATTAACCCAAATCATAAATAGCATTATCATTTGCTCTTGCATCTTCATGGTTAAGTTGAGCAAGAATGTGTGGGGTCTTAGGCTTTTGGGTTATGTCTGCGTAATGGGTTGTGCCGTGTCACAAGTCGGAGAAGAGTCGGCAGTGTGTCGGAAAATAAAACTATTTATTTTAGCTGTTTAATTTTGCGATACTTCTCTGACGTGTATCGGAGGCGTGTTGGTGAAGTATTGGTGTCGGACACGTCATTCGACACCGATACACAGTTTCCTTGAAGTGTCGGTGCATCATAGAGGGAAAGGGAAATAATAAAGTGCATGTGCTCATAGTGTTGGTGCGAATTAATAGTGTGCATGCGAGCACATATTAGGCATCCCCTACTTTAGCTATTGGTCAATTCTTCTGCAATGAGTTTTCTTCTAGAGAAGGGACAATTGGTCATTGATTACTCAATTCTTCTGCAACGAGTTTTCTTCTAGAGAAGGGACAATTGGTCATAATGGCACATATCAGATAGCCCATCTAGGACATGCCACTCCTTGGAACCTAATTGTTTTCTATTAGATGCTGATATACGGTTAATATAAAAACCACCTCCATCCTCAAATCCTCATGCCACCAATTGCCTCTACCTTCTTGCCAGTGACATTGTCCTTGGCCTTGTTACCTCCTTGCCCCTCCTCACCAATGGCAATACCAACCCCACTGCTGTCTTATCCTGGCTTGTACGAGGGGAGGAAGCCATGAGGAACTCCTCTAGCCACTGCCCTGGCCCCATTGCCCCTTTCTCTGATGTGCAGCGTGCGTCACAACCTAAGAGAGGGAACTGTCCATGCCATTGGCACAGATCCGAGTGAGGCGGTGCACCGGCGCTCCAAGGACAAGGAGTCAGCCTTCTTTCGCACTGTGCTGCCCCAGCCACCGCACTACACACTTTTAACTGTCCCAGGTGGGACAGACAACATTCACTCTGTGCCCACTTGTTATTTGATTGGAGGGAAGGTGGAGGAAGATAAGTCACCATAGAAGTAGTAAAAAAGGGGAAAAGAAATGCATTTTGGTCCAAAGTGCCAGTTTTAAGATTAGCCACATCCTAATGGGTGGAAAAAAAATCAGCTTGGTTCCAGGGAGTGGCATATCCTAGAAGGCTCATCTATTGGATGGCTTAAATCAGTTATCCTTTTAAAAAATGGGGGATGCTGTGGAGTACCTGTTAGTAGTAGTAAACTGTTCAGACAGATATAGTCAGACTTCAGAAATGGCTGCTCGTCATGATTTAAACACATATGTTTCTTTCATACATCTTTCAGTCATTTGGCTATCTTCTACCAAACTATGGATGGACTTTTGGTTTTGCTGTTCTATTGAAGTTGCCACTGAAATGCAGAGACGTACTCCCTACAGACTGCAGTCCCTTGAGCAAATCATTTTAGCTTTGTATGCACATACGCTGTGCGATTAATTTGTAGTTTTTGTTCAAAACTACCCTGATCAATCTACTTAATCTCATGCATTGGTATTGTAACCCTTGGAATTACATGAATGCATTCCGTACAGTGCAACACCGAAACTCTGTTATTTACTGTCATTAATAGCATGACATTTGCAATCAAATGGCGAAATGATGGAGAATAAACTCAGTGTCATACTTTCTTGGCATGTAAGCCAAGCTTTCGTTGTCTGGGGAAATATTTGCTATATAACTCAAGACAACGGATGCTGTTTTATCTTATACGGCAACTTGACCTTGTAATCTTAGCAAGTGGGCTCATCAAATTTGGTAAAAGAAAAGTGGGCGTATCAAACTAACATTACACAAATCTATGAAATATGCAAATAC
The DNA here is from genome assembly GCA_000325765.3 of Leersia perrieri. Taxonomy (NCBI): domain Eukaryota; kingdom Viridiplantae; phylum Streptophyta; class Magnoliopsida; order Poales; family Poaceae; genus Leersia; species Leersia perrieri. The sequence goes on along the minus strand of CM002481.1, from coordinate 27,167,201 downwards.
CAGGGAGCTGTTTAGGAAAGTTTGATCTGAAGTTAGTTAATCACCAGTATGCAGGGTCGGTTAAATCTATCTGTGAAAAGTTCTTCATATAAGTTTTAGTGTCTAGCTGCAGTTGCATTCATAATTATGAAGTTGTGAATAGTTCTCTGTCTCTTTCTAACTGAATTGTCATGATGCTTGTAGACTGGTGCTTCATTGGAGTCCTTGGCCAAAGGAGCTGTATGTTTCTCCCGTAAATTCACTCTTAAAGAAATACAAGATCGTTGGAGTTCGTTGCTATATGACCCGGAGATCTCAACACAAGCTTCTGCTCGTATGGTTGAGTATGAGAATGATCTTTCAACTCCCAGTAATGCCAAGGCACACAACAAACTTATCAACTTAAAACAAAAGGATTTTTCATTCCAGAAACGGAAAATAGACAGTGTAAAGAATCAATATTATGCAATGAGAAAGAGAATCCGCAATGAACCATGCAATACTGTGGACCTTGGTTTTCTTATTGACCCTTGTTCATGTACAATGAATGGCGGACAGTGTGTATGTGGAGGTCTACTTAAACACTCGCAAGGTCAACATGTGGTTCATAATACAGAACCAGGTGTAAGTACAATGAGCTGCTATGGGCAACAAGGTGGAAGTTACAATGGAGGACAAACTATGTATGTTGGGATGAATGGACATTCCTTCCATACAGGTCAAATATATGACCAAGATGTATACACAAGAAAGGACCCTGATACCAGTGAAGGGAACAATCTTTCTTTAAAAGCTATCACAGATTTTCAGGGTTCTCTGCAGTTCCAGAAATTGGGTTCCAACAATCAGTGTGTCAATGAAGTAACAGAATCAAAGACATTGGTGATAACTGATCACTGTGAAGTTGAACATGTCCATTTCACTGGGAACAGCAGTGCAAGAATGCAGGAACCTGGCTCACTCGAGGTGATTGACCAATCAGAAGGTTCTCAAACACCAGTTGGTTCAATCTGGACTGAGGTTGAGGAAAGAGGCACATTTACTCTTGACGATGATAAGAAATTAAAGACAGCCAACAGTGAACCTCTGACATTACAACCAAATTTAGATGGTGGGATTTGCGCAGCTGCTTTAGAACATGCAGCCATAACAGAAGGTGATTTCATGGATTTCCCCTTTTTCAGTAACAGTGAAGATTTAGATCTCCTGAATGGTGAAAACTTTTTGAATATTCCACATGAGACAAATCAGGAGGATTTGGATGATCCTGATCATGTGAAAAATCTGTTGCATCCTGATGAGGCCAACATTTGCTATGATCAGGCAGATCCTGATCATGTGAAGCACAATGGAGATGTTTCTGGGATAATCTCAGTTCCTACTTCGCTGGAAGTGCCCTATCCTGGTCGAATTTTTGTATGCGTATTGAATACAGAAGATCCTGAAATTCCTTGCAATGATGACATTGTTTTTCCTGACGAGTATCCTCTACAATGTACTGCTACTGATTTTGGCCAGACCTCTGAGCCCAATAACTGCTTGGTTTCCCCTGCAACTAGCCCTGCATCAAATGCTGAACATTCCAATTTGAGTGACAAAGCCCTCATAAAGAGGAAAGATACGGCAGATACCAAACCTTTGTCACAACCAATGAGTCTCAGCCCACCCACTTCAGAACAGAAAGAAGGTTCAGCAGCACATGGTAAAGGTTGTGTCCTGCTAGGAGCCAACCCATCAGAAGGTCCTTCAACTGCTGGTATACTTGTGCCTTGTAGCGTTGACACTAATGATGCAAACACATGCTCATCAAATTTACCCTCTATCGGTGCTGCTGTATTTGCTGAAGGTTCAACTTGCCATTTAGAACAGCACAATAATTTTAATAACTCGCTGAGTTTTCCTTTGCCCAATTCAGTTGAAGTGCCTGATCACATGAATTACAACTCACATGATAATCAACCAGAATTAGGAGATGGGGTTCCTGTACAGAACTGCATGCCATCACATGAATTGCCAGATTTGGGTCTTCAAGACCCCATTACAACTGTGCCTGTATCAAATCAAGTAGAAGAATGCTCTGACAATGAAAATGATGTTCCAAACTACTATGATTTGGAAGCTTTGGTATGTCCCTTAGCTTAGTTACTAAAATATATTGATTGTTCTTCTGATTTGATTTATCCCTATTTGGTATTCACTGCAGATACTTGATCAAGATTTAATCCCATGGGATCAGGACTCTGAATTGATGCACCCAGAAGGTAAATATCTCATATTGGCAACATTGATGCGATTTTTGGTATAAGATATGCAGCACATGCAAATATCTGATATTGCATAAAGATGCATCGTTTAAGCTTATCATGAGTAACACACTACTATTATGATAATGTGGAAGGAAGTACTGTGCTTAACTGTTAGCAGTTAGCACCCCTATGACGATAGTACCACGTGTATAGCTGAAATATTGGCCACTTTGTTGTAATAATCTACTGTCAAGTGGTAGTGCAGTGCTTATTGTTATCCTTGAAAGGAGACAGAGGGTATGGAGGTTGGTTGTGAGACTAAGGGCTATATATTCAAATAATTGAGTAATGAAAATAGTTATGATAATAGTGCATGTGCACATGCACACATGCACACATGCATGTCGAGCTTTATGGACAGATATTTGTTTTATTAAGGCAAACAGCAGCAAGTTTGTAAAACAGCCGGTGAATTTACTGAATTTAGTTCGCCATTAAATTTAGTACTTTTTTGTTTGCTTGGCAAATACCTACCTCCATTATCAAATTGATGTCATATTAGAATGCACGCATCCAAACCTCAAAAACTCTTTTTTTTTTCTGAATTTGATATAAGAAAACGATATTGTAAGATTTGTCACGAAAAACACTTTCTTATTATTATGCTTTTAATAGGTTTTTAAAACTCTATAGTTAGAAAAAGTAGCGATAAAAAATGTACAATGGGGACTATCAAGTCCAAAGCGACATCTATTTGAGGACAGAGGTAGTGCATTTTTTTTTTCTGCGACATGTGGCCTTTGCAACAAAAAATAATTTTATGGTAAGACTTATATACTCTTTTTCTTAGCGGTCCAAAAGCTAAGGCTGAAAAATATGAAACAATGAAAAAAAAATCCCTAAATCAACTCTAAATTCAAAATTATCTGCATGGCTTATACGCCTAGTTGGCAAGCAAGCATTTTCTCGTGTTTTTGAATCCACAAATGGATGCCTATTCACAGGGATAATTTACACTTTGTTTATCTATTTGCGTGATCAGTTTCCAGATTTCAGCATAAAGAAAGCAGGAAATCATTGATACGACTGGAGCAGGGTGCCAGGTCTTCTATGAACAGAGCTATTGTGTCCAAAGGTGCATTCGCGATTATTTATGGGCTGTACCTGAGATATTATATGAAGGACAGCGAGGTAAACTAAATCAATGTCTTTCATCTAAACTGGTGTATTGACTACAATGAGATACACGGTTTAAGTAATAACAGATGGCCAGACATATCATTTCTCTTATACTAGTTGAATGTTGATTTGATTGTTCTAATCCAATCTTTTAAGGATAGCGACACTACTGAGTTTTTTTTTGGTCTGTCAATATCTTGGTACCATTTTGGCATTTTCTGACATTTTGCTCATTTAGGTGACTCTCGGAAGAGAGACAGAAGATGTAAAGGTTGATGTTGATTTGGGAAAAGAAGGGAGGGCAAACAAAATTTCTCGCAGACAGGTATTTGCCTGAATCCTCCATTTTATATTATGAGACCTAAAGTATAGCTTCTTAAAAACATCTAATGCCCAAGAAGACTTGACTACTTGAATTACACAAAGCAAGAAACATCTATATCATTACAATGGGAGGATGTTTAATGTATGATTTCTTATTTTGCACTTGCACACTTTGATTGGGTGCTCTTGACTGTGGTGTGTTTTTAAGGTAAATGTACTTTTAGTGACTATGGTTATTCCAACTTCCAACTCTAATCTTCAGCCACAGGAGGTATATCTTGTTGACGGTAAAAAAGCACTGATCATGTATTACTGTTGCTTTCTTGCTGGCCATGTTTGCTCAAATTGTGAAGAAGTCAACTTTATGAAGTTGGATATATTTGGGGGTTCAAATGGTTTGTGGTAGATGATTAATTTTCATCTAGGTCTTTTCATTGAGGGGATCTTCCAGATAAGCGTTAAGCATTAGCATCACGATTTGTGTTTCCAGTTAGAAAATGGTGGCTTTGATGTTTTGATCAGTGTGCGGTCATGACTAGTTAAAATGCATTCCCATTTATGTTGAGTATAGGTTCATAATCATTGCATTATCGTCCTCAACTGTAACATACAACTATGGAGTATATAATTTTTCTAGTGCTTGTTCAGGTACCCTAAGAAAACTTAATACTAGGATTATGTTTTAGCACATCTATTCCTTTTCTCTTTTGCTTGGCCCTTTGTGTTTATGTAAATCCATTTTGTGTTATGAAAATTAGGCGGTCATCAAGATGGATGATGCTGGTTCTTTTCATATCAAGAATATTGGGAAATGTTCAATTTTTGTTAACAGCAAGGAAGTACCAAGCTGCAAACGCATCAACTTAAGTTCTGACTCGTTAATTGAGGTACTGATATTTCCTATGCCTACATTTATTATTGAGTTCAGCTAGAGCGGTAAACTACCAAACCTCATCGTTTACAAAATCAATTTGTTCCTTCATGATAAAGCAATGATTTACTGTAGTAATTGTTCCTGTCCTGTCTCCTGTCTTCTGATACTAGTGTATTCATATGTTATGAAAATTTGCATATTGCATTTGCCATTTGGATTCTTTGATCTTTTAGTGTGATATATATGGCGCGAGGCTGTACCTAGAACTTGGAATGAATTGTGCTAATAGACCTTTTTTGAAATCCTTTATTATCTAGTACCATGTACTACATTACTAAGGAAAATAGAGATTTAAGAAAATCTTGACTAATGCCTTTGTTGTTAAGTGTTACCAGACCCTGGAGTTTATTAGTGAAAGTAGTTACCATGAAAGGTCGGTTGTCAAACTATATATATTTTGCCAGATACCAAGGATTGTTATTCCATACGTACTTCCGGTGTGCGACACAATTTTAGCGCCAGCGCCAAAATTAAGTAGAGCATGTACATGGTTTGTTTAGGGTATCACTGCACCACAGCTTGCACTTCTTAGTAGTATGTGATTATATCATTTCAATTAATCTAAATCTCGTAACATTTTCTGATCTATTTGATAGTCGCCAATTAAAAGGAGACATTTTCGCAATTTTTGTTATAGCCCTTGCGGCTGCTGAAGCAGCTAGGATTATCCATTCTTTCTTCCATTCATCGTAACAGGAAATCAACTCGCATCAATCAATCTAATTTTTTGAATAATTAGACATAGAATCTTCTAAACAAAGGGACACATATAATAATAAAATAATGTGAAATATTAAGAAATCTAAAGATTCGTTGAAATTGTTCGTTTGGAAATTTCCCGAGAAGCTAATTATAGGTTCTTCTCTCCATCAGAACAATAGGGCCGTTATGCTTATTACTAAACTTGTTGAAGAGATGAAATAGAACCAAGGTCTATCTTTTTTATCAGAGGTTGAATCGATCATCATCAGAAGAATTAGGCCAAAAATTAGGATACATTCTAGGAAAATGAAACTTCCCTGGAAGAGAAGCAAATGAAACGCTTTCATAAAAATTCTCGTAGAATCGAGAATGAAGTTTTCATTCTGTACATGCCAGATCATGAATTAGTAATTGCATCCAATCTCCGGAAAGTTCCGATTGTTTCAATTTTTGGAATGGGATATTTACGGAATCCCCATGAATAGGAATCAAACCTACGATGCATCTTGCAATAATCTTCCCCAAAAAAGGATTTATCCTGCGAAGTGACTAGTGTTATGCTCTTTATATCTAAAGTACTCACTCTTTCGCCCTCTTAAGATTTATTTTGGCATTTGATTTAGCACTTATAATAATCTTCAGAGATATTATGATGATTCGTAAGCTGACTTTCAATATTAGCTGCTGGAAAGGTTGCTCTGTTTATTGTTAGTTCGCTTATAGCTGTTTGAAAGATACTATTTGACTAAAATCTCACCAATATTCATCAAGTATCCTCACACTCACCCTACTGGTCTTTCAATCTTTTTCCTGCAGATAAAGGATATGCGGTTCATTTTTCATGTAAACCAGGATGCTGTAAGACAATTCATCACTCGCACCCTGAAGCCAGATCACTTATCCTAATTGGTTTCTTCAGCACCTTATGAGAAAAGCTGGTGACTACTGACTAGTGGCGGTGGCTGGTGATTGAGCAAAACTCATTCCAGGGTGTTCGTTGTTCTCCCGTACTCCTTTTTTCCAATGGAAAATCATCATCGATGCTCATACAACTCATTCCGTTCCGAGGTTGTACCTGTAGTGTATGTATAGTAGTGTCGAGTTTCTCATGATAAGTTCATTTAGCATTTAGCATGAATCCTTCATGGCCATTAGTAGCATGGTCTGCAGCAGCCTGTAGCGACAAAACTTTGTGTGTAATATATTCGTTCATTCATTCGTCATGTAAAATGTTTGTTGGCTGCCTACCAGAGTAAGCGCGGTGGTTCTATGCTACAGCAAGAGGATGCACCTCGGCAAGATTGCATTGGTTTCTTGTTTCTTTCCCCTTCTTTTCCTTGTGTCCTCAAAGCATATATTCCTCCAACCTCTGCAAGTCTGAATCAGCTCCAGGCCAAATGGCCAATGATTTAGTGCTTTTACACATCGGTTGAATTCAGCTGATGGCAGCAGTATCCAGTATCCACCCCTTGTCTGAGTCAGTGATGATCATGCATTTGTCTCTGCGACTATGCGGTTTGGTTGGACACTTGGACGGGCTAGGTTAAACCAAACATAAAAAAGGCAAATCTTTCGCTTTTTTCGAGAAGAAAAGTTGCGAAGAAAAGACGGAGACCTCCCTTTGACGGGAATCCCAGGTACTGACATGTGGGCCCGGTTCGCAGCATCAATCTGGACCGTCCATCGTACAATTGGACGACGAGATCTTCTGTGGCTAAGAGACTAGCGGAGTCCTCCCCCTCGTTGCAAAAGTCAAAACCAACCACAAAAGGAGGAGTTGTTGGGGTTTGTTTTGCTGCTAGTATTTCTTGAGAATCATCCTCACGGCTTCACCGACCGGCTCTATCCACGCGAAGCGCAATCGAAGTCTCGAAGATGGGCTCCTTCTTCTCGACGATGTTCACGCCGCCGCCGGCCGGCGACGACGGCGACTCCCGCGTGGTCGCCGTCCACTCCAAGGCCACCTACGACGAGCTGTGGGGTTCCCACACGAGCAACCCCAACAAGCTGGTGAGCTCCCCCACTCCATCCCCTTAATTTGATAGTCCCCTCTTGTGGTGTGTGCGTGATTTGGATCTGAATTCTGAACTCAACTTGTTGGGTTGGGTCGCTTGCTTGTGGTGGTGGTAGATCGTGATCGACTTCTCGGCGACGTGGTGCGGGCCCTGCCGCTTCATCGAGCCGGCCTTCAAGGAGATGGCCTCCCGCTTCACCGACGCCGCCTTCCTCAAAATCGACGTCGACGAGCTCTCGGTACGATTTGCTGCGACCTAACGTCTTGCTTGCCCCCCTTTTTTTTTCTCTTCCCTTATGTGTGATTGAATTCAATTCGGGGGCAGAACGAATCAGCAGCTATTGTGGAGTTGGAAGGGGAAAAGGATTTTAGTTGTATCGGCTCTGTTACTATTTATTTCACTAATTAGTGTACTGTTGTAGTACTAGCTAATAGTTGACTCTCTCCTTATGCAAGTCAAAGCTGGTTTGAAATTGTAGTAGAGATTTTGCAGAATTGCTGAGAAACTGTGCTGGTTGCATAGGCTTTATGCGCACTTGCATTCACATGAATCTGATTCAAGCAACTTAGTTGCTTGGCCACTAGAAATCTAGAACCAGATACGGAGTTCAATTTGATGGCACTCTTTGCTGTCTTTGCATTGTCATAGGATCCATCACATTAACTTATGAATTTGGAATCATTTGTTGTCTTGCATTGTCCTAGGCACTCTTTGAAGTTTAGAATCGATATAAGCCTTGTTAGTTTGGATGAAATCGTTTGGTTTGACTGATTCCACTTTATAACGTCCTAACTTCTTAAAATTCACCCAAGCAGGACCAAATCAAGCGTAGAAGACTCATAGAACCTCTTTTTATCAGTTTATAGCACGTAGTGCATATCTTGTGGGAAGTTGTAGGATAAACCGAGATGATGGCATAACAAGCATAAGTAATCATGTTTCATGGGGAGATGTAGAGTAGTCCGTGATGGCATACCAGGCATAAATACTCCAGATTTATGGGGGCTTGTTTAGGTTAAGAAGCGACTGTTCACTTGCAGGCTATAATCATGAAAGTATCTTTATATTTGTAGCCAACAGAAATTTTGTTTAGTTCCACCCTATAGGACTTGGATGGATTATCACTTTGGCAGGGGTGGAATTTTATCCCTCCACCCACCAGAAATAAGTGTGCATTTTATGTAGTATAAGTGTATAACTGGTACTCCATAATTTAGGTCAATTTATTGACCAAGTTTCAGTTAGCCCAACTGCATAAACAAATTCTTGTATCATTGAGTATTGGCCTCTCTCATATTTAGCTCAAACTCCGCCACAAAATTATTGTGCAAGTTGGAATACACTAAAAAGATAGCCTGGTGGGAATGATGGGTCTACGGTGCATTATTTGGATGCACCAGATATGTACATCTCAATTATGCTTTATAAAATTATAAAGATTGAACTTTGTTTCCTATGTAGCAAAAGGTACAAAAATTCCATTTAGAAGCTTGTTATGGCTCATTTGAGCATTCATTGCAAAAGTGCTTCTTCTTTTTATTGACCTAGAAGAGCTTAAGCGCATTCTTAATGGTGGTGAACCTGAAATTTGCAGGAAGTGGCAAGGCAATGGAATGTGGAGGCCATGCCATCCTTTGTGTTAGTCAAGGGCGGGAAGGAGGTGAGCCGCGTGGTTGGTGCTAGGAAGGATGAGCTAGAGAGGAAAATCAACATGTTCATCTCTTCCTGATCCTACTAAACCCCTAACTCTATTCCTGCATTTCCATTTAATTAGTACCGGGCTCTGGTTTCTCTAGGGGACCCTGTGGTTGTCCTCTTAGCATGCTGCAAAATTTGATGTGAAGTGGGAATCATCGCGTTTGAGATAATAAAACTTCCAATACTTGGAATGGAAATGTAATTGCCTTATCTGTTTACTAGTCATCATCTTCATTGATATTCCCACAATATAATTATATAAAAGCAGTTTCTGGAATGGGGTGAGTACTGTCTTTTGCACGTTCAAGAACTGAACTGAACAACAGTTGCAACTTGCAATTTGTTTACCTTGTAGGTACTCACTAGGCAAAATGTCGGAGGGCATGGATTGCGCTTGACACATTTTCTTGTCGACGTACTACACTTGTAACAATTACTGCTGTTAATTTTGACGGTTTACCTGCCGCATCGCTGCTGTTATTTTCGATTCATTAACTTGATAAACATGGGATTATCTTGGGTAGATTGCACATCATACGCTACGTCAGAAAAAAGGAAAACAAATGAGCATTGGCAAAACCAAAACTCTCTATCTCTGAGGCTCTTGTTATCTCAGATTGCGAGCTGCAAGCTGGTAAAGCGCATAGCCAGCAACCAAGCCAAGCAAAGCAAAGCAATAGTCAACGAGACCCAAGGGCCGGAGCCGGATGACGACGTGTCCACCCTCACTGACAGGTGGTCCCACACCTTCCAGCCCTACCCCCTCCGTTTCCGCTTCACTGCTCTCCTCTCGCTGACCAATGCATTAGTCAAGCAAGGGAAGGAGGTGGATTGGTTAGTTGGTGCTAACAAGGATGAGTTCGAGAGGAATGTCGAAAATCACAGGGGGGTAAATTCTCGGTGCTAGGGGACCCTGTGTCTGCAAATTGGATGTGAAGTGGGAGCTAGCACGTTTCAGATAATAAAACTTGTGATATTTTGTGAGTGAAAATGTAATTACAAGTGCTATTTTACTCTTTCTTTTAGAGGTCTGAGTCATCATCTTCTTTGAAAGATTGAAAAATGAGTCTGTTTGTGAAGTAAACTGAGTGAATAAGTGGGTATTGTGCACGTTAAAGAAGTAAACAATGAGTTTGTGATTGTCATTGTTGTGCATAATAAACGGAGTGAATGAGTAATGGTCTTGCAATTGTGCACTTCTATTTAGAATTTCAACAATTGTGCACATTCAAGAACTGAACATTATCATCGAAACAATTAGTGGTCTCTGATTGTAGGAACCATTATCATCGAAACTTCTTTCACAGTCGTTAATTTTGACGGTTCAATTGCTGCATTCCTAGTGTTAATTTTGATTCACTCAACTCGATAACAATTGGATTATCACTGACACTTCGTAGGATACAATTCCATAATTCCATAGCTACCAATCTCAGATTGAGAGTTGCCAACCAACAACAAGACAAGGGCACAAGGCGATTGGGCAGAGTCAACGCGACACAGCCGCCGTTTTTTAACTTTTTATTTGAACGAGGGGGCAAAACACAGCCGCCGGATGATGACGTGTCCACCGTTTATCCCTGACAGGTGGTTCCACACCTCCTGGCCCCACTTACCAGTGTAACAAACGAACAAGCCACGTCACCCTCCTCCTCCGCTTCACTACCAATCTACCATGGCGCGAGTGAGCAGAGTAGCCTCGTAGTAGTCTCCTCCCACTACCGTCAAAATCCCCTCGTAATAACCGTCAAAATCAAATCAAACCCCAAAGTGTCAACCTTAATCCGATCCACTAATCTCTTCCTCCTCCTCGATCCAGATGGCCATGGTGGCGGCCTCGCTCCTCGCCGCGTCCGCCTCCTCTCCCCTCGCGCCCGCGCCGTGGAGATGGAGGCCGTCGCCATCGCCACCGCCGCGTCTCGCAGGCGCAGCGAATCCCGGCCGGCTCTCTCTCCGCCTGAGCGCCGCCGCTTCTCCTCCTCCCCGAGCTCTACCGTCGCTCGCCGGCGAATCTCGCGCCGCGAGGGCGGCGCCGCTGTCGCTGGGTGGGGGCCAGACGGAGGAGCGGGAGAGGGACGGGGCGGCGCCGGAGTGGGGCGCTCTCGTGAGGCGGGTGGCTCTGGGCGCGGCGCTGGGGTGCGCCGTGCTGGGCTGCTACGGCGGCGCGGCCATGGCGGCGGAGGATTCGATCAAGGCGTCCGGGTTCGGGCTGCGCGTGGCGGCGTCGCTGCGGAGGCTCGGGTGGCCTGACGAGGCCGTCGTGTTCACTCTCGCCACGCTTCCGGTAATCGAGCTTCGCGGGGCCATTCCGGTCGGGTACTGGATGCGGCTCGACCCTATCCGCCTCACCATCCTATCCGTTCTCGGGTTTGTCACTTGGTCTTTCATTCTTGCTTACTCTCACCTCTCTTGTTATGTTTACCTTGGCGACCTTTGCCCGAGAAGTGTTCGATGAATTGCCTGTTACAGTGGGATTGAACGTAGTGCTAATATTCAGTGGTATAAAATTTTTATGGCTCTAATTTGTACTAGAACCATCTAAAATTTTGGCTTCTGTTCACACAGTCTGGCAATTCAATGCCACAGTTTGATAGATCAACAAATTCAGGGTCTTGTATAAAATGCTAATAGGTTATAAATAAGTGTGCTAGCTTGATTTACCTAGGGCATATGTCTATTCAAACCAACGGGCATATGTCTATTCAAACCAACGGTGGGATGAACTCACAATGTAGGGTACCTGGAAAAAGCGAAAAATGATCACTGCAATTTTGCAATTCCATTATTTTAGTCTGAAAATCCTATGCGTATGACGTTTGCTTACGATTTTTGTATGATCAAACACACATCGTCCGTGTACAAAAACCAAAACCTGTTTTGTATCAGATGGAACCTTGCAACCATTAGATAATGGCAGGTAAACGTCATCATATTACAATCGTAAACAGGGGATCATACATATAGCAGCGCTCATTTTATTCAGTGTTTAGTTCAGGGTGCTACTTCTAGCAATTAACCAGCACGAGCGTTTGTTAGCTTTTACTAGGTGTCTAGTAGCTGATCATATCTGATTTGTTCTGGAGAACTGTTCCAGCAACAAGAGCCTTTTTGCAATTTATTTCTTTATGTATAGTAACTGATCAGTTCTGATTTGATCAATGCGATGGATTTTGTGTAATTATCAATCTGTGAATAAAAGAGCAAAGTAATTTAAAGAATTGATGCCTACCTGTTTACTGTTTAACTTTGCACATCCTACATGAGAAGTTCAGTAGTTTTGAGGAATTCTCAGCATAAGAGAGCCAAGTAGTGGAATGTCAGGAGCTACAGTTAATTTCACTTGAGTATTCCTTGCATTGTGATATGATAGGGTTGTGAATTTGTGATGAGTTGATGAAACCCATAATTATTTATCAGCGACACAACTAGAACAGAACCTGCTAGCTATAACACTGCTACTACTACTAAACATTTTTGGTTGTCTATTGGAAAATGCTCCATCATAATAATCAAAAGTTCCTCGCAAAAACAAGTCTACACTCTACAGGATTTGATTTCATCATCTTATTCTCCAGGAACATGGTGCCTGTGCCATTCATTATCCTCTACCTGAAAAAACTTGCAACATTTCTCTCTCAAAGAAGCGCTTCTGCAACTCGAATTATGGATCTTCTCTTTGAGCGGGCGCGGCGGAAGGCTGCACCTGTTGAGGAATTTCAATGGCTTGGTTTGATGCTGTTTGTTGCTGTTCCATTTCCTGGAACTGGTGCGTGGACAGGGGCGATAATTTCATCTGTCCTTGGCATGCCATTCTGGTCAGGTTTTTCAGCAAATTTTGTGGGCGTTGTCCTAGCGGGCTTGTTGGTAAATTTGCTTATGAATCTTGGTTTAAAGTATGCCATTATCACTGGTTTGGTCCTGTTCTTTGTATCAACTGTCATGTGGGGTGTCCTTCGATCCCTCAAAAAATCACTGAATGCCAACTGATGTAATGACACCCCATAGAAGTGCTTCTTATGCGCGCCTACTTTTTTGTCTTTAAGAAGAATTCACAATTGTGAATGAATTCTAGTTGTAAACTTCTCCCTCTATTTCCTAATATACGAAATGAAATGCTAACTTGTAAGGCTTTCAATTCACAGGATCACAGCTGTTAACCAAAGGGTTTCGGTACTTCTGTTTTATTGTTTATGATGTTTTACTGAAGCTCCTGACTACACTTGGTACATTTTCTTCTCAGTAAAGTAAAAGAGCTGACTGCAAGGTAAAATTGTAAGAGCGCTCCAATGTTCAATCATACTTCCTTTTTTTTCTCTATATATACTTCTGATTTCCCCCCTACTTCTCTCTGCCTTGTTTTTCTTCTTCTCTCTGACCTTGTGTCGTTCTGAGTTCTGACCTTGTTCTCTCTCTGTTGTATCTTTCTGACTATAACACTAAAGTTAACCATGCAATTGTTCTTTTAGATAATAAACATGCAATTATTTTTTAAAAGTTCATCTTGTTTGCAATGTAACTAACCGTGCATCTGGAATTGTATCTGTTTTCATTAAGAAATGAATAAACAAATTAGTCTCCTTAAGTTTCAACCTAGATTCTTCTCTCATCCCAATCAAACCGATGCCGCCTGGCTTATTTTCCTGGTGGTGTTTATTCCTCGAGACCTTTCCCATATGGCCATATCATAGATATGAAGTAAAATGCTAACTTTTATGGACCTCACAGGGGTCTCGTGTTTTGTTGTATTATTTATAATATTTAAATGAAGTTCCTTCTCCTATCATTCCCAAGTACATAAAGAGCAGGCTGCAGGGTAAATTTGTAGGAGTGCTACAATGTTTAATCATGCCTGCTTGCTCCCGGCCCTTTCCTTCTCTCTATTGTATCTTTGCTGATTATAGCTCTAATTAAAATTGATCGTCTAATTTGATCACAGCGTTCATTAATTGATGAAGCTAATGTAACTAACCGTGCATATGTACCTCAAGATGGGGAAGCTTGTGGGGTGTGTAACCATGCTTACTGATTAAAACCCCAAAAGTGACATGCTTACTGTTAGGTAAAATTAATTGTAGAAGTCTGCAGCGCGCCAGTGTTCTATCATTAATTGATTCTTCACATATTTTCTCTATATATGATGCTATCGTACTAAAAGTTAACCTTTAAATCCGATGGCATCATGTTATATCATGTTTGCAACACGATGGGGAAGCTTAGTAGCAGTGTGAGGTGTGACAGTGGTTACTGATTAAAAATGGCGGGACATCCCCAGGTGCAAATACTCCTTTGGCTTATTTTTTAAAAAATGGAAAACTGGCATAATGAAAACTTAATCTGAAAATTCTATCGCGTCCAACACCACTTTGTTTGGAAAATAACTCAAACGTTTGATACCAATAATAGAACCAAACAAGGTCTTGTAGTTTTTGGTACTTTAATAATGATCTTGCACGCGTACTGATGATTGATCCCCGGCCAATTTCCCTATACAAATTAAACCCAACCCTCAGGTACAAATTAACCCCGTACGGCTTCTTGTGCACATGCAGTGTGTTCGAGTTTTTGCAGTCTTCATCACGTGACATGCACGGGTTTGCCGTCTCGTTGGACTGGCCCTGCACACACACTGAGCTGCTCCTCCAATTAAGGAGGCAAGCAGAGGCGTAGTACAAATGTACAACAGCTTCTTTCATTCTTTCTTTCTGCTGAGAAGACAACAAGCTTCCTCTCCACCTCGAACGTTTTGCCTTGGAGGGACCACTCTGTCATTGCCATATAGAGGAGAGATAAACCAAATGCATATTTGATATGTCTACTTTACCACATACTAAACGAAAAGGAGTGGATTTACACTTTCGTTTTTTGAGTGCGTGTTATACTGTTTACTTGTAGCCCCGTTCAAACTTGAGTTGTTCAAATTTCAAAGTGCAGATATATGTATTAATTGCAAAAACTAGATCGACCATGGATCGATCATGGACGATATGCAATGCAAGCAAGCGTCTCTTGTCGTGCAACTCCTGCGGTACTCTTGTGGTACAGGCCTGCCTGCCCTGTCTCGTCCTACACAGCATGCACGTACAGATCACCGGCCGGCTGGCCCCGTCTCCCTTTTGCTTTTCACCGCGGCGTACGCTGCTGCTGCAGCTGCAGAGAGAGAGATAGAGCTGGGCATGCATGCATCCTTTCCTTCCTCTTGTGGAGACCACGGCACAGGGCGGAGCAGCGAGCGCCGCGGCATGCAGAAGATGCCTTGCCGTTTCCGGATATAGCTCGCTCCACCACCAGCAGCAGGAGCGGGAACCGAGACAGGAACAGGGAGATCGATCCATCTCTCGTTGCATGAATATTGCTGCGATTTGCACAGGCGAATTGAACCAACCAACCTTCGAGGTTGGAGACTTGGAGAAGGGGGAGGCAGCGCTGCAGCCGCCTGCAGCAGCAGAGATTCCAACAGGTGTGTGGGGACGGGGTGATCTCTTTTTCGTTGGATGCAGAATGCCATGCCAAAAGCGGCAGGTTCTTGGCGCATGGGAAAGGAGCGCATGGCGTGGGTGACCAGACCAACCCCCTACACGGACGCAGGACGCATCTCTCCTCCAATTTTCCCTTCCCATGCACACCGTACGTGGTAAAAATAGTTTCCACGGACAGTAAAAACTACCAACTCGAGTAGATGAACTAAAACTATTTTTACCCGATCGACAGATACTAGCAATATATCAGTAACTGCGTTTCCTATGTGTACGTGTGTTCGCCCGGGAGTTGGAGATATGATCAAACGACCTTCACTCAAAGATTACCCTCTCCGTTCGCCGTTTTACCAGGCTAGTACAACTACCTTTTCTTTTGCTGTTTGGGTGGGTAGAACCGGACCGGCTGATCGATCGATCGGATGCTGCACAGTATGCATGCACTAGCTGCAAGCCTACTGCATGCATCGCATGAGCTGAGCTGGGCCGACCGCTTGGACGCATCCAGCTGCCTTGCGTGTCAGCGTGTGTGCAGGCGAGCGCCGTGCATGTTCCCGCGGCGTATCAATCGATCGCTCCATCTCTTTTTCTCTCTTGCCTTACTTTCACCGGAACGGCAAATTAATGCGTGGCTCTTGCAGCCAAGACGTACGACCGAAGACTGCAAGAGACTGATCCAACGACCAGTTGTGATCGATTGAATCCACTACATGAACATGGGATGTTTTCTAGGTTGTACTACTGTGAGTTGTTCTAGGTAGATAGGATCGATCGATGTCAGTGATAAAGTGCTCGGAAATCATCTGATGTAGAGATAATGCACTGTACTTTATATGATCTTATCTTGAAAATTAAATCATCAAGTCGTGCATATTAGGGCGTCAAGAACTCAAGATATTTTCACCTCTAGCTAGCTAGCAGTTGGGACAAGTTTACTTTGTACAGCTGTGCCTGTGAGTATGTCAGGTGGGACCACCTACCAAGCGTGCATCTTCTAGAGACAAGACTGTGGAATTGGCCAAGGGGGAAGACTGGAAGAGGGGAGAACAGGTGGAGATTACAGAATCTTCTTTCCGGTGTCTTGTACTCCACTGTGTTTTTTTGCTTCGCCCGTATGTACTCCCCTCATCAAACAAATTAATGCAGTTTGTACTGCAGATCGATGCGCTGCAGAATGGAATGAAGCTGGACATGAATCTATCATTGCCTGCCTAATTTAATTAAGGCAAAATACAAATTTGATTTTGACTGAAAAATTAGAACCTCTACGGCTGATTCAATATGCCGATCAAAATGGTGCAAGACAGGCGGTAAGTGGCTCAAGACTCACTGGTAGGGGACTGTAGATAAGTGCACTGTAGTGATTAATTTCAATCTGATCGTCCTGAGAGATGCGCATGATGCATTCTATCTTTTTTCTGTTCCACCATCTGTAGTATAGTTCAAGTTGTAACATATCGTAAAAAATTACACACGCCCCAAATTAACGTAACTTCAACATGAGAACACACAATATTTTGATTAATTTGTTAAAACTGTCGTAAACTTACCCCTCGCTTGATAGATCCTATGTACGATCGAGCTACTACTACCTGGCCTTTCTGCTAAATTAATTACCGTTGAACTTTGAACAGTAGAGTGCTACACTGATAAGTTCACGTACGTTTCACATCTCGCGAGCGCACGGTTCTACAACAAAATAGGAGTATTAATTTGATGACACTAATTAATTAATATCAGATCGATCAATTCATTCATTGCCCCCCCCCCCAATGTACTTAAACATAGGTAACAAGTTTGAACTGAACAAAGTCATTTCGAAGACAAGTTTGAACAAATTAACCACTCTTCCGTTCCGTTACAGAGAATTAATCAACACATACAGCCACCGCACCGGCCTGTAAGGCCATGTTCAATGTAGTGACCCTAGGTCGGGGTTTCAAGCTCCAGCTAGGATAGAATGCCATGCTGGAGGCTCAGGCGTGATCTCATTGGTGTCAGAGTGGTTTGCAGTAGCTACGGTGGTTTGAGGAGAAAAGAAATAAGAATGTGTGGTCCAATCACCAAAAGAGAAAGATAAAAGCTATCATTTTTTTATTGGTGTAATGCCGGTCATTGTGAGCATAGTGTCTTTGAGCATGGCTTCAACCACTTTTATGTTGGAACCACGGTGCGCTCATGGCCTAAATATACGTACATGCATACAGTGTGTCTCTGCCCTATACTAGCTAGCTAGCTGCAAGCCTGCAACGCAGAGCACTGGCCCGGGCCGACCGCTTGGACACATCCGTCGCAACGTACGCAAACGCAGCAGTGCAGTGCAGCAGCAGCGCACATGTTCCCGCGCCGCGCGTATCGTATCCATCGATTTCTTTTTCCGGTCTCGCGCGCGGTCGCTGTGCTTTTTCTCGGTTAATTTCACCGAAACGGCAGCTGCGGCTAGCTAGCTATTGACCGACCGGTGAATCGATACGTGATGCATGTGTGTCACGCACTGTGTTTTGCATGCCCTGGTTCGCGTCGCTGGCTGGCTTAGCTCTGGCGTGGCAGAAACCAAGAGAGCGCCCAAGACGATTCGAGGAGAGAAGAGAGTTCGATCTCTTTGCAGAGATCGATCGAAGACCAGATTATTCGTAATTTGTTTGAGGTAATTAAATAACATAATAAAGCGATCTTCACATTTTACTTATCCGCCGCACAGCAGCCAAAAATTTAGTTTTTAATTTTAACATTAATTTTAAAATTAATTATGAGGTTTTCCACACCGATGTAAAAGTTTTAGCCATAAATTATTTTGTATCGCCTCTTTCATGTATCAACCGTTTATTACGAAAGTGAAACAATCACAGTCTAATTTTGAAGTACATATAGCTAGATCGATTTATCTTACGAGTCATGCATTAATTAATCAGGGCGCGACACACGTCAAAGATATTTTAACCAAGCTACTGTATACGGGGTACAACTTAAATGTCAGTATGCCAGGTGGGTCCATGCAGGAGACATAAGTTCATGCTTCCAGAATCTTCTAGGAGGTGAGGACTACTCTGCAATGCATGCATGCGTTGCATCGCCCAGGCCAAGCCCCAGTTGGTACTCGATCGATATTGGAATCAGTAGAAACTTTACATCAGTAGTAACTTTATGCGTTGTGTAGTCTTGGAATGAAACCATAGACTGTAACTTGTGGAGTAAAAATGTTGTCCACTTTTTCGATCGTTCAAAATAACGGTGTCCACATGCGTTTGTCCTTCCCTCCCTAACTAGATCAAGGTAAAGTTCAAATGTGTTTGTCTGGCTAATCGATGATTAAAACCTTCAAAATGGTGCAACAAGCTAGCTAGCAGTAAACACCCAAAATGCAACTTAAAAAATATTCTGTTGAAGCTAGCTAGTTATTGCTTTGAACAGTACAGAATAAAGTGCCATGTAGTACAAAATACCATACGAGCTGTGTTTTCCCAATTTCGCCTAATTAATTTTTTCGTATTAACCATACAAGTTCACGTTCACAGCTCGATAAATTCGGCATACAACAAAAAGTAACATGCATGGACACAAAACAACCGGGCCAGATCAATTACCCCCTCCTTCCAATTAATGAGCTGTAGTTAATCTTAGTCACGTGATTAATTAATCAGTAACTTAATCCAAAACGAGCCTAATCTTGGGTATCAAGTTTGATCAAACCAACCACTCACTCTCTCCCATTCCGTACAGACACGTCAGCAGCATACACTCACCGCTACGGTGAGCTCACCACCCTCTTCTTCTTCTCCCTCCACCGGACGGAGCTAGGGTTTCCTCCATTTCCCTATAAAATCCCCTCCCATCCCCTTCCCTCCCCTTCCAATCCCAAACCCTAACCCACCATTCCATTTTCCCCCCTTCTCTCTTCTTGCTTGCCTTCGATTTCTACTTTTCTTCTGCCATGGCCTATCGAGGCCGAGGTGGTGGTGGTGGTGGCCGCGGCGGCGGCGATCCTGGCCGTGGCGGAGGCGGTGGGGGAATTCCCTCGCCGTACCGTCCCGC
>CM002481.1:27106744-27139595 GCA_000325765.3 Leersia perrieri | reverse complement strand
GAATGGAACCAGAAGCTAGTTCAAAGGCTAGTTGTTGGAAGCTCGTAGCTTCGCTCCAGAACTTCAGACCTCAAAAAAAAAAAAGTACTACTCAAATGTTGCTTTGCAAACTGCAAGTTTGCACCTCTGATCCTGTGAAGTTAATATTTTTTTTAAAAAAAAAGTTCCTGAAACTTAACCTAAGTATTACATTCTGATAGTTTAAAGACAACCAAAAGGCCATGTAATATATTGATATTGTACTAAAATTTCCAACTCAGAACCAAAAAAAAAAAAGACACAGGAGAGTTTAGCATGCCTCTGCTGCTATTTTCAAGACCACTCTAACAAAAGCTGGTTAGTATACACGAGGATATGATGTGAGCCTGTTACAAGCAAGACCTAGTATGAGCAATGTGTACTCGGCTCCAGCGTGGGTGTCTGAGCGAGTCTATTTGCATACGCTCTCATGTAGGAAATGCGATAACAACTTCTAACAGACCAACGGAGATCAACATACGCTCCTTGCATTGCATCTTATCGCCTGTAGCGGTAGCGCTTGAAGTTGAAATAGAGGTGGAGAATCCCACGCTCGAATGTGCACTTGAAGCCTTTCTTATGTGAGTACTCCCACTCCTTGTTGACAATACGGAATGCCTGGTGAGAGAAAAATAAACTAAGTGAACTGCACTCGAAACTATAGCCAACAGGATTAAATTGAAGATGTGAGGCTTAAAGTCTTACAATATCCTCATATGGAGGGCCGGCATGAAATCTTATGAGGCATGTCTCGCCAGTGCTCCCGTCTTTCTCTATCGTGTATGTTGGTGCCTTTGATTTATCCACCAAATCAGGGTAAAATATATTGAACTTGTAGCCCTGGACGATTTTGGGTGGTGGGTTGTCATGATCATAATGAGTTTGGTTGTATTTGTTCCATTCGTATCCAGTATGCACACGATTGAAGTACTTTGGTTTTCTTGGTCGGTACTTGTCATGCCACCAGTATACCTGTGTACATTAAACAGGCATGTTTTCATCAGCAACAAGGTCAGAGCGCATTCAAGTTATCTGGAAACAGATTAATGTATTAAATAGCTTGTATATAAAAGTAAGTTTCTTTTAGGGCGTATAATTAAAGAAAAGCGAAGTTGTCCTTCACACTATGGAATGTAGCTTCCAGTAAGATTAATGTGTGCATGCCTCCAGATCATATAACTTTGCAGTTTATAGAGGAAATGAGAGGTAAAAGCTCTTTGTGACAGACAGAGACCACTCTGTAGAGAGATATTCAGTGAGCATATTGTATGCAAGGTATTCTGTAATACCGTTCCTTTATCAGAAATGGATGAAAACTTGCCAAAGTAAATACCTGGTAGCTGGATTCTAGTAGACCTAAACCACATGTGAATCCACAATACAAACAAAATATGCGACATTTGGGTATGCAGATACTGTTATGCTTTTATAAGGTAAAGTGATACGGCAGTATTCCTCTATTTCTGGAAAAAAAAAGAATTCATATTACCTGTGAATCAAGGTTCACTTCAGCACCTGAGCCAAATACAGCATCCCCTTCCTCCATAGCTCCCATTGCTTTCATTGCTTTCATCTCCATCTCATCGGGTACTCTAGCCTTCACTGCAATAGCCTGCTGAACTTTCTTTTGATGCTCCATAACAACAGCTTCTCGTTTTCGATCCTGGAGATTAGTTCGGAATACAGAGGAAGTATGAATTGCCAACTTCATTTAAAATGCTCAATCAACTCATGAATGTACCTATTGATGTAATCCTATATTGAGACAAATTTTCCTGTATGTAGACTCCAATGAACCGACAAAAGAACACCTTATAGAATGGACAGATGACCTTAGTGTATTAAAATCGAGATTACTAATTAAGCTTTTATCAGGGTCATGCATGGGAAACCAGCTACTGCAGTATCCTAAGACCTCACTGGAATATTGTCCTATTAACAATTGCATCAGGTTGTTGATTAACATCTCTTGTTGCAAAAATATAGTTCCTACTTAGTAATTACTGTCAATTAATATTTCATAATACAATAACAGTTCGCTGCACTACAGAAAAACAATTAGTACTATTTTGTTTTAGTTTATTAGAAGCTAAACGTGGCAGGTACCAGGGCATTACCAGTTCTGCCTTGTCCTCTTCAGGATCAATTGCATCTTCATCTTCATTGCCATGCATGAGCTCAGGAGAGAAGGATCCAGCTTCATCATCCAAAAGGCTCTCTGCTTGCTCAGCAATAGGTTCAGGCGAATATCGCTTATCATCTACACATAAAGTAGGTATAAAATCTCAGAATCGCTATATGGTTACAGCAGAAAAAGTACTCGAATGACCAACATTTCAGAAATAAAAGTAAACCTTCATCATCTTCATCGTCATCATCATGCATTGAATCCTCTTTAGCAGCGATTTCTTCCTCAGGTTCCTCATCCTGTTCAGCCGCACCAGGATGCTCCAGACGATGCAGATGCTTTCGTAAGAGAGAAGCATGGATTTCCCTCAGGCAAGCCTGTAATGCAGAAAATATAAGCATTTCCCCCATATACACTATTTATCAACTGTGTTATCAGATAAACTGCAATTTCAGAAAGTTAGGTGAAGCAGATTCACAAGCATGCTCACAGTTTGTAAAGGAATCCAAACCTAGGATTTGAATAAAGTACAAGAAAGAAGGTAGAACTAGAATACTAAAACATATTCAGAATGACATTTGCTACAAAAAAGGAGGAGCAATTTTAGTGTCTGAGCACATCATACCTTTGCTTTGTAAATATGAAGGCGTTTCAGAATCGCCTCCCAGTATTCAACAACTTTTGCTGTCCCAGAGCGCATTTGGGACTCAATTTGACTTTGCATCTCTTCTAGCTCTGTGGAAGTTTTACCCTCCAAAAGATCCTTTACATCACCCTCAATACTTGCATGTAAGCCCCTCTCTTCCGCAAGAACCTCAGGTGGTGGTTCCTCACCACGCACCCTAGCCCGATCCAGGGCATCTCTTTTCCGAGCCTCACCTAGCTCCCAGTCACACACCACCATAAGTGCCTGATGATTTCAAAATCAATGTAAACATTTGGTCAACAACCCTGAGAATTCTTGCTAATAAGATAAACAGAGCAACATGAAATCAAAGATAATTATTAGTTCCTCCTGTCATATTAGGAACAACTTGATTTTTTTTTATTATGCGTGAAAAACCTATGGCCTATGGGAAAATCCTACCTACATATAACAAGCTAAAATATATTCTGGCATACTGCAATGTGTACAATATTTCTGCCAAGAAAGATCCAACAGAACATAATATCCCAAAATTAAATTTCAAGTCTACTGTTTAAGACTATATGCTATTTTGGTGTTAATCTTAATCAGCAGCAATAGGGTATATATACAACATACACATCACAGTCATATGAGTATTCAAGAAAAAGGTAAAATTAAAGAAGGGTTGGACAAAGACACACCTCCCAGTATTTGACATTCACTTGGCTTTCCCTGTCCAGATCGAGATGCATCTTAATGTCATCACGTAGCTCTTCCATCTCCTTCACTGATAATCCCTGCATTTAGCACATTGCAAATGTTTAAGACATGAATGAACATTATAAAGTGGAAACAGATGGAATGATTGTTTTTCCAATCCACTGAGAGAACCACATGTATCCCCTTCTTACACTCTAGTTACTGATGAATAGGAGTAATAAGTAGGAGTAATGCTTAAGGTTATCAATAAGATGTAAGGTGTATCTTAGTACCGAAACATATATCATATTCATAAGTGGAAATAAGGAGAAACAAGATATACATGAAGTAGCTTTTTATTAAGTGCACACATAGCCGGTCTTTGGTTAACTGTAATCAAACAGGGTTAAGAGAAGTGCAATTTACCTTAAATACCAAGTAGGGCTCATTTAATTCAACATCAAATTCTTCTGTGAAATTGAGATTCTTCAGGAGAACATCAATAGGTTTTGTGCGACCTTCGCGTAACCTGATCTCAGACCTAACTTTGCTCTGATCAAAATGAAACTGCGACAAACATAAAACCGTTATGTTAAAAACGGTCCCATCTCAGGTCAGCACAAAACCACATGATATTCGTTGGGTTGTAAGCTATGAACCTCTTCCTCTTTCTTTTCCCAATCCTGAAACTCGGCACGTGCTCTTTCTCTGGCTAACAAGGCCTAAGAAATACAATTATAGACATTTAGTTTCACAAGAAAAGTTACTTAAACAAAGAGAAGATTAATGGCAACAAGAGTATATAGTATATAAATACCATCTCTTCCTCATGTTGTGCCTTTTCGATCGCTCTTTCCTCCCTTCTTTTCTTAACCTTCTCTATTTCAGCCTATATCAAGAAAACCAGTAAACTTGCAGGCTATACATATTTATAATATCTTGAAAGAGATACATCAAACATAAAAATTATTCTGCAAAGAACCAAGCCAATGGAATTATTTCAGGAAACAAATCAACCCATATAACCTTGTGTAAAATTAACATTTTAACCAGTAATCTTTGAGGAAGGCAATAGTGCACTGATGATAATGTTTAGTGCCTAATCTCGTGTTTCTTAAGATGTATTTTCTGAAACTATAGGTATTCTCACCCACATGTTAAAATGAATTGTGGTCACACACTTCATGCATAAGTTGATATTAATATAGTTATAATCTGGTAAGGTAAACACAATTACTATTTATCTTAGATATGAACAGAGTAAAGCTTTGTCAGAGTCCATTATCTCTTCCAAATACATAAAGAGTCATCTCAAAGGTCAGAAAGTATGTCAGTGATAATCCTATCACAAGATTTAAAGCTTGGAATAACAAAAGGAAAAAAGGAACTACCATTCTTTCTCTCTGTTTCTTCTTTTCTGCTTTGACAGAAATGTCCAACTTTTGCCCTTGAGATACATCACGCTCAATCTTCTTTCGCCAAACAAATCTGTATCAAGACAAGGTTGAGAGCATTATTTTTTAACATTCAAAGTAAGCAGATTTAGTGGAAACACAAGAAGTAGGGATAGTATCTAGTAGGGATACAAGTAAGATCTGAAGCGCAGCCAACAATATTTTCATATGGTCATATCACATGATAATATTGATAAGCATCATAAATCATGACTAGAAAGTGATCTTAGAATGGTATAATCTAGAGGATGCACAAAATAAACAAACGAGTCAGGAAACATCTATTGTAGGCAGATGATCTCAATCTGTTCAAGAATGTCTATGCCAGCAAAACCAATAGCATGTACACATCATTACATCACTAAGCTAGATATTTAATTCTACATAATAGCCATGTACCTAAAAAGCCAAAATTATAACCTTGACTTTACTTGTAAGTTGTTAGCTGTATTGATACAAATTGCATCAATATCTCCCCTGAACATTTTTATCAGTTGCCTTAGACACAATACATTGGGCTAATTAAGAAAATACTGTCAACAACTGAGAGTACTAA
This sequence comes from Leersia perrieri, assembly GCA_000325765.3. NCBI lineage: Eukaryota > Viridiplantae > Streptophyta > Magnoliopsida > Poales > Poaceae > Leersia > Leersia perrieri. The sequence goes on along the minus strand of CM002481.1, from coordinate 27,134,112 downwards.
TCAATTAGAACTTATGTAGAACTATAACAATTGTAGGGCATCTAACAAATAATTGGAAAGAATGAATTTTAGCCTCCTTTCTATGTTAACTGTGACACGACTGAAACAGATTTCATCCCGAACTTCTACTTAGCAGAGAAACATCACTAATGGAACGAATAATGTGGCTGAAGAGGGAATCAAATTCGCATACTTCTCAGCCAGGTTGGGATCGCCAAAGGGGTTCGAATCATTGGAGTACCCCGAAACAGCATTCGCCTTCATCTTCTTCGCCACCTTCTCTGCCTGCAAATCCACCACCAACACCAACAAGTTAAAAACCAAAACCCTAGCCGCAACCCTAGAGCAAACCAAACCGGGAAACCACCGACCAATCCCAGCCCAAAATCACCTTCTTCTGCGCCTTCTTAGCCATGTACTCCACGATCTGCTCCTCGGTGACCTCCCCCTTCCTCCTGCTCCCGCTCCCGCTCCCCCTCCGGCGCCGACCGCCGGAGTCCGACCCAGAGTCCGACGCCTGGGAATCGCTCCCGTCGCTGGACGAAGGGGTGTCCCGCCGCCGGCCCTTGCGGCGGTGGCGGCTCCGGCTACGGCGCGGCGAGCCTCCGGAGTCGGAGGCCTCTTCCGAGTCCGACGGCGACCGGCTGCGCCGCCGGCGGCGGCGGCGGCGGCGATCCTCGCTGTCGCGATCCTTCCTAGGCATGTCGGCGATGGGAGGGAAGCCACCGCAGAGTCGTGACGTTGTGATATCTATCCAAAGCCACAATTCATAAGGCCCTCTTGGAAGCCGGGCTTTGGGCCCAAAAGTGGTAAAATTTCGGTCCATTGTATCGTTTAGATTGGGCCTTAATGTAGGCTCATTTATATGTATGGGCCGAGATTGAGGTTTGCCCACTGATAGTTTGGGCTTGTTTTTTGGAGTACTTTGCCCATTGTTTGCAGGCTGTAATTTTGGGCTTCTCGATCTCTATCAGGTTTGCAATCATATTTTCTGCACATAGATCTATTTTTTTAGTGGAGAAAATATTTTTTAAAAAATATTAACATGGTATGAGAGTCAAGAATAATGTAGTATAAAGGAAAGTTGACCTAAAAAATATAAGGACAAGATTCGAGTAAAAAATAGGCATGGATTTAGTGGAGACTATCGATGTGAATGGGTGTTGTCAACTGTCAAGTGAAGTTTACCCTTCTGTTGTCAGGACCAGAGAAGTGATCGCCTAAGTTCGGCACTGTCCTTAGCTATGCAATAATAATTAGAGATTGTCATCACCGTTAGTAGCCAACTGGTGCGGGTACTGAAGACTTACCTCCTCCACCCCCCAATTCTGAAAATTACCAATCGCATACTCGCATCACACTCTGCTTTTCAGTTTCTGTAATGTCGTGGACTCCCAAATCTGTCTCTCTATAGGCATTGCTGCCCTTACTGTACTGCTGTGCAATGTGATCTTTTCTTGTAATCTGAGAGTTGACATGTCACATATTTTCCCAAAATGGATGCCTTTTTTCCCACTCTGAACGGCCAATATGTTTAACATCACTGTCAGTTTTCAGACGGTAAGAACAAAGAGTCAAAGACCACCACGTCACATACGCCATGGATACTGGGGATAAGCCAAGAAACGCAAAGAAACAACGTGTGATGCAGCTATGTGCGGTACGTGAGCATCTCCGCTATGTGCGGTACGGAACCATCTCCCTCACTCCTTTCTACAGATAATAGATTAAATCCGATCTCTATATCAACATGTGAATATACATGGCCTGTTCACTTCACTCCCATTGATAAAGTCAAATTTGACATGATCAAACTACAGTTAATGTTTTATTGAGACTTTACCTAATGTTGGTATAATTTTGTGAGAGTAAGTTTCTAAAAACTGTGATTGTTTATAAATTCTGGACATTAGTAGTTAATAACAGTTTAAACATTTTAAGTTCTTACGGGTTTGCCAAAGTGACAACTATCCCCACACAGCCAAATTGTACTCTTTCCTCGCTCCTGGTCCTCGTCAAAACAAACCCAAACAAAAACATTGCACGATGCTAAGAAACAACGCTTACATGATGATGATGCAGCGATGCAGAAGCAGCAGCCAAAGAAATCCACCTCATCTTCAGACATCAGAGTTCAGACATCGGCGTCAACACTACTGTAGCACGAGTACATGGCTGCATTTGCATCGGATGGACGCGTCGGCAGCCAGGCTGTGGTCGGCATTATTCATCAATCCTCCCGGCCGGTTCTCGATTCATCCGTCTCCTCGAGTTAATGGTCAAGCCGGCCTTGTCACATTGCCAAGGTAATTAATTAATCAATAAACTAAAGCTCTTCACTCTTGAGCAACAGCAGCAGCACCCACTGTTTGATACTTTGATCTGTTAACCACCCAACTCCTTACAGTGTTACAGTCTTCCAGCTTACCGTTGCTTGTGATTAGAACAGAGCTAACCATCTTTTAATTTACTCCACTAGATTCTTTCTAGCTTCAAAAAAAGTTTTTTACTGCTATCTGGAACTTGTATTAGCACCAGCGCCTGCTACTTTTGACTTTTCTACCAACAAGTTACAACACTCTGTAGTAATCTATCACTCACTACTACACCACTACCCTTACTTCCCCTCGCCGTTGACCAACGTTGACTCCGTCTTCCCCGCCGTGGTAGCCTCATCTTCCTCGTCGCCGGCCGCATTATTGCCGTCGCGAAACTTAGCGTAGATATCTCCCTTATAGAACTTCCTCGTTCTCCACACGAGCACAAGCGAGACAACCGCGCCGGCGACGGTAGCAGCGGTAATAATGAGGAAAGCCTTCCTGAAGCACTGCACGCCGACACACGTCTTATCCCCAACTCCGGCGAGCGACCCGCCGTGCTGCCTCGCCGCCTCAACATCATACAAATACCCCGCGACGCGTACGTTGAGCACGTACGCGCCGATCGGGCTCGCCACGGACCCAAAATTGTACAGCGTCGAGTAATACTTGAGCCCAAAAACCTCAGAAATAATCGCGAACAGCAGCGGCCACTGAGCCCCGAAGCAGAATCCGATTATCACCGACGCCGCGTAGAGAGAATTCGGGACGCCGAACGCGATCAGCAGGTGGCCGACGCAGGCGAGGAGGAGGACGAGAGTGAGCATTAGTGGGCGAGGGAATTTATACTTCGTGAGGAATATCTCCGACGCGAAGCCTGACGTCACGCGGCCGGCGTAGTTCCAGATGCTGATGAGGGACACGAATGTTTTGATGCTTTTTGATGGGTAGCCGAGTGATTGCCCGATTTGGCCCATGTTGTCGATTGCTGTCAGTGTGCCACCGACGCCGCAGATCGTCGCGAGGAATAGTACGATCATGTCGATGCTTACTAGTGCTTGGAGGATCGTGTAGTCGTCGCCTTGTGGAGGTGGATTGAACATGTGTTTTAGGCATGATCCGAGGCAGGAAGATGGCGGCGCCGGCGATGAGACTGATGAGGATGAGGACGTTGACTGCGGCGGCGGTTTGACCGCCGCGGCGGTGGTTTTCGTTGACATTTGGAGTGAGGAGGCGGAGGAATCGACGGTGATGGTGGGTGGATGGCGGAGTGATTCGTCGAGCTCTTGCTTGATTTTGTACTCCTGCTTGATGACGACGACGAGTGGGAGGAAGAGGATGATGAGCAGCGCCGTCGCCGAGATGACGTAAGCCGTGTGGGAGAAATTGGTCTGGTTCTGTACCACGATCATGGTGAGCAGGTAAATTGCAAGCGCGATGGATATGTACAGGAAGCAGTAGAACGCGTCGTTGCTCGTCGCCGCCGACTCCTCGCCGCCGGCGCCGACTCGCCGGCGACGGCTGGGATACGGCATGATGCGAACCGTATGCACGAACAGAATCGAGATCGCGGCGGGGAGCCAGGCGACGAGGAGGACAAGCGACTTGGCATCATCGCCATAGATGGCAACATAGAGCTGCGTGAAGATCGCGCCGCTCAGCCCGACGAATCCTTTGAGCAACCCAAGCACGATCCCTCTGCTCTCGGGGAAATTCTTCACGCAGGTGACGAGCGCGCCGGTGTTGGCGAACGACTGGGAATTCGCGCCGACGCAGATGTAGATGCACATGAGCCAGACGGGCGGCCGCGAAGTGCGGCCGTCGATGGCGAGGTAGATCATGAGGTAGCCGGCGAGATTCATGGCGGCGCCCATGGAGAGGACGACCCATGGTGGGGTCACCTCGTTGATGAGGCCGGAGATCACGCCGACGTTGGCGCCGAGGTCCTTGAAGAAGGAGAGCGTGTTGAGTGTTCGCTGGTCGTAGCCGAGTGAGGATTTGAGGACTTTGGAGTAGATGGCGAAGATGTAGGTCGCGCCTGATGCTGAGAGGATTAGGAGGCACGCGAACACCATGAACCATCGCCCGAGCACCACCTGGCGCGCGAACCGCGCTGTCGCCACCTCGCGTAGCACCGCCGCCGCGCCATGGCCGCCGGTGACGGCCGAGTCTGCGGTCACCATGATTTTGGCTGTGTGTGTGCGGCGAAGTGTGTGGCCGCGCTTTGGGTTTGGTTTGTCCGGTGGCGAGCGCGCGTGCGCGCGGGTTTTATAGAAGGGGACGGATACAGGGGAGCAACGGGTGGATGGCAAAGCGGGAGGATTCTCTCTCTCTCTCTCTCTTTTTTTTTCATTCAGAAAGACTTCGGCTAAGACAAGGGGTGTGGTGGCTATGATGAGAATCGAGATAACAGGTCTAAAACCTCCTCGTATATCTAGCACTTTCGCGTCTGACAGATCAATAATGGCGTCAACAGAGAGAAAGACGGCAGCGCCAACGAGGTTTCGCACGCTCATGTGCGTTCTTGTGCGCCGTCGGCGGTAAGGTCGTCATGGAGAAATGCGGGAGAGGGGGAGTGGGGAGTGAAGTGGGAGGATGTGCATGCGAGGGGGCGTGGGGCTGGAGGTAACAACGAGACGCGGGAGATGCACAAGGGACTGAGACGACGCCGAGTCTGAGACAAAGGGAGAAGCAACGTGGGGAAGATGAATACTTCCGTTCGAGAATGATTGTTCATTGTGTGGCTGCTCTTTTTTTACATATACTTTCTGAACTGAAAAAAGTGGAGATTATTGTCTTCCACGGCTTAAATGCAGCTCCAGACACGTTCCCGCTTTATTGGATGTATTATTTTTTTTCATTGGATGTATTATGAGAAATGGTTTAAAACGGTGGCGTTACGCGAAGATGTAACTTGGTGTGAAGTTTTCCTTTTCATCCAAAATTCTCTTTTGGTTTTTGTTTGGCTTAAGCCTATTTTCTTTTAGCTTATTTACTATATCATTTGTTCCACGTTTCAAAAAAAAAGAAAAACTTATTTAAAACTATTTCCTAAGTTCGGTTCCAAGTATATTTAATTTATATTCCCACAATCAAGTATATATCCGTATCAATAATCTATTCAATAATCCAAATCAAATTAGGCATGGTTCTACTATAACCTTCAAGTATCAAGAGTTTCGGGAAATAAGAAGAAACAAAGAGTTTTGAAAATGAGGGGGGAAAGATGTCAATCACGAATCGCAATCTCTGCGCATAGTTTTCACGAAACAGACTCATTGTATCATAGCATAATTCTTTTGGAGGCTGGAGATAGTCGTGCAATTAATTTTTAGTAATTCTTGTTGCGACTTTTGACTTAGGAGTGTAGTGACGACCATTCATCATTCATGGAGGCGATGGAAAGGGATATCTGCTGACTATGGCGTTCTAGTTGTTCTCTAGTGTTCTGGCAGATTGCAATTAGCTGTTCCGATTATCTGGATGCGGGTATAATGGCCTGGCAGTGGCAGTGAGGTGAAGAGGAAAAGCAGTACACCTATGTTACAGTAGAGAGTCTAGAGACGCACGGTGAGATGAATGGGAAAAATACTACGTTGCAGTAAATACATGAATAGATTATGTTTTGCTAGTCTAGTAGTCAGTGGCAAGTGCCAATCTTTTGGTCAGCTAGCTAGTCAACCGATGTAGCACCATGACATAAATAAGTTGATGCTTACTCGAGGGCAATTAACTAGACCCAGCTTGAGTACTTACATGTTGGTGTCAGCATATTCAGGGCTAATTTGATAGTTGATACCATTTTCCTTTTCTGTTACTACTCCATATTATGCAAAAGCATTAATTGAAATGGTTGTGATTGCTAGTAGCACTATCGAACAAAGATACATGTGATTAGGAAGGTTCAACCAGTCCAACTGTGCCACTTGCCACTTGGGGAGTGATAATCAACCAGTCTTATACTACTAGTTAAGACCATGTGGTATGATTAATTAGGGTGCAGGATATATATGAATTAATTAAGCAATAAGAAAGTACAAGGGTGTCTCTTCTCGTTATGAAACCGCCATGGCCCTCTTTCCATGTTCTAGTTTACATCCTTGAAGGCCGAGTAACCGGGGAGGGAGCCGACCATGCACTTTCCTGACAGTAGCAGCATCAAAGTAATTTAATATAATGCACACCGTGATTAATGACAATTTGGAGTAGACAAATAGACGTATAGAAATTAATGATTATTTTTGCTCGCTGTATCTTAGACTTCTTTTTTTTTAACAGTATCTTAGACTTCTCAGTGAAGGCTTTGACACGTACAATACAACGGCTATGTACACACATGGCAACTAGCTAGGTGGAATCGGGGTTAAGCAAATTTATCTCCTACGCTTTCAGGGTACTATCCTCTACATGTGATAAATTCTCTTCGTTGTTCAATTTTACTAATGGAGATCCATAAGTAAGGGCTCTTTTACGGTACCACCGCTAAGGACGGTAGCAGTATAGTAGTATTAAATTTCAACCGTTGATATGCCACTGTAATACCATCTGGAGAACGCTACACTTACTCGCCACTTCTATCGTTGATTTATTGACTCACCAGTGACAACTAGAGTTTTAATTTCATAACTTAGTTCTACAATTGATTTTGTGATCTATATCGTCGTAGGATATTTTCTATTCTTGACTTAAGGACTATCGATACTTATTTTGGCTATTTTGTTTGTGTGACTTTAGCTAGCTTTTATCAATTTGTAGCTCAACAGATCAGATATATATCTGGATAAAATTCATGTCCGAATCATCCACGATGCCAAGGCACTCGCCACATTGAATCGTTTCTCTCCTGTGTTGACTGCCACTGAGCGTCTGAGCCGACTCAACGGTTGCCGGGTGCCATATGCTTGAAGCAACCGTAACCTAGTTTAGATTGTTTGATCTGGACCGTCCATTGCCCAAATCGAATGGCTCACCCTTATTATTTTCAAGTATATATATCTGCAGTCACAGTCTCACAGATGACTATCCAAAGATGCAGTAACATATTGACTTGTAATGCAACTTGTATATAAAATTATACAAGTTTGCATCGATCCTAGGAGTAATAGGTAGTAATAGGTTAGTTGATTCTAGTATTCTACTTAGCCTTGAGTGCCCACTTCGATCACACTAACATGCATGTGTACATGGCTCGTCTTATCAGATCACCAGTCTTATTAACCAAGTCTTGATCTCTCTGAACCCTAGGTCAAGTTTATCATTAGAGTAAACAACTACACTAGATCATAGCTAATGGTGTCACGGGATCATACTGGATCTTCACAGATACACACTGCAATATTCTCTTTGTTTTTTTAGTGGCTGGGAACATTGGAAGAACAACAACGTGCGTGTCAAGGACAGCGCATACAGATCGAGTTGGAGACAGTGAAATGTTTGCATTTCTTTGCTTCAAACGGGGCCAAACCCTGCTTGATATTTGCACAAGAGAACTGTGCACATTTTTAAAGATTTAATATATGTATTTGCAGAATCCAAAACTTGAGAGATTCCATCAGAATCATTCCTGTTCTTCTTTGCACATTTGAATATTTGTGCACCAATGCACCATGGTCATTCAAAAAATCACCGTAATCCTCAACGAAAGATTCAGCTTAAAAGCTACTCCCTATGTCCCATAATATATGAGATTTGGACTATTTATGTGTAAAAATTAAACATTCGTCTTATTCAAAAATTTAGTGCAAACATAAAAATTGATAAGTCATACTTAAAGTGCATTAGATAACAAAATAAATAATAAATAAAATAAAAAATATTTCAATTTTTTTTAATAAGACGAGCCGTCAAATATTACGGTAAAAGAGGGAGTAGCTTTTATTACCTAGGCTCGATGTCATGGCTGGCTCCACCACTGACTAGTGTTGGCATAGAAAAAAGTACTAATTGCGTGTATCAGCAAACGCCGTGCATGTCAATGCGAAAAGATATTTCCTGATCGATCAGGCTCATGCTAAAGGGGAAAAAGTCTAAAGTACCGGCCGGAGAGAGAGTGACTTTTTGAGTGCAAGTCATTCTTGTATGTCTACAAGTTTGCGTATTCGCTAAAGTGTAGAAGTTTGAAAAAATGTCATGTAGATAGGAAGCTAGCATGTAGATCCACATGAATAGCATGGTGGTTTTGGTTAGACAATTATACATGAAAAGGTGGCATAATATTGGTTTGCCTAAAAAATCCATGATGGTTTTGGTTAGATATGCATGCATTTTAGTTAGTTTGAGCAAAACTGACATTTTTTTTCTTTGTAATAAATCTGTGCAAAAATATAATTGAAAGGGAGAATATCTCCTACTTGGTCCCTGAAGTTTTTCATGTTGTGGTTTTTATTGTCCTTGACGTTTCATTTGGTCCAAAATAATCCACAAGGTTTTTCTTATGGTCTTGGACCCACTAAAGTCTAAAACGCCATGTAGGAACATCATGTTATCATCATATACAAAATTTAAGACGAAATGTCTAATATATCCTTACACAATAGTCCGTATGAAAAAAAAAACAGAAAAAAATGCCATACACATTTTGTTTTGAAAACACTAAAATGTTATTTGTTTATCTATCAACATATATAGAACATTAACTAATTTTGTGTACATTTCAATTATCCTTGGATAGAACCAAATCATGAGATCATGCAAAATTAGTTATTATTTTCTCTACAATATACAAACGAACATATTAGACTCTTTTTTTTTGACAGAAAGACATTAGACATTTTTTTGGTAAAAATGTATTAGACACTTGACCAAATATTTACACGATGACATAGCATATCCACATGGCACTTTCAGGACCATATTACCAACTTTAATGATGTGTTTGGACACAATAAATTATCAAGGACCGTACTGAATACAAGGCAAAACTTCAGGAACCAATGAGCTATTCTCCCAAATTAAAACTAAAAAGTCATATATACTTTTGTACCCTATAATTAACTTCCTTGGCACCCAGAGTGAGGTGATGACGGCCAGCCTCAACCTGCTAAAAGCAAATATCAGATCTCGAAACATGATCGAAATGACAAGGACATATTGACACGCCTATTGCGAATGGATCGACTCCTTAATTAACATTATTCCGTATTTATGTGTAGATTTGCACTTGATAACAAAGAGCAATTATATGCATGGCCATAACTGCTTTTAGACTGAAAATGTGCATGACAAAGTACAGCCAGCAAGATGTTCATCAGAATGGAGAAAGCGATTGGCACCAAAGCCCGTGGGATTTAACGTATTTAAAAACTGTTTAGATTTGCTCTTTTTTTCTTGTTGAAATCGACGTGATGCACGTCAATTTCCATCGAAGAAAAATAAAGATGCATGTCTGTTTCATGAGAACATGGAGTCATACATATTGGATATAGCTTTCAGAGTTTCAGAGCCCCACAAATCTACTACCTTTTTCATTTTTGTAAGAGCAAAGAAAACATTGCTAAACCTTGCTAATCTTAGCGACCTAAAAACATGCAACGCATGTTATGCCTATGGTCCTCCAATAAGTAATAGTAACTAGTACTACTATTACACTATCTGGTGTATGTAAGTTGTTGGCCTCTTTACTTCACATTTAATATCTGAGTGCTATCTGACGAGTAAGCAAAACGAATGTACACAGAACACAACTTTTCTCAGTTTTCTGGGAGTGGTTGTTAAAATTAGTGCAATAGCTAGCGAAGATCAATTTCATGCTAGTCTTCTTGCTTTGAAAGAAAGCTGCAAGGTAATCATACTTTAATGCTAATGGAAGATAACATCAAGCACGAAGTGTACATGAGAGATAGAGGCACAGCAGCACCACGAGGGAATGAAAGAAGAGAAGATTAAACTCCTTTTTGTATGACGAAAGTGCTACCAGAAGTATGGAACTTTTCCACGAAAGGTCCCTTTTCACCCTCCACTCTAATACTTTCATGACCAAAATCTAGGACTGATAAACATGCTATAAACCTTGACCAGTTGCAAACCTAACAGATCGCATCAGACACATCAACTGAAAATGACAGGTTTTAGCACTAGGTCCATTCTAGATGGTATCTTGAAATGGCAATTTAAACTTTTAGCAAGTCACACATTTTGGAAGTGCTATGCAGCTCCAGCTTTTGTACTAGGACTACAGTTTATTAAACTTTAACACTGATAAAGGGTAGTTACTATCCATGAAAGAATTTAGTAGTAAAAACGAAAAGTATGTGATATCTATCTTTCATTCACGAGCAGAAAATGTAAAAACTGTAATAGTGGCAATAGGATCTCATGTGATCATGTCAACCACATAGCCCACTATTGTGAATTTTGTGATTCCTCATAGCCCACTATTGTGCAGTTTGTGATTCCTTGGCTGCATCAGCATCAGCATTCTGCGCATGCAATTGAAGAAGAGGAGATGAAGGTACTAGTACCTGATAGCAATGGAAGTGGCCCTAAAGTCTCAGCTGACATGTTGAACAGTAGGAGATGGAAGCAAGTCAATCTGATGATTCTTTCTCCATGTTGCCAGGGCTTCAGAAATAAAGGCTTCTACTCTGGCGTCTGTCTGTTAGTCCACGCACGAGTGCAGATCCCTGTCGGCACTGTCCACACGAAGAAGAAACTATTACGACACAGGTTTAGTCTAACTAATCATAGAAGCAGAGCGTACCAGTCAAAGGAAGATCCCTGTTTCATTCTTATCCCTGTGTGATAATTTGTGACCATACAGATAGTCTCCCTGGCTGCGAGACTGAAAAAAATTGTTCACACCTCAGTTTCAGTACAGGAGTAATAGTTCTAGGCTTCTAGCTGTATCAGTCAATGGACACAGTGATTAGACGAAAGCCCTTCGATTTATTGTGGCCGAAGATGCATCCTTGTCATGATAAAGACAGAGTTCTGTGATATCTACGCCTTTTGAGAGCTACAGTATATAAACCAATTCAGCTACAAAACTCTGATATAGTTTCAGGGATTCAGCGTTGGAACTTGGACGTTTAAACAGGGGAACAGTCATCAGAAATGAATAATGACAAACAGTGCGTGAGCTCATCAAGACAATAGAGCTATCTCTGTTAGCCATGCTTGCTGAATTTACAATGAATTCTGAACTTTTGATCGTAAGAAACTTAGGAAAATTCTCCAGATTCCGTTTATTAGGGCTCCAAGTAGACCAAAAAACGCATAGAATAGAATGGTCGATGTGACAAAGAGACTCAAAAGGACTAACCATATTTGCCACACTGCAGGGAAAACGAATAGCATCTTGGTAAAATACTTATAGAGAATAAACTCAATCCAATGAAAGAAACATGTACCTTTCCAATCAGTTGGAACATCAAATTCCGTTACCTCTGCTCCCCATTTATGAGAGGTTGAGATTACAACACTGGCAAGCATAAAATTATACTTTAACTATTCTGTACTTTAAAAAACTGAAGCATTGGCATTTGATGTAATTTGAGAAAACATCATTCAGCCATTCTTCATGTTTTTCTTGAGATAATGGCACAAGGTAGCTGAACAGTCAACAGAGTTTATGCAATCAATCTCTGTTTACATATGGATGACAGATCTGCAAAACCATATGCAATGCAGATAGCAGAAGTGAGAATAATGATTTGGTTTAATGCGGTAATTCATTTACAAAACCAATCTACAATTTCCTTACAAATTTCACGGTAAGACGGCAAAATTTTGCTCTGCCATGCTCCAAACCCTGTACCATTTACTAAGCAGGCATGTGCAAATTATTCATGCGTCATACTGATCTCATCATAGCTCACTTATCTACCTATTATCCAATTTAAACATGTTTAAAATACATTGCACAATGCAATACCTGAATGATAAAACTTGAATAATCTTCATTAATTCTAATTTAAACTGAATGTGTACAAAAGGAACTGAACTAAATACTGGAATAGTTCATAAGTTCCACAGTGCTACGTCGTATGTAAAGACAACTAATCACCAGAAAATTCTAATTGGTGCAGCTACTGAAAGCTTTTTGGTACCTAGGCCTGATGAGTTTGCTATCCCACCACTGACTACAGTGTTAATAGAATAATACTCATTGTGTGTATCACCAAACGCCGTGCTTGTCAATGTCAATAGATATTTTCTGTTCGATTGGGCTCTGGCCGCTCTGCTAGGGAAAAAAGACTAAAGTAATGGAGAGAGTACTATGTATGCATAACGGACATTGGACCGAGAAAGAAACGAACAACATTTTGCAAGTCATTTTATTTTGGGCTAGACAGTTATTTAGGAAAAGATGGCACAATATTGGTTTGTGGAATATATTTTGGGCTAGACAGTTATTTAGGAAAAAATGGCACAATAGTTACCTTTGAGCATAATTGATACGGGTTCCATTTTTTTTTCTATGCAAAGGATGTGCACAAATGTATAATTGAAACTAGAAAGTCATATATGCATTTTTACCTGCAATTCCTTTCCTTGGCATGCCAAGTTGCCAACGTAAGGTGACAATGACCAGCCTCACCCTGTTTTAAGAAGAGACAAGTCAGACCTCAAAAACATGATTGAAATGATAATGACACATTGAGACACCCACTGCAAATGGATCGACTTCTCCTTAATTAATTAACATCTAATTATCCATTATTCCGTATGTATGTGTGCACTTGAGAGCAATCATATGCATGGACAGAACTGATTTAAGAGTGCAAAATGTGCATGACAAACTACAGCTAGCATGATGTTCATCACGATGGAGAAAGCGATTGCCACCAAAAGCCAGATACGTGGAATTCTTGAAATTGAAAAGGATGCATACCAGTTTCCATCAAAGAAAAATAAAAGATGCATGTCAATTTCACAAAAGCATGTCCTACATATTGGATATAGCTTTCAGAGCCCCACAAATCTACAACCTTTTTTATATTCAGTTTTGAAAAGGTAAATAAAACCTTTGCTAATCTTAGCATCATAAGTACATTCAAGTATACAACACATGCTACGATCTTCTAAAGACCCTTACACTATCCAATGGGTATGCTCGTAGTGGTAGTTAAAATTAGTGCAATAGCTAGCTGTAGGAGATCAATTTCATGCTGTTTTCATGCTTTAATTTAAGGCAGTCATTTGAAGATAACTAAAGCAAATGGAAGATAAAATCAAGCATGAAGGATACCTGAGAAGAGAACGAAGGTACAGAAGAGAAGAAGATTCCTCACCTTTAGATATGTGGAAAGTACTAACAGGAGTGTGGAACCTTTTCACTGAAATGTCCCTTTTTCACCATCCACTCTAATATCTTCATAACCAAAGTGTAGGACTGATAAATGTGCTATAAACTTGACCAATTGCAAACCTAACAGATCAAAATCAGACACCTCAACTGAAAATGATTTCGATTACTTCATCGGGACAGCTAAACAGAGCTTAAAAATTATACAATTTAACACTAGGTGGTACCTGGTTAACGACAGTAGCTATGTTCATTTTTTGCACTTGTCGAGAGCTTCAGAAATTTGCCGGCTTTAAATGCTCATCTCGCGATTTGAAGACTTCAATAGTTACAAGAATACAAAAGTGACCAATAGAACATGGTTTGCTCTTCATTTTACAAGTGCAATGCTTGGTTGGGTAGTTTAGAGCAAGAGTATATGCCAGGCTCTAGACTGTTCAACACAAGCAAGCACATCATCAACGGAAAAAAAATGCATGCCATTTGGAAGCTAGTTAGCATCAGTAAATAAAATCGGGTCAGCGGGTTCATATTTTCTCATGTTGAGATTCAATTCAATGAGAATCATACAAGCCTCATGAAATTCAGGGCAAGAATCATCCCCAGATATGAACCGATGCACCTGTCCTCCCACCTCAACACAACTTTCTCCTGCAATCTTCTTCATCCCTCCTTCCCTCATCACCCTCCTCACATTTGCTGCCTCGTCCCACAACCCAATTTCACAGTAGATGTTTGCAACCATCACATAGTTCCCGCTTCTCCTGGGCTCTAGCTCCTGCAGTCTGTCATGTACCTTATCAACAATTTCAATGCAGTCCTTGGAGCTATGCAGCTGGCAGGCGCCCAATAATGTCCTCCAGACAACTGGATCAGCCTCGACTGGCATTCCAACAACAAAGTCATAAGCTTCCTGGAGGAGACCATTGCGCCCTAGGACATCAACCATGACGCTGTAGTGTGTCATCATCGGCATGATGCCATACACATGCTGCATTTCATGGAAGAACCGGCGCCCCTCATCAACCAGTCCAGCATGGCTACAAGCGCAGAGCAGCCCGAGAAACGTGACATAATTGGGCTTGACCATTGAGAGTTCCATCCTGTCAAACAGCTCCAGCGCTTCCCGAGCCAAACCATTCTGTGCAAACCCTACGATCATCGCTGTCCATGTCCAGACATTCCGCATCGGCATCCTTTCGAACAAGCGCAAGGCGTAACTTACAGCACCACACTTGGAGTACATGTTCACCGCCGCCGTCCCAAGCTGAAGCGTCATGTCCAGCCTCCGCGCAACAACCTGCCCATGCGCCCACTTACCGAGCGACAAGTTGCCCAGCTCAGCCGCGGCAGATAGCATCACCACAAACGTAGTCGAATCCGGCACGGATCCCGCCTCTAACATCCCCAAAAACACCTCAACGCAACGGTCATGCCGGCCGTTATCCGCGCAGGCAGTGAGCGCGGTGTTCCACGACACGACGGTCCGCCTTGGCATTTCGTCGAACACCTGTACGGCGCGATCCAGACACCCGCATGCCGAGTAGGCAGCCATCAGCGCGTTGGGTACATACACCACCGCAGAGTCGAGCCCATCCTTGACGACCTCCGCGTGCACGGACCCAACGAGCGGGAGCAGCGATCCCGGGTGCGGGCGAGCGAGGCGGGCGATGGCCTTGAGGACGTGCGGGAGCGTGTGGGCGTCGGGGCGGAGGCCCCCGCGGCGGAGGCGGAGGAAGAGGAGTACGGCGGAGGTGGGTTCCGACGAGGAGGCGAGCGGCGGGAGGAGGATGTTGAAGAGGGAGAGGGAGAGGGATTGGGGAGGGAGGGAGAGGAGGAGGCGGTGGGCGTGGGGGAGGTGGAGGTTGGGGAATGCGATGAGGCGGCGGAGGAGGGCGGCGCCGTGGGAGGGGAGATGGCCGGAGGTGAGGAGGTGGGCGTGGATTTGCCGGAGGTGGGAGATGGTGGCGGCGCCGGCGATGAGGGCGTGGAGTGCGGCCATGGCCATGCCATGGAAGAAGGTGCGGGTTCGCGGCGATTTGATCATTGAGGGCTTTTTCTGTTGGGCCCTTAAGTCAAACAACAAGGCCCATTTTGAGACCAATGGACGAGGCCCACGAAAGTTTTCAGCGATGTGTCGTGTGTGCGTGTGCGTGTGTGTGTGTGTGTGTGTGATGGACCATGTTGGGTTTCGCTTTCAGAACAAGGGCTTCAGAAGAAGGCACTCAACTGTGACGAGATAGATTTAGGGCCGATTTGTAGATGTGTTGATCGATGAAGGATGGCTAAAACTGAGTACATCTGTATACGCCAATTGCTTGAGGGTATAAACGAATGAATTGGCAATAACAAAGTTGAACAGGTGTCTTGAAAATGTTTTCTACTCACAAATACTGATGAAAAATGTTTTCTTTACAAGCGTGTGCCGTAATAATTCGCCCATAATCAGAAGAGGGTGGGCCTCTAGTAACTAATCACACAACACAAGCAGAGTGTCCAGTCATCAGAGCAGATCTTGACTGCTTCATTCTTGTCCTTGTATGACAATCTGTGACCAAACAGGGCTCTCCCTGGTCGTGACTTGTGAGAATGAAGAAAAATGTTCACAGCTCGCAGTGCCAGATGACCTGAAGGTGATGTGTCATGTGCCGACAACGTCAGATTATATCTCAGATCGCAAATCATCTCCAGATTTCACACAACTTTTTTGGTCCTGGAAGAAAGAAAAAGTACTGCAGTTTCTTGACGTTAACTGCTTACTTATCAACTTTCAGTACAGGAGTCAAATGAACACAGTGATGAGACCAAAGTACCAGACGCATTCCACTTTGATTTATCGTGGTAATGATAGAGACAGAGAGTTCTGTGCCTGTCTTAGCTTATTGAGAACTAGCAAAAGAAATCAACTCAGGTACTAGTACAAAATTCTGATGATAGTTTCAGGGATTAAGGGTATTGGAACATGTGAACAGTCATCAGAAAGCTGAAATGAATAATGGCAAACAGTGATAGTTCATCAAGACAATCGAGCTATTGCTGTTAGCCATGCTGATGTTACAATGGATTCCATTCGTCAGGGTTCCAAATGGACCACGTGCTTGAAAAACACATAGAACAGAATGCCCGACGTGACAAAGAGGCACAAGAGTACTAACCACATTTGCCACACTGCAGGGGAAAACAAACAGCATCTCGGTAAAAAAAGTACTTGTAGAAAACAGAACGCATGTACAGCAACATGTACCTTTCCAATCACCTGGAACGTCAAGTTTCGTTAGCTCTGCTCCCCACTTATGAGAAGTGGAGATCACAACCCTGCATTACGAGTTGACAAGCGTTACTGTAACTATTAAGCATTTTCAAAAACTGCGTATTGACATCAAATGTAATTTTTTTTAAAAAAACAGCATTCAGCTATTTCCCGTATGTTTGCTTGAGATGACAACACAAGCTCAACAAAGTTGATGTATTCAATCTTCGTTTACATATAAATTTGCAAAAATATATGGAATGTTGGCTGCAAAGTGCAGAGTAATGATTTGGTGCACAATGCTACATAAAGATAATTTATCACCAGATACCAACAATAAGTGGATGCTTGGTGAAACGGTGAGTCCAACTATAACGCTTAGAAAATTTTGGGTTCGTCTCACTACTTGTTCTAACAAAGACCAATTATTATCATTACCTTTCTGTAGGACAAAATTCAATGGATGAAACTGGGGAGCCAAGATGAACCCTCTCGCTCAAGTGCAAAACTTCCATTTTATTTACATCCACAATGCAGAAATCACCATCACAGCTTCCTCTAATAATAAAGGGTGAAAATGCATCCAAAAAAATATAAATATAATCCAAAGGAAGATCGTGCACTAGTACACACACCACACGCCAACAAATTCAGGATTTCGGATGCAAAAGTTGTGTTTGAAGATGAAGTAGAATTGCAAGTATATATGCTCCTTTATTTTATCCAAACATAGCAGATAGCTATGTAAACATAACAGATAGCTATGTTGGTTTCAGTACAATGTAACTACTATAAAGGCTGATAACATATAATCATTAATTGTGAGGTAGCCAGCCAATAAGTTCTTCAAAAAAAATCTTCAGTCATCTGAACACACTTCTGGCACTACATGCAATACAATTTGTTTGTGTAATTTTCCAGAAATAAGAGACTAAACAAATGCTACCAGGCACAGATTGGCAGAACATGAATTTACAATTATGTGCAAGTATATTGTGAATTCTCTACTAACATGTATAATTTTGTCAAAAAGAAACTTAACTAAAGAAGTATACATCAATACGAATGAGTGATTGATTGATGACAAATGCGAGAAAGAAAGATTAATACATTGCTTAATCTGTTTGGAAATGGAAACTATTATGACTATCCCATACCACTATTAAAGCTCTCAAATGTTTCATAACAATAAGAGGCAGAAACAATGAACTTACAATGCGAGATACTTGCCATCCAAGCTTATTGAAAGTGTGGAGATAGGCTTTTCCAAAAGCCTCTTGTACCCGATCCTCTTCCAATTACTTATATCCAAAACCACAGTCACAACGTTATGACCTATTCAAATGATTTGGTTAAAGTGGCTGGTTGTGCACTTATTAACATCTTATTGAGATTTATGGAAATATATACTACCTTTCACAACTGTGCAGAACAGGAAAGGTTTTTTTCCATCCTTAGAGAAGCAGCAACACTCGATTTTCTCATCCTGAAACAGGGGGAGAAATATAATCAATAAAGTCAATTAAATGATTAAATTTCAACTACAAAAATAAATAAAGCAGTAATTTATCATACGATACCATAGATCTACTCAAATTGGTAAGTGGCACTCCCTCATCTATCTTCCATATTCTTGCAGAACCATCAGTGGATGTTGAGACTAAAAATTCGGAGTCTAAGCTACAAAGGGGAGGTAGTATATAAAGATCCAAGGCTGACAGAATGATTTATCGTGCAAAATTACGGTATTGTCAAAAAAAGGTTGTGTAGCAATTATCGTTACTCCAAAGCAAACTCTTAGGCAGAGGATATATTCAAAACTAACAAAATGTTTTGTTACTTGTGCAACGTATTAAATGCTACTAATCTGACTAATCCAGTTCATAGACAATATTAGGGATGGAAAAATCGATTTATGCAGTGGCAATCTTCGTCAAAGAATAGGCATATGTTTCTGCCTTCACCTGATGTCCATGTCTCTGAAAGATTTATGAGCTTTTGGTTCGTCCAGAAGCAAATTTATATCTGGCCAATGAAATACTCTAAGGTGTCCATTCTGTCATGACAGAAAAATGATATCAGAAAACCTTGTATGAGAATTACGAAATCAAACTTGTCTTGCAGAACCGGAGTTCTGATTCAACTACTAACAAATAGAGACGTGTTAAAAAAAAACAGATTGAACAACATGATACCTCACCACCAATAGCAAACTTGGCACCATCAGTGCTGAACGACAAACATTTCTGAGGTCCAACTGATTGCAGGGATGGAACATCCTTCGAAATAAGACGAACACTGAATTCTTCAGTCACCAGCTTGAATAACCTACAGCAGTAAACAAGTTGTACAGTTGGATGATCTTTTTTTTTTTTTTGTGAACGTACAGTTGGATGATCTAACAACACTGAAATGCACTAAGTTAGTGCAAATCAAGCTGCTCGGAATGGGTGAGCTACTACAAAGTGAAACGCATTCAAGCGCAGGAGCAACTCAAAACTCACCTGCAGCCTTTGGCGGTGGCGCAGACGAACTCGTCGCCGCTCGGGTGCACGGCGATGGCGCGCGCCGCGTCGTCCTCGTCGTGCCCCATCACGAAACTCACCTGCGAAGCAACCCGCGAACACAAGCGTGATGAGCGGACGAGACGGCGCCGGAGACGGGGAATCGGTGACCGCTCACCAGGGGATCGGCGGCGACGGCGCAGGCCCCGGCATCGAAGGCGTGGACGTCGAGGCGCGGCGGGGAGGGCGACCCCCGCCCCCGCCATGAACTCGATCAATAGCCTCAGCTCCCTCCTCCGCTCGATCCGCCTGGCGCTTGCTCTTTCTAGAGCACGCCGCCGCCGCGCCGCGCCACGCCACGCCGAGCGTGCGGGCGGAGAGCGCGACGTACGGAATCATCGGGAATTGTTCGGATATTCTCAGCTCAAGCCGGCATGTCGTGGATTCTTCCCAGTCTGACATTGACAAAATCAACAACGAGCTGTCAACGCCAGTATCAGAATTTGGAACTCCATCATGGTGGCTCGGTGGCAAACTGGCAGTAGAACACACATTGACAAAAATCTCGATTGTAAGGGGTAGGAATATGCAGCAAAGCTGCTTGCATCATAATATCATATTGCATGCAAGTTGAACACAACACTGTCTAATTACAATCTCTTACTCAACTATCCTATTAACACATGCCTTCTGCAATCGTGTGTAGCATTTCCTTGCTTCTTTTGAGACTGAAGATCCATATCAGACTACTTTGAGTTCAAATTGTTGTCTTCATCCTTCATGAACTCTTACGAACTGTCAAATTTGCTGCAACCCAAGAGAACCCTCTGTTGTTCTTGGATATTCTGCAGCATGCGCCAGCAAAAGAGGCAAGTTTGATCTCGGTCTCTGCTACTTGAGTTGACTAGGTAGTGTTATCCTCCGATATGCTTCATGGCTCAGGTAATCTGTGATCAAAGCATTTTCTCAGAGCTGCCCTAATCTCCTTCAACATCTCATCGATTCCAATGTGCTTTCTGCAGAGTCATTACCACGAGTCATGCAAAACAGTTCGCGGTAAAAAATATGCATATAGTTTGGTTAAATGAAAAGAGACATACAATACACTTGCACCAACAACAGCTTGAGGTCTTGGATAGTCCCGAAGTTCCTTTTCACCACCTTCGACTTTAGTCCCAAATGAGATATCATGTTCGCTTGTATTTACATTTGAATTTCCTTTACTGATATTATTGTTGTCATTGCATTCTTCACAACCTATTGAGGCTATTTCCAATGCCAGTGAAGATACCCTATCTTGGGCCTACAACGGGATAAAAAGCAATGCATAATAAGAGAAATGCTCATTCACTAACTATACCAAAATTTCATAGTACAGGGAACCACAGGTTTAAGGTACAATATTGCACCTTAGGGAGATCAATCTTATTCAGAACCACAACATAAGGTCGCTCCAGATATTGGGGGTTGTACATCCTGAGTTCCTGTAAATAGACACTCACTGTTCAACACACGTCTTGACTTGAGAAACAGCACATAGACATATATTCAATTTTTACAAACCTTATATCCCATTTGAAATTTACAGACCTCTAAGGAAACTTTTTTTGGCAGGGAAGAAAACAAGTTTCATTCTACCGATCCTATATTTGTCCCAAATGGCTAGATCTTAAGCTCTACTATTAGTTCTTTATTTCCTGTAATAGTCAAAATTCTTGTCAGGGCATTTGAGAGAATAAAGAAGTCTGTGTGCTATGGTATCCCCCCGCTTCACAATGTAAGGGTTTTGACTTTTTTGCTTGCAACATTTAACCATTTGTCTTATTCAAAAGTCTTGTGCAAATATAAACAAGTAATAAGTTGTGCTTAAAGTACTTTTGATAATAAAGTAAGTCACAAACAAAATAAATATTTTTTTGAATAAGACGAATGGTCAAACGTTGCAAGTAAAAATGTCAAAACCCTTACATTATGAAATGGAGGTAGTAAGTTTCTTCACATACACAAATGGCTGATAGGATTTTATCCAACCACCAATAAAAAAACTACCAAAATTCTCTGACACACTGTTGATAAACAAAGAAGAAGAAGAAAACAGCTATTATGCATAAGGAACTTCTTACTTCTCTGACAATCTTATAATCATCCACAGGGTCATCAGCAGCAGCATCAACAACATGGACAATTACTCTAGTTCTCCTTAAGTGTCTCAGGAAATTCCGACCAAGACCCTGCAATGCAATAAAATCAAATGATGATGCCAAAGAAAATAATGAGGAGAAGGAACACGACATTTCCAAAGAAACACTTTGTAAGAAACAGACAAAGTGCATAAAAGTAAAACAGCACCTTGCCCAGATGAGCACCCTCGATGAGACCTGGCAAGTCTGCCAATGTTGCTTCTGAGGAAAACTGCAATGCTCCTAAAGCGGGATCTCCACCAAGCCGACCAAGATTTGGCATTAATGTAGTGAATGGGTAATCAGCAATGTCTGGCCGTGCAAGTGTTATTGCTGATAGAAGTGTTGACTTTCCAGCATTTGGAAGTCCCTGAAAATGCATTTAAGACATCACGCAAACAATCGCGCTGCAATAGAATAGCATCCAAATAAGCCTAAACCCAGGAGACTAGCAGAGACCTTTCCCAACCAAACTCCTCTGGTATCTTGCATTTTTCTTGTGTATGTCATAATATTTTGAGCAAGGTTCTTGTGTATGATACATAAACTAGGAATGGTCTGAACACTTTCTTCCCAAAACCTTGGAGCAAGACCAAAAACATGAGAAATATAGAATAGATAAACTCACATACCACAAGACCAACGTCTGCAACTACCCTTAAGATTAACTCCAAGCTTACTTCCTCACCAGGCTGACCATGAATTAACACCTACAAAGAAGAAAAAACAAAGCCGCGACATAAAAAATATGATGAAAAAAGAGAATAAAAGCAAATACGTTCAAGTGAATGTGGTCATTTGAAATCTTGGGACTATTGAAAACCATCATACTGGCACAATCACAGAGCAGTAGATACCGGCAGTTCAGTGTTCAGTACTGTTCAAGAATTTGCACATAATTGTTGGCATTAGTACTGGTACTTTGGAACGGGAGAAACGCAAACATGGCCGGCAGTGCTGGGATATGAATGCAGGTGCTAGCTATGTGGCGAAGTTGATCGAGGATCTAATTTGCCTAGGGGATCAGAAGGATGATGTGCCGGAAAAGTTGGTCCATGGCTGGCGGAAACCAGAGAGCGGTTGGTTTAAACTGAACACAGATGTGGCTTTCTCCTCATTTGATAACACTGCTAGCTCTGGTATGGTGATCCGAGACAGCGATGGTCTGGTGCAGCGAGCTCGGGCGAAAGCTTATGATAATGTGCCGGACGCGCTCACTGCTGAAGCTATAGCAGCAAGAGATGGCATGCAGTTGGCGGTAATGCATGGGTGTGCGAGGCTGGTGCTGGAGCTCGATAACCAAACCCTAGCGAAGTGGCTTATGAATGCGGAGGGAGGAAGAAGCTCTATAGCTGGTCTTCTGGGTGAGATCAAACAAATGTCCACTCTTTTCCTCTCTTTTAAAGTTGCCTGGGTGAATAGGGAGGCTAATAGGGCTGCTCATATGTGTGCAGCTAGTATTTCTAGTTTTAATCCTGTTTGGAACTGTAATGCTGATGTCCCTGCGTGACTGGGGGATATTGCAAACCTGGATTGCCCAGGTGGCGAATGAGTAAAGCTCGTTTTTAACGCTAAAAAAAAATTTGTTGGCATTAGTGCTTGAGAATTTATTGGTGTATTCTACTGAGTATCGGACGTTCACTAGTATATGTCAGGGAAGTTTTGACCAACTTGAACATAGCTTAATGCCATCGCAAGAATGCAAGTAGGTGCAGCATGCAAAGAACTGAACACAAACAAGGCAACTAGTTTGCAGATTGCACTATGTTCTATGATGGACACATTGCACAAGTATCTATGTGGATAGTGGATACTGCATTATCAGAAACATGAAACTATTTGCTCCAATCTTCACAACCTTCAGAAAATCCAACTAAAACAGGCTATTGGTGAAGCAACCTTAAAGCTACCATAAATTCAAATCCACGTGTACTATTAAAGGTAAAAAATCCTAGTGTACCATAAGGTAACAACTTACCTTGTCACTAGCATCACGCATGATATTAGGCGATAAAGCCATGGCTTTCCTCCTTCTGTACTCAGGCACGTCTATCAAGCTTATCTACAAAAATAAACCCAAATTGTAAAGTCATGACAATATAATTCAGCATGAAGATTTCTAAAAGTGGAACCTTAGTTGTAGGAAGTTATACAGTTTATAAGATCACCCAATTATGAATAATATATGACAATGAGTCATCATGGTTCAAATGCAACCTAGTTTTTAAAACATTTTTTTTGGCAAAAATCAAGTTGTAGTCTCTTTGTCTCTGATATAGCATTTAGAAGACATTTTGGCTATAATACTAAGGTGCACATGTATACAACTTTCTACTGGTAATTCACTTTAGCAGAATTGAAACTAGCACATCTCAAAATGTCCATATGGGATGGCTACCACTCACTTTACAAATCTGCACCGAAATTAACAATCTTAGCATGATGATGAAAGCCTATTAAACGCCATCGAACAATCTTAGCTTGTTCTGCTATCTCCAAATTACAAACACAACTCAAAAGAGTAGAGTCAGCCGTTGATCGAGATGTCTGCTAAGCACAGTACAAATTTGGAATTTGAGCTAGGAATTCACCCCTCCTTTTGCATCAACAAAACAATGGTGAATTGTGAATAACTACCAACTCACCCCGCCTTGTCCACCCCTAGCAACAACAACCTCGTCACCGGGATGAGCCAAATCAGCAAGAACAGCGCCTTTCTTGCGTTTCACAACAGTACCTGCAATCCAATGCACAGACATTAACTTCAAACCTATTCTCACAGAGCAAAATGCTACTACTACTAGTCTACTACTATGCATTTCCAACATCAAATCGTACAAACCTACAGGCACGGGTATCCTGAGCGTCTCCCCCGCGAATCCGCTGTGCATCCGCGAGCTGAGTGTCCCGGTGGCCCCCACATTGCCGCCCCTCTTGGCGCAGTATCGGGCCTTCTCGTGGAACCTCAGCAGCGTCTCCTCCGCCTCGTCGGCGTACACCACCACGTCGCCGCCGTGCCCGCCCACCGGCAGCGCCACCGAACCGTCGTAGTTCCGCTTGTACGACGCCTTCTTACTGCTCCCTCCCCCGCCGCCGCCGCTCCTCCTGCCCCTGCGGGATTTGGGGGAGTCCGCCGTCGAGGGGGAGGCCGGCATGGCGAGGACGGCGCCGTGGCCGCCGTCCCCCGCGCGGACGGTCACCACCGCGTGGTCGAAGTACTTGTGCGCCTCCTTCGCCAGCGCCGCCGCCGCGGGAGCCGACGCCGGCGGCGGCGCGTCCCTGGACCTGGTCGTCGCGGCGGCGCGGCACGCGACGTTGGTGGTCCGCGTCTGCGGTCGCCTCCTCGAGGCGGGTGGGTCGGGGAGGCTAAGCGCCACCCGCGCGTCGCCGTGGACGGCGGCGGCGCGGTGGCCGCGTGCGGCCGCGTGGGAGGGGAAGCGCGGGTGGAGGAGGAGCGGCATGGCGTGGCGTGGCGAGGTGGAGGAGACGAGACGATAAGCAGCAGATGCGAAGGCGCGTGGCTGCGAGGAGGACGTGGGCCTTACTGGGCCGTAGTGGGTTAGCCCATTGGATCGGCCCAGCATGATTAGCCCGTAATGGGTTGTGTTTCCCACCTGGATTCATAAGAAAAAAACAAAGCAAGAAACATACTACGGAGTAATTACTGATTTTTACTTGAAAAAGTATCGACACGTCTATACTCTATAGATACTCCCAACATTTTTCGTATTATCAGTCAGTTAAAATCCAGGGTAGAAAATAGGCAACTAGAGAAAAAACTTAAAATCAACTCTAAAGTTTAAAGTTTCAAAACTTAAATGTTCAATGGAGCTGATAAGGGAGAAAATATAGGGCCTGTTTAGATTGCTACCATTTTTAGCCATACCATTTATTGGTAGTAGCCAAAAAATTGGCTACATTCAGTTTCTTACCAAATATTGGCAAAAACTACCAAAATTTGGCAATTTCACAATAACACCAAAAGTATTGGCAGAATTTGTGGGCAACAAACTAAACACTACCAACAAAACTTGTCCTACCAAATTTTGGCAATATCACCAACTTGCCAAATTTTGGTATTGTCAAATGATGGAATGGTTAAAAGTGGTTGAAATCTGAACAGCCCCATACGTTGCAAACCACGTAAGTACTAACAATCTGGAAACTACGTGCAATTTTGGTTTGATGCCAAAACTTGCCCTACCAAATAATTGGCCATTTGAATAGTACTTCCTCAATGTTTGAATTAGTGCCAATTTTTTCTAAATCCAACACAAACACACAAGCAAACTCTACCAAAATATTGGTAGTGCCAAAACTTGCCCAAGATTTGGCACTACCAATGGTTTGGTTTGGTAGGGCACCAAACCAAATTAGCCCTACCATTGGATCTATGCGTGGGATTTGTCCATGTCACCATGAGTAAAAATTTTACTCCTAGATCAAATTACTTACTATAACTTTTACTCATGAAGATTTGGGAGTAATATTTTTACTTAATGAGTGGACAAATCTCAGACGTTTATCTTATTATTCAACTATAGTTTTCATGTTTGCACTATATGTGGTTTGCACATATTTTTTTTCCTGAAAAGTCAACAAATAAACATGAAATAATTTAATTTTGATTCAGATTTCAAAATTTTCTAGATAAGTATCATCTTTTTTTATTGCAGATACTGGTTTTTAAAAAATAGAACACTAAAAATTGATGTGAATGGACGAAACCCCTTCGAGGGGATTAAGGGGAAAACTAAACGAGCATGAACATGACGCACAGAGGCATGTAAACAACTAAACAAGTCGTCAGAGTATTAAATTGTTAATGGGCAACAACACAAATTTAAGAGTTGATCCCTCCATCTTGAGCTAATTAACCGACTCCAGCTACATTTGGCGACGCTACGATAACCATGCAATGATGCAAAAACACTGTAATTTGTGTGCACACTAGCTACACGCAGCCTTCCACTCGAAGAGATGATCTCGAACTTCCAAACAAAATTGTATCGGAATTCTACAGCCGCTTTGGAGGCATTGGGGTTCCTCCCATGGCCTCACCTCCGCTTGTGTTTGGATTGTGCCTGCTGCCGGTGTTTGGATTGCTCCTGTTACAAGTAGAGCAAATGGATGAGTTAACACTAACAAAACATGAGCAGATGGCATTTCTTCGGTATGAATTGATCAACTTTAGGGCATGATCAATTCTTATAATAATAGTAGTATTATTTAGTGAAGATAATTAATCAAATTGTCAGGTTATATCTGCAAACAATATTGTGCAAATTTTAGACATCTACAGTGGGTTCTCTGCTATGGCAACCTTCTAACATGTATGAAAGGTATTTATGTGTTGTAACTTCAACTAAACTTAGGTGATCATACAATCGTTAATATTGTTGGTGATGACAGTAGGCATTCACGCAACAAAGTGTTCTTTCAGGTTGCAAAATTTAGTTACCCTTTCTCCAGGTTGCCATGCACCACCATTGCACTTCTGTAGCTTCTTTCTATTTTCAGCAACACAACTCTCGCAGTAAAAATGACCCAATTTTTTGGCTTCTTTGGTGGTCAAATCAACACAGGAAGGGTGAAACCGGCAGGAAAATGTTTCACAACTTCAACAAAGAATCTCTGGAATTGCTGGGTAAAGCTGGTAAGGATGTATATAATGAACAAGAGAAGCTCGAAGAATTGTAGCTTGTACTCTCTCCATACCAAAATATATCAACCTAGAATGAAATCAAACTCATACTAGGATAATATATCTGAACAGACCTTTGTCCAGATATATTGTCCTTGGATGGGTCTAATCCTATCCTAGGTTGCTATTTTAGGACAGTGGGAGTACATGAATCTGTTCGTCGTAAG
>CM002481.1:27042208-27106644 GCA_000325765.3 Leersia perrieri | reverse complement strand
TGATGGTGAATGACTCCAGGAGACGCTTCTGTGACTGTCGTGTCTTGGGCATCTGAGGTGGCGTATTGGAGGGCGAGGTAGAGGATCTGAGGGCAAGGAGGTGGATCAAAGGGCGAGATGGTGGATTGGAGTGTGAGGCGACGGATCTAAGGACGAGGTGGTGGATCAGAGGGCAAGGCGGTGGATCTAAGGGCGAGGCGACGGATCTGAGGGCGAGGAGGCGGATCAGAGGGCAAGGCGGTGGATCTAAGGGCGAGGCAGTGGATCGGCGTGCGAGGTGGCGGATCTAAGGGCAAGGCGGCGAATCAGAGAGCGAGGAGGCGAATCATCAGAGGGCGAGGCGGCGGATCGGAGGGCGAGGCGGCGAATAAGAGGGCAAGGCGGCGGATCAGAGAGCGAGGAGGCGGATCATTGGAGGGCAAGGCGGCGGATCAAAGGGCGAGGCGGCGAATCAGAGGGCGAGGCGGCGGATCAGAGAGCGAGAGGGTGAGACGGCGAGAGGCGAGAGTGGAAGGCTGAGATGTAAAGAAAATTGCCCCTTTTGCCCCCCCTTGAGCCAAAATGCTTTCGCAAGCTGTCTTTTTGTCCTCACTTTCTCCACTCCTCTTTCCATTTTGGTTTCCTCGGACGCGAACACACCCGGTCGGACGCACAACCACGCAACAAGTGGACGGGGTGGCTCGCGCAGCATCTGCAGCCATCGGGTGCGGAGGAGCCCATCCTGGTCGTTCATTTGTTACGTGGCTAGGAATGCTTCTAGATGGTTCAGATATGGACAACTTGGTTAGGTAAGTGCTGGAGCATGTGGCAATTTGGGGGAGACTTAATGCAAACCATCTATTTCCAGCCCCCCTCCGCTATATGATTGTAACGTGGCCAACCTAGGGATCAAACGACACAGCCTGCTATATTTTGTTGTTGGGATAGATTTTGCTGTATGGTGATGTACTGATATGACTAGGGCAAATTGGCAATGATGCCTAGCTACATGAAGTGATTTGCTACTTTGTCATATTTTGTTGTTGTGATGTACTGATATGGCAAATGATGTACAATTGTACATCCTACATGAAGTGATTTGCTACTTTGTCATATTTTCTTGTTGTTGTGCATGACACTAATTATTGTTGCTCATTATGTATTGCGATTTTTTTTTAATGGATGCCCACATTCCTTTCATTTTTCTTTACATAACCCTATATTTGGGTGCATTGTCCTATTACTAATCTGTACTTTTCGACTAGCTATATCCATAATTATTGCAATCAAAATTAAATAAAATCTGTTTCAAATTTTATTTAAAAATTTCTATGCACTAATTATTTACTCTTGTAAAAAAACATATGATGCAACCATGAATATTTCAGTCATGGTCAGGCTCAGTTGGCACCTAAATTTGAGCTGCTCCATTCTGTCAATTCTTAAGGGTATAATGGACATTTCCACAAGTAACCAGTGAATTGAAGGAAACCAAACGGAAGGATATGTAAGGGATGTAAGCGAAAACTCAAGGGTACAAAGAGGATTGGGTAAAATTGAGGGCAATTGAGGGGCTGTGTAGTTTTGATGGGTATTGATGGAATTTTCCCAAAATTATTTCCCGTGAAAGTAGTATTGAAAACTCCACCAGTTATGCAAAAACTGTGTTTCCCCACGAAAATAGCATAGAATCCATCCATGTTGTTTAGGAGCATGGATACCTATCAATGGCTTAGTAAGTGGAATGCAAGAACAAACAAAATTTCACTCTCTGAGCATGCGCTAAAACATGATTAACACCACAACCGTCTGGGTTGATAAGCAGTTCATCAAGTCACAAAATATATTCGAGCTCAAAGATCACCACAACCAAGAATCAAGCTTAAAACCTACTCTGGTCACATGGAGACCTGGAGTCAAGGGCACCAGTCCTATGTACTCCAGCTACAATTCTACAAGACTCTTGATGCAGTAGGTGCCCACAAGGAACCAGCCAGTCATCACCGCAGCGAAAGCAACCAAGCCAATCAGGAATGTCATGCCACCAAGGAGAGTACCGATTGTGAGCACCAGCACAAACGGCAAGAAAGTCTTCACCATCGATGCTGTGCTCACCCAGCGGCCTCGTAGGAACATCACAGCAGCCAGGCTGACCACATTCCATTTGTCATGACCAGAGTAGAATAGCCGGTTCAGATTGTTCGCAACAAAGGAGTGGCAGTTGCAGGTGAACAGACTGTAGCTCCTGAGCTGGAACTCCTGCACACCTTTCCTCAGCGCATCATCCCATGTTGCTGCCCCTTCAGGTTCAAGAAGCTTATAGCACTGCAAATTATCAGGAGATTAATGTTTGGTGAGCCTAACATGGTTAAGGTATTCAATAGTTCTACGGCATTGCATGTTGAGAAGGTGTAACTAGGAGGAGGCAGTGAGAACGATGTTAACCTCATCGCTGTTTACTTGAATATATCGTGCAACTGCTCCAAATGCAAAGTTATCAACTGATACAAAATTGGGCCCAGCAAAATCCAAAATCACACCATCTTCTCTGCAGATGCCAATGTGACCGATAAAGGGAATCAACCATGAGATTAACGGTAATGGTGTCCATACTATACAACAAGGAAAGCGAGCTCGTTTTGGGTCAATTTGACCAGGCTGGCTCCTATCAGTTTCCATCAGGACACTATAAGCCTAAGCTGTTGGAAAAAGAGAAATGGGTTAGCATTGAGAAGAACCAGTGCACAAACATGTTGACAGGGATACAGGCAAAATACACATAAAAGCATGCATGCTAGGAGTTCATTACTTAAAAGTAGCTTATCATCAATGTACTAAAAGCCTATAAATGCAAATTTCAGGCAGAGAGAAAGGAATATGCTTAAGCTTGACTACAATGGTGGAAAATGTAGGGAATGAGGGATAAATTTGAGGAACAGATGCAAAGCAAATAATTTTCAGACTAAGTTGATTTGTCAAAATATAGATGCTAGAGTGGAGCTAAATTACACTGGAGGAATCTAAAATCCAAAATCCTATTTTATTTTCCTCATTGAGTATGTACTGAAACAAAGGTGGTGTTATCTACAGAACAGGTCAGGATTGATTCAAAATATTCCCTGGGTTTTCATCTCAGAGTGACAAAAGGGCACAATCCTTTGACTGGAAAAAGTATGATTTATCTCAGAAAATTCATTAGACTTGCAGACTAATTATCTTGTTAGAATCAGAACCAGTTTTTCCTCTAAGGTGATAAGCATTATAATCAGGCACCCAGCTTTTGTAACAGAGTTATCTACCCTCCCCTCCCCTACTAGAGGCCTAACAGAAATGTATTAATGCGTCTAACACAATTCACATGCATAAAACACAATATATCAGTATTTCGTGATCCTCATAAGTGTGCCATAAATGTATTCCCCACACGTCATTTAGCACGAGAGGGTAAATTATTAGTTTCTGATCTATTGGAGGGTCTATGATCCAATCAACCCTGACAAAGCTTTCGCCCCTGTAATTCTATCCTTCAACGAGTACTAGCAATAATAAAACAGATAGAGCAAAATGCGAGCAGTATGCTCCACAGTGTATTCGACCCCATACGAAATTATCGGTATTCATTCATTCCTCGTAACGGCCTTGCCCACCCGATCCGTCCCAAGCAAAAAAAAAAAAAGTATGAAAGAATCAAAGAACTATATTGTAGTGAGGAAATAAGATATCAAACCTCACCTGGCCCGCCCACTGGTCGCCGGTCGCCGGCACGGCCCAACCACGCCTCCTCCGTCCAAGCTCCGGCGGCGGCGCCCGCAGCTCCCACTCACCGGCCTCCGACCGACTCTCCGGCACGCACCCCTAACCCTAACCCTGCCTCCGGCCCTCCAAACTCCCCTCCCCTAGCCTGGCCGCCGCTCCTCCGCCGTCGCCGGTCAACCCGAACCCTCGCGCCTCCGCCGCTCTCCTCCCCAATTGGCTGGCTCGACGGCGACGCGAAGCGAGCCCGAGCCGAGTGAGGCGTCAAGCCAAGCGTGATGGGCTGATGGGCCTTGTGGGAGCGATCGAATGGGCCTCAGGCTTGAATGGGCCAGTCTGACAGCTATGCCGCTGATAGATTGTTGGGCTTTAGGTTGTGAACAGGCCAGGCCTTACTTGGGCTGATTATTTGAAACTCTAGCCCCGCGCGATTCTCCCTTGTTCCGTGGATTCCACGTACGCGCAGCGTGCCTGCCCGGCCGTGTCCTTGTCCGAATCCGAATCGAACTCCGCCGCGTGCGGCCACCGACCTGGCTCTCTCCCGTCCCGGCTACAAATACACACACCAATCCTCAAGCCATGGGCATCCATTGCAAAGGTTAATTCGAACGATCTCACCACCATCCGTTCAATTCCCTAATCGATCGGTCGATCGAAAGCTTCGTTGAGATCGATCTAGGGAGAGAGGGAGGCGCGATCGATCTTGATCATGGCGATGGGGAAGTTGGCTTTGTACGGTGATCTCCTCGGCATGAGCGCTCGTGTAGCCGTGCGTGCCTACACGCACCTCCCCCAGACGGCACGGATGTACTACAAGCCCCCCTCGACGACGACGACGCCGCCGCCGACGACCGCCGCGACGGGTGACAAGAGGAGCGCCTCCGCCGCCGCTGCTTCGTCGTCTCGTGTCAAAAGCAAGAAGAAGCAACAGCAGGAGGAGGCGGCGGCCAGGGTGGCGTTGGACTCCGCGGACATCATCCTCTACGGCGTGTGAAGCAATGCATTGGTTGCTCGGCAGCTGCAAGATCGAAAGATGTAGCGGAATTCAGTCTGATGGAGTTAAATTTGTGAATGATTCCATTAGTTTTTATTTTCGTACCCATTTTATGTTTCTTCAGCTTCGGGATGTTTGATCCTTGTAATAGTAAGTAATTACAGTATAAATTATACTTTTTATGTTTCGAAAGTTAAAGAAAACATGTGGCAGTTTTTTTGGCAATTCGCTATCCTAAATTGTTAGGCCCTATTCGTTTCACAAGTTTTTCGTAGGATTTTTAAAGGAATACTGTTTGATAGGAATTATTCCTATCCTTGCATTCGGATAGCATTGGGAAGCCATGGAAATAGCTCTGGAAATTTTCCTTTCCTACCGAAATCATAGGAAAAACGAAGGGAAAAAAAACATCCACTCAGATCTCATTTTTTCATCTTCCTCCACACCAATGTTGAATCAGCGACTGCTAGACGGCCATTAGTCACTAATCTTCATTTGCGCGAGCGGGAGGGGAGGACTGTGACTGGTGGCTGCCGTGGAGGCGAGGACGTTGAGGTCGGCGTGCAGAAGTCGACATCGACGCAGATCAAGGCCGGGGTCAACGGCCGCCGTGGAGGCGAGGACATCGAGGTCGGCGCCAGCAGGAGGCGAGGGCAGTGGCCGGCGCGGCGCAGCGTGGAGTCAAGGCCGGACGCCGGTGGAAGGCAGGGGCGTGGCCGGCGCCGTGCGGGGCGAAGGCGAGGGTGACGGCCGGCCCCGTGCGGAGACGAGCCTGGCCGCGGGCGGGAGGCGACAGTGGAGGCCCGCGAGCGCCGTGGAGTGCAGAGGTGGAGACGAGGGCGGGGGATGACCGAGCGTGGTGAGGGGGAGAGGAACGGCGGTCGGCGGGTGGTTGAGACTTGAGATAAAAGAGGGATTTATTAGGGGAAAAAGTAAATTACTATTATTTTCCTTTCCTTCGATCCGAATGAACTTTACCTCAGTATTCCTCTGTTTTACGATCCCCTGTTTTACACCTCTATTCCTATAGCTTTCCTATATTTATCCTATCCTACGTTTTTCCTGGGCCTTAAGCAATTTTACAACTCTTGGAGTAAAAGGTACCAAAATTTTAATGTAAAATTTAGTACCTCCTAATATCTAAGATACTGAGAGATACCAAGTTTACACTAGAAAAATTGATAGCACCTTAGACTATAAAATTGCTCCAAATTTTTATATGGTTGTTCATCTCGATTGACAACGCCGGGGATCAGCGACAATGTCGCGACGACTACTTCTAATAACATCTTCGGTTGTGCTCTTAGCTTATCTGAGGTTTAATGTTGAGTCGTAGATTTGATATGTGCTTCACCGGACTCACATACTGTATTGCTAGCTATCAAATTCTTCGCCGTGCCTTTGCTTCACCGACGGCAGCTTCCACGGCTTCCTCTCCAAGGATGATGCGCCACCTACTGCAACGACTAAACTAGGAAAGCACAAATCTTTTTTTGTAGAAAAGGAA
Source organism: Leersia perrieri (assembly GCA_000325765.3). NCBI lineage: Eukaryota > Viridiplantae > Streptophyta > Magnoliopsida > Poales > Poaceae > Leersia > Leersia perrieri. Next base: position 27,100,411 of record CM002481.1, on the reverse strand, counting down.
AGTACGAAACTAGCTGATAAATTTAACACTTTGGGACAAGCCCAAGCATGAAACTAACTCATATTATCAGTGAATTAAAATCCAAAGCTAGAAAATACTCCCTCTGTATCTGAATGTACGACGTTGGTTGGTTCTTTTTAACTAACCAGCGTCATTTGGAAATTTTACAAACGAACGACAAAGTAGATGACGGATTAGACAACTAGGAAAACAACCTTTAAAATCAACTCAAAAGTTAAAAGTTTCAAAACATAAATTTTCAATGGAGCTGATAAGCCAATAAACAAATGACAATAAACAATTTAATTTTGAATCATAATTCAAATTTTTTTGTGGAAAATTCAAGTGTTTTTTTCAAATACTAGTTTTCAAAAACAGAGGACTAAAAATAAATATGAATGGAAGAAACCTTTCAAAGGGAAAGAGGAAAAACATAACTAGCACGAAGACCACAAACAGAGAGGCATGTAACAAACAAGTCGTTATGATATTATTGATGGGCAGCAACACAAAACGCCTAGCATCCATCTTTTAGCTAATTAACCGACTGCAAATACACAATGATGCAAAAACAATGTAATATTTCACACTGGCTGCAAGCTGCCTTACACAGGAAGAGACAATCTCAAACTTCCAAATAGAACTGTATCAGAATTCTACTGCCATTTTGGAGACATGGAGGTTCTTCCCATGGCCTCACCTCCGCTGGTGTTTGGATTGCACCTGCTACAAGTAAAGCAAATGGATGAGTCAACAAAAACAACATGGTCAATTCTTATAGTGGTAGTATTATTTAGCGAAGCTAAGTTATTGGAACCATCAGGTTCTATCTGTAAACTATATTGTGTAACTTTTAGACATCTGTAGTGGGCTCTCTACTGCTAGGAAAAATATGTAACATAAACCTGAAAACTACCATTGGGTAAAAAAAAATGGACGTCTATGATCTTTCTACATCACCATGAGTATCTAGGAGTAAAAGTTTTACGAGTAAAATTCTTACTCCGTGATGTGGACAAATCCCAAGAGTCTATCTTTGGTTCCAATGGTAGTTTTCATGTTTGCACTACATAGCAACCTTCTAACATAAATTATCATCTTTTTCAACTTCAATTAACCTTAGGTGCTAATATTGTTGATGATGAAAGTAGCTATTCATGCAGGAAAGTTTTCATCAGATTGCAAAGTTTAATTACCTTTCCTTTAGATTGTGATGTATTACCATTACACTTCTGTAGCTTCTTCCTATTTTGAGCAATACAGTCTTCACAGTAAAAATGATCCAATTTCTTCGCTTCTTTGTTGGTCAAATTAACACAGGAAGGATGAAACCTGCATGAAGATATTTTACAACTTCAACAAGATACAATCTGAAGTTGCCGGATAAAATTGTTATGCATGTACATAATGAGCAAGAGAAGTCTAATTGAACAAGCTAGAAGAATTGTAGCTTGTACATGAAACTGTCCACCATAAGGAAAACTTTTCCTTTAAAAAACTAAGGAAACCTCAATCTGACTAATGTATAATACACTTTTCCCGCAAAAAAAATGTATAATACACTTCTCAACACATTACCTATTTCGACATTAAATAGAGTTAAACTACTACTATCCATTTTGTATCCTACAAGAGGCCTTTTTACTCATAGAAATAAATGCATGTGAAGATGTTCCCTCCCACAGGTTTCTTTCGACAAGGAGTGCACAACAATGGGTAAGAACTCTAACACTCTCCCACAAGGACAAGAACTCAAAAGGTTTCTCAAGTGAATATCGGATATAGTTGTTATAAAATAAAATCAATATACATCCTTAGTTTTTCTTTTGTTCATTTCACTTTAATTTTGGAATTTCATACATATATATAATGTAAAATAACCATGCATAACTAAGAATATCTGCCACAGTTGTCCAGTGTCCCCAATGAACCATTGTACTTGTGAGGAGCAGTACTTTTTTCTTCTAATGTTCCATGACAAGTGTTGACTTGGTGGAATAAGTTTTTAGCCTGCAGAAATCTTTTTTTTTTTGCTTTTATAGTAGAATATATGGTTTGCACTTGTGAAACTTAGCTACTTCACTACTAATTGAAACATGTTTTTTTATCAAGACATACAATTAGTTCCACTGATTACAATTAACATAAAATTCTCAAGTTTGATAGCATTAAAAAAAGCAGTTGAATGAATCAGCTTTATCTCACCAGTCAGCGCAATCTTCACATTCGACCATAAGGTCATCAGGATTGTATGGCATCTCACACTTGCAAAACCTGATATGTCAATCGATAATTTATAAAATAATTATTGAAATAGAAGAATTGAGCATGTGTCATACTAGCAAACAAGAATCTCAAGTTTATATCAATAAAAATAAACATTTTGCCCAAGAATACAACATTCTGTGCACTACTGGTTGGAAGCTTCATGCCTCCAAAAGGGAAAAAAATATATGCTCAGCCCTTCGGCTATTACACTAATTGATAGGCTTGCAATAATTGAGAGCAAATATATGATATGGTGTGCAAGCTGAATAGGTATGTCTTGTAAAGGCATTCTCCCAGTTCAGACTTTTAACTAATGAACAACATTGTATAAGTGGCTTCAGAAACTAAGAGTTTTTTTTAAAAAAAAAAACGTGTATCTAGAACATTTGCTCAGTGAATATACTAGAAATAATAAGTACAAAGACATGTCTAACAAATTTAAAGGTTTGTTTGGTTCTTACACAGTTGCACGGTCAGGGATAAAGCTACCTGTAGCAGATTTATACTTGAAGCGGCAGAAGAAATCCTCGGCACCGATAGTTTGAAGCTTGATATAATCTTGAAAGTTGTGGACATAACACTTGCCCTCTATGGAGTCAACACTTTGTTGGTCATAATGGTCAGAAAGAAATACTTCCTTTGAACCATGGAATGGTTGCCGGCCGCCAATGGACTCTTCGGGGCGGTAGTACCACCGCACCCGGAACTTCACATTAGCGTCTTGAGCTCCTGATCCCTCGATTTCCTCAACTCTTGCGACATATGGTTTCTTGGACGGGTCAGGTGCCATCAGAAGCACATAATCCCCAACTATAATAGACATACAACATAATTAATCATCATAAGACTAGACTATGATTAATTAATCACCATAAGACTGGAAAACACTCTCCTCACAAGGCAAAACCCTTATGTTCATACTGGTCAAAGCAATATAGGAAAGTATAATACATGTCTTTTGACAAAAACATACCAATAGTTTGTTGTATGTAACAAGAAGCTAAGACGAGAGTGCTTAATATCAAGTCAAGTTGAACGCTGAATAGAATAATTAATGAATTAACAATAGTCATGACTCATACTTCATACAAGAATTTCACTATAAATTCAACTTGTGAGAACATTGCTGTATGTAAAATTAAATTTTTTGCAGGGATACAAACAACTAATTCAATCTTCATATCACTCCAAACCAAAATATTAACTTGGTTAACCCAATGAAAAACCTAGATTTATAATCAATAGTGCACTATCACTATGAGGATGGTTATGCATGATCAGGTTAACTCCATCAACTTTAACCTTACTTTGTTACGCACATCCAAATTTTACATCCGTATTACACTAAGAAAATAAAGCACATGCCAACCTTATACAGAATAATGTTTGATACCCATTCCCACAAGATATTTGCTATGCATCTTTATAAAATTCACATTTTACGTAGGATTTACATCAAGATTCATGTTTAAAAGAAGAAAAGAAGAAAAAAATAAAGCCATGGATGTTGTTGTGCTACAACTTATGTTTGAGGAATACAACATAATTATATAGTAGTTACAACTCAATTACATAGTAGTTAAAATGCATTTATATGGTGGTAGCTACACTTTTTTTAATGGAGAGATGGTAACTACATTTTAATTGAAGTGAAATTAACATTTTTAGTAAATGTGTTGGTAATTTTATTATTTTAAATTAGAAAACATAAACTATGCAACGACATAGATGCCCAAACAGCATTTAACATGCATATCAATACCGCTATAGGAATGTTTGAAATCCGCTATACCATCAATCAACATAACAACTAACAAGAGAATAATACAAACAAACCTAGATTAGGATGTATACAATCAACCTAGATGCCAAAACTAGATTTAAGATATATATCAATACCGCTATAGGAATATGTATAGTCCGCAATCCTCTATAACGAAATCAATCTGCTACTTCTCCACTATCCGCTAATTATTTAATCAATCAACATAATAATTACCAAGAGAATACAAAAAAATCCTAGATTTAAGATGTATACAATGGACCTGGACGCCCAAACTATATTTAAGATCTATATCGATATCGTATAGGAATGTAGAACCGCAATCCGCTAATTGCCATCAATATGCTACTATTCCTATATCCGCTATTTAGTCAATCAATATTTCAATCAACAAAACATAACAAGATGGTACCAAAGAAGAACTGGATTTAATACATATATAGAATCGCCCTAGACGCCCAAAGTGCACCCAAAATTTCCCCCTAAAAAACTCTAGAAAGGAGAATCGGAAAGGCTCCTCACGCTTGATCTTGATTGGCCCTTTTAGGCCCTTGATGGTGAACGACTCTAGCAGACGCTTCTGCGGCTGTGGTGTCTTGGCCATCCGAGACGGCGGATTGGAGGGCGAGGTGGTGGATTAGAGGGCGAGGCGGCGGATTGGAGGGCGAGGCGGTCCGAAACGACGGATTGGAGGGTGAGGCAGCGGATTGGAGGGCGAGGTAGCAGATTAGAGCATGAGGCGGCAGATTGGAGGGTGAGGCAACGGATTAGAGCATGAGGCGGCGGATTGGAGAGAGAGGCGGTGGATTGGAGGGAGAGGCGGCGAGAGTGAGAGGATGAGATGGGAACCCTAGAGCCAAAATGCTTCACACGCTTTGCCTTTTAAACCTCGCCTTCTCTCACTCCTATTTCCTTTTTTTCCCTCAGACGCAAACATGGTTGGTTGGACGCAACGCGACGCAAGAAGCGGGCAGGGTAGCCCGATGCTGGATCCACAACCACTGGATTGGTGGGAAGGAGCCCATCTTGGTCGTCCATTTGTTATGGTTGCGAGAGCTTCCAGATGGTTCCGAGGACAACCTGGTTGGATTAGTGTGTGGAACATGTGGCAAAAACATTTTGGTGGAGAAATTTTTTTTACCATTTTTGGTAGATTTTTAAGGCAAACCATTTATTTATGTGCGCCCCGTTCATTAGAAGATTGCCACATGGACAACATGGGGATCGAACGACGCACTACATGCACACTGCAATACAGGATAGAGTAACATCAGATCTGGTCGGGTTGGCTTATGTGCATGCAATATGGGTTAATTGAGTCGATAGGCCTGGAAGCCAATCTGATGCTCCTGCGTCATTCCCAGTGCACGTGAAGTTTAACAGAGTGTGTCATATGGCTACACCGTACACGGTTTACATCATGTCTCCGTTTTTGGTTATCTTGGACGCGTACACGGCCGTTTGGACGCACCGCAACACAAGAAACGAACGAGGTGGCTCGAAGGACAGTCTGGTTGGACCAGTTTGTGGAACATATGGCCAAAACTTTTTGGTCGGGACATTTTTTTACTATTTTTAGGGAAGACTTTAATTCAAACCATGTATTATGTGCACCCTGCAAACCATGTATTATGTGCACCCCACATGTTAGATGATTGCCATGGGACAACCTGGGATCGGACATCACACTCCTTTCGACTCCACGTGCACCGCAAAATAGGATAGTGTAACTGTGGATCCGGTCGGGTTGGCTTCCGTGCATGCAAGATGGGTTAATCGAGCCGGTTGGCCTCGGAGCCGATCCGATGCTCCTCCATTCAAATCGCGGTGCATGTGATGCTCCTCCGTCCTACTTGCAGTGCGTGTGATGCTCCTACTTCCTATTCACGGTGTGCATAAAGTACATAACCGGTCCATGTCTCCACCAAATTATTTTCCAACATATGGTGACGATCTCTAAACAACAAAAGCCAAAAGGGTGTTGTTCATAGGCTGATTTGATGAAAATGGTTTTGATATTAGTATTTATGGTTTATAATGGCTCTAACAGTTTCTTAATTCTGAGGTAACTGTTTCCCGCAACAATATAGTAGAAATAAATTATTTCTGGTGAAAGTAGCACTGAAAAGTTCACTTATGCAGAAAATTGAATGTTTTCCTGCTAAAATTGCATAGAATTCCTCCAAATTGTTTAGGAGCAATGGCTTAGTGAGTGGAATCGAAAAACAAACAATATATCAAGCCACAAACAATATATCACTCTAAGAATATACTTAAAACATGATTCACGCCGCGGCCGTCTGGGTTGATAACCAGTTTATCAAGTCACAAAATATATTTTAGATTATAGGTCTTCGCAGTCAAGAATCAAGCTTAAAACATGCAATAAGGTATAAAAATGAGAAGTGTGCATGTTTTAAGCACCACGACAGCCTTGCAATAAGCTCATCGATGAGCTTCACCAGTCCTATGTATCCTCATCTGCGAGCTCCACTCGCCAGCACCACGACAGCCTTGCAGCTTGTGCCGTCATGCAACCGATGGTGGGACCGTGGGAGATAGGAGAGAAGTGACCGAAGTAAGCAGTATAAAAATATAAGAGAGAATGGCAAGAGGGACCCACAAAATTTTATATCTTATATGATGACAAGTCTGCCACATCCGCAGCACCACGTAGACAAAAATAGTGTAAAAACTACCTGAGGGTGTAATATGAATCATATTGAAAGTGAAGGGGTATTCAATACCTGGTTTTAATCATTGAAAGTGAAGGGGTATTCAATACCTGGTTTTAAAGTTTAGGAATAAGTTTTAGACAAAATTAATAGTTTTTTTTTATTTGTGGGGGGTTGGAGTGGACTTTTTTTTTAGATAAACAGGTCTGCACCTAGCTTTTATAGAAAGCTTAACGGAATGGACTTTTCCCTAGAATAATTGGCAGAGCAGGATTTTCCTGTTCTAAAGATGGCAAACAACATCTCAAAGCCGCTCACTGTAAATCGTATAATAATGAAAAGCGCGCTAAATATATTAACACGGGCAGGTGATTAATACACCAAGCTTTCACCTAAAAAAAAAGAAGAAAAAAATTACAACAAACCGAATTACTAAACCAATTCATCGTGTAACCACCAGGAAAGATTATTACGTGATCGAGCGAAAAAAAAAACACAACACTAATTAACAATACAATATTTAATCTTAATTACGCAAGGCAGTTGCATTTTGCTTGCACGATCGATCGTTCGATGCCATGGCAGGTAGCAACGTGCACTGCCAATTAGTGGCCAGAGCTCGGAGTGGGAGGGCACTGGCCACCGACGTTGTTGCCGTACGTGCAATTCGACGGCTGCGATGACGCGTTTGTGCCGGCGAGCTCCACCGCCACGGCGTCCGGCGGCGGCGGCGCCAGCGGCCTCGCCGCCGTGCCGTTGCCGCTCCTCCCGCCGCCGGAGGTAAGCAAGATGACCACAAGAACCGCCGCTGCGAACGTCACAGGCCTCATCGTCGATCAACCGATCGGTGTCTGTCTGAACTTCTGAAGAATTTTTTTCTTAGGTTCAGAAAAATATTCTGAAGAATTTGATAAGTGACAACCTGCACAAAACTGTGGACTGCCTGTACTTGCTGTTACCTGAACAAGAACTGCAGTGTTTTGTGATGTGTTATTCAATTCTTGAATGTCTATTTATATACACGAGCAGGTGTACGGCCTAATTTGGAAATGAGAGAGATCGTATTGGATCGTGATTTTGACTCGCTTCATTCCCTCCCTGGGATGCTGGATGAACACTCCACAGGATTTGACTAATTGACTCATTCAGTAATCCCTCTGAGTTTCAGGCTGCATGCGAGATGAAACAGCAAGGAAACTAATAGCAATGTCATGCGTGATGAATTCTCACTCCTTTTCTTTTCGCACGTGTCAATCTCTTCCTTTCTCTCTCTGCGCATATCTATAGTTCTATACATCATCTCTTTCTCTCTCATCGTTGTGCGCATGGTAACTTGTGTCATGTGTGTGCTTGTGAGTGGGATGGAAGCTGCAGGAATAAAAGACAATTTTGTCGGCAAGAGTTTTCAGAGAACTGCAACCAAGCAATTCGTGCACTTTGGAAGGCTGGCTGAATTTTTCCCCAATGCGAGTCCACCTGAGAGAAAGAGAGAGATGTACGAATACGATACGTGGCCGCTTGTTTAACAGGTAGGATTATATTGGGTTGATCATGCAATGCGCCTAACACATAGAAACGAAAATTGATCAGAGCCCTTTCGGTTGATCTGGTCAGCATCCATGTCAGATTCAGGTGTCTTCAGAGCTAATCTGAAGCCTGAATCTTCAGTGCTCTCCATCGGAACCTGCGTGTCACACGCTGAAACCGGGGCGGCTAGCTTAGCTTATCTGCGTATCAAAAAAGAAAAAAGTTTGACAAGATGCGATGCATGCGCAAATTTGCACTCCATTTTCGTTGAAATTTTGGTCTGGCTGACCCAACCTGTCGTCTACTTGTCGAGATGAAATGTTGACAATATATACAGAGGTACAAAAAAATACATGAAAGATGTGCAAAACTGCAAATTTAAGCAAGCACTGAAAAAGTGTGTACCATGCATTGGTCAATTATGGGCACTCAAAAATCCACACTGTATTGTACAAGGAACACTCCACGCGAAGAGCACGGCGCACTTGCCACGGTGCAAAACCTACCACCACCACATGACAGCAACCGTATGCACACATGCACATTAGATTTACAGTCAGCAGCTTAAACCATCATTCTTTACACCCTGCATCCACATAGTCAACCGTCAATTACCTTAGCTAGCTCATTGAGATGATTAATAATATAAATGTCAAATCACAAGGATTTTTAAGTTTACAGAATTGGAGAAGTAAACAATGTTTATGGTCAGTACTACTTCTGATGAATTTCTGCCCGACTGAATTTGCATTACCTCTGTCAAACTTGTAGCCATGGATGAAGCTTCTGCTAATCACAATCCTTCCAAGTGATCCCCATCTTTCGAAGCTCTCTGAGGCTACAAGCAATGCCATGGATCAGCTCCTCACCTTCTTGACCATTTTTCAGTGAGTTTATGCTGTGTTCAAGGAAGCTACGGTCTGCTTCCAGTGCCCTCAGCCTTCCACTAAGTTCAGAGATCTCATCCTCAAAAGAAACCAAGTCATTCTCACTGACCATTGCATAGTACTGACCCTTAGGATCATCTTTTTTGCCATGTGAAATTTCATTTTTACCATTAGGAAAGTACCTAAAGTTTCCACTATTTCTTGTTATACTTTTCTTGGCTACCAAATTGGCCATTTCTGCATTTTCATCAGCATCTTGATACACATCCTCAGTGTCTGTGACATCAAATTTGTCTTCTTTGTCTTCAATCTTTGCCGCATCTATGAACTTGCTATTGTTAGAGAACTGGTGTAGCTTATGTCTCAGTTTCTTCAGTTGTTTCGCTATGTAGGCCTTCTCATCCTCAAACAAAGAGAGTGACCGAGCTGTTCTTGACATGCTAGGCTCACATTCTTCTGAACATGAAAGCTGCATCGCGTCGCGTATTTCGGTAACAAGCAAATGGTCTCTAAGTTTGTTCTTGTAGCTTTCGATCTCAGCTTCGAGTTCTTGCACCATGGCAGCCATCTTCTGAAGATCATCACGGTCATACTGGCTTTGCTCTTCCATCACCCGTTGATACTGCAGTGATTCCATCTGCAGTGCTGCTTTCTCTTCTTGTAACCTGGTGATCATAGTCATTGTTTGGCTTGTAGCAATGGCTGAAGCATTCCTCTCTTCCTCCAGCTCCTTGTAGAGAAGCCTTATCGATTTTCGGTCCAATTCGATTTGCTTCTTTAGTTGATCAATTGTACAATCTCCTTTGGATTCATCGGGCATGCTCTCAGAAACACCTGAATAATTCCTCTCAAGAGAGAGGGCTCTAGTGATATTGTTCAGTATGGCTTGTTCATGTACACCTGGGATGTTGATGACGTCATTCGAAGAAACTTGTGTCAACAGTATCTTCAGATCTTCATGAGCTCTGAAAGAATCCTTCATTGTGGTTCTGTCAGTAAATTCAGCTTTCGGTTCTTTTTCCACGGTACTGGTCTCAACAGGCTTATAAGACACTAATAATTCCTGAGCATTGTGCCAAACATCATCGTCAGATTTATCTACTGCAAAAAAAAAAAAGCAAGCTTATTCGTAATCCGCGCAATCGAAATAACCAAATAGAACATAATTGTTCTTTTTACATCTCGAAAGGATAATACATACCTCCTGTGTCTGAATCTTCAGTAGCATTGCCATCAGTTTTGAAGCTGTGCAACTCTGCTGAAACTTGTGAAGTCTTACTGTCAGAAACACCATTCTTGAGTTGTGTCAAGTCAGAGTTCTTAGCCACTTTGTCCTGTGAAATTCCATATGGAGGAATGGCTCCTGGAATCTTGGCTTGTGGATGGCTCAGAGTAAAATCTCCCTTCAATTTATCAGCAGCATCCTCCAGCAAACTAGTAACACCATCATGTTGCCAGGGCTCTGATTCAAAATCAGAAGTCTTCAGCTCACTATACCTGACATGATTGATCTCATCAATAAGCTGGTCTCTTGAGAAATATCTAGAATTGTCCTCAAAGTCAATGCCACTAGCTATGTTCCGAAGAACCATAGAAGGATAGGATTTCACTTTTAGTGGATTTGAGCAACATGAACACAAGGCATCTTCCTTGACCACTGATGATTCAGTTTCATTGCCCAAACTGAAGCTAATCCTGCAACCTGCATTGCCAATGCCAACACCGAGCTTCCCCGCCAGGGACTGATATGTCGCAAGGTTCGATTTCTTGTCAGTGGCAAATGAAAGAAGGCAGGACTCACACATGTTGTGGACATCAACAAGCTTTTGGTGAATGTGGCAGAATGCCCATGATGATGCTTCTGCCTTGTGAGAATTGCACATTAGATCACGGTAGAAGCCCGATTGCGCCGTGCCCAAGACATGATCTAGCCTTGTGCACATTGGACATGGGGGATGGAGCTTACAAAGACTTGCGAATGTTGTCGCAAGATAGGATAGTAGCCCTTCAAGCAGTAAAAGAAGCATCAAAATCCATTCCAGGATTACTGAAAACAGTACAATAAAGAACTGCTGATATCTCCAGGTTTTAATGGTACTAATTCTTGGAGCCATTGGCATTGATGTCAACTTTGGATGACAAGTTGTCACTGAATTCATAAACAATTAACCTCTTTCCTGAAGGAAAACATTTTGCATGAGAGCAGAGAAGTATGACATAATAAGATTACAGGGAAAACCCCAAATCTGGAACATAGTTGAAGTAGAGGTTATGGCGCTATTAGAAGTTCTATTAAATATTGACATCTCCCACTAAATTACCGTTTTGTAGAGATTCAGGGTTAAGGGTTTTAGGAAGAACTAGAGTGTTGCAGTGCAGCAAGAACAAGAGAGTTTCCCCAATATAAAATTCCCAAAGTAAAATGTCAGCGAATTATCTGTATTATTTACACAAGTTGCAGCTCTAAATGGTCCAAAATTATGGAGAATCCTATCTGAAACTATGCAGGAAGGCAATATAACAAGAACGCAGACAATTTTAGCTTTCAGAATCAGCTACAATAAACGAGTAGCACCAAACACCGAGATGAGAAACCCACTGTACAACCCAACCCTCGAATGGTACCAGAAGAAAATCTATTGGAAATGTAAAAGCAAATCAAACAAAACAAGAATTATCCAATTGCCTCAGTGATTAAAGGAAAAGAAATAAAATGATTCATCTAGCATACCTACATCTGATTTTAGAAGGGGTCATGGATCATCTCTTGTCCTTAGGGTAGGAGAGAGGAATGAGGAAAGAAGAAACTGCTCCTCAGAGGCTCAGATCTCCCCTTTTCCTCGTCCCTGCAGCACTACTCGTCAACTACCAAAATACCAATACAAGAATCCTAAAACAACAATTTTACTTGCATCAATAACTACATTCTTTATCTAAAAAATCATTAAGAAGCGCATAGAAAGAATTGGCAAATGGAGCATGAATTCGAGATAGTACCTCTCAGAACTTGTCATGCCAGGCTGGAAGAGAACAGAAGATTTAACGGAATAATTGAATGTTGATCTTTTCTTTTCAAACTGAACAAGGTACAGATAGCTTTCTCATTTTTTTAATTAATTGAATAGCGAAAAGAAAAGGCCGTTTAGCTGCAAACAACTCATACCTTGCGTCAGTAATACTTCATCTTCCCTTTTAACATATCAACCCTGGAAATTTTAATATAGCTTAACTTCTACTGAATATTCATGCATTCCAAACAGGTAACGATGTTATTTAAATGAAACATGTTGATAGACTCTCCTTTCCCAAGGAGAGCTAAAGTTGGCATGATTATATTATTTGGGGAAAAAAATGGTGATCATGGACAGATTAGCTAAAATGTCCAGCGCACCGGCCGGGCCCAACACAGGTAAAACTTACACTCCTGACGCTGACGCATGGGCCCAATCTGGTTATTATTAACTTCGTTAAATTATCCTCTAAGGTGGCCTGGCCTCAAATCAACGTGTTAGACTTAAAAAAAAATCAACGTGTTAGACTGTTAGTATCCGCTGAGCATTACCCAGTTAAGAAATCGCTGCTGATGACTAGCCACTGATTGTATCAGATTACTCCAAATTCCAAAACATGCTGAAATACTAGCCAAGACAATTAAGGTGCAGAAGATTCATTCATCTCTCAGAGTGGCAGACAATGAACTGTGTAATCATGTGACACGCCACAGGGTACCATCATGAACCAAACACTCCACAGGATGGATGCATGCAACCGGATGCATGAAGCCTTGACAGGATCTGCAAAAAATAAATGCTAGAGGATTTGCAAATTCCAGTCAAATATCAATATCAAGAAAAATGCGACAGCTCAGCTCAAAGATCAGTTCATCAAGGGCTTAAAGGACACAGCGTCTTCCTTCTGATGGAATCCCTCGACCATTTACAACATGGAACACAGTACATGGTCCCAGCAACAGAGTTCTTACACAGCGAACGCGAAAACAAGGAAAGGGTTCAGCAGCAAGCAACACCATCCTCGGCACAATGACCTTCTTTTGGTGATATGAGGTATAAATTAAATGCAAAATGCCATGAAACCGAGACGACTAAAGTTAGGTTTTTACAACGACATTCGCAGCACTTGGGCTGATCTACAATCTTCGGAGGGCCTTCAGCTCACAGGTTTGACAGCTCTAGTTTTGGCAGAGACACCACTTTTTGGTGAGCATTGCACTCTGTTAGCATCTTTAGGATTCGCGATGCTGTGACGATGTGCTCGATTAGATGTAGTGGGTTTTGTTTCCTCTGGTGTTGGGGGTGCATCACTGCAGCTCCTTCTCCTCGTAAACTTCGGTGATTTAGCACGAGTTGGAGGAACCTTTAAAGAACAAAGACAAGTGAATGTCATAGAACCCGCCAGTAGAATAATCAATTATGGGAATTGAAACTGCTTAAGATCCGTGCTACAATAACAGAATAATATGCATTAATATTTTGTTATTGTAAAGAAGGAAAAGCCTTCTCAAGCATAGCCTTCTTATGTTGTCGCTGTACATCTAGCTTTGGAATTTTGGAAAAATCTGTTGTTCAGAGATAATAAGTAAATTAAGGCATCCTCTCATTCTTCCAGCAAAGTCGCATCCTCCTCCATGGAGTTAGCAATATATCTTGAGCAATAACATTGCCAATACTAGCAACCACAAGTACATGTTTTGAAAAGAAATACAAAACATCAGAAATTCAGAACTAATACCTTCTTAAGTTCAGCCTTTGGAGGAGGGCCCTCTTGGTAGAAGCTTGGCATGGGTTTTGCCCTGATGACTAAGGACTTCCGTAGTTGTTTTAAAGCTGTTTCTTGTTCTTCCTGCGCCCCCAAGAAAAATGAACGTGGGATTTGAGGCATATTGGTAAAAAAGAAAATTGCTAGGAGTTGTTCAAATGTTCTGCCTAGTGCATTAATCTTAGTGCATCATAATACCACTCTCCATGATATATTTAACCGTGTTTGACAGAGCAATACATTAATTAGATCACCAGAAAGATAAGATGTACCAAATCCTGAACAGTTGAAAGCATTATGTGCTGATCTTGCTTTTGTACAATTAGTTCTTTTAATAATAAATGACTAGACTTGTTGAATCAAAGAGATGAAACAAACTTCAGCTTTCAATAGAACAATGAAATTTAAATACATGTAGAAATCTGAGAACTAAAACATGAGAATAAAGTAATATGTGCATATATGATAATAAGAAAAGATATAAATTTATTATACATAGCAAAGCTAAGGGAAGGCAGTAAGATTCAAGTCAGGAATTAATACATTAATATAACAAGGTAGCTAGATGCAGGCTGCAAAGCTTTTGTGGTCCCAATAGCAAAGAGAGACAACAAGGATACTGGCCTTGTAAATGTCCTTTCTCCCAACAAAAATAGCACAGGAAACAATTGAACATTTGTTTCTATCATGACCTTTGGCAAAGTTTATGCGGAATGTCATTGGTAGCTATTTCAGATTGAAAAAACCTCATAATTTGCAACACATGTTTGGTGCATGATTGCTGAATTTTGACAAAGAAATAAAAAAAAAAACTGGTTGTGGTAGGATATACTGCCGTGGTTTGGTCAATCTGGAAAGCCAGAAATAATGCTTGCTGCAGAAATAAATTTCCTAATAACCGTGTTGAGATGATATACAATATATGTTTCTGGATAACTGAATGGTCTAGAATAAGGAGGAAAATACAAGAAGGCTAATATGGTGAGTACAATCAGCTAGGACAGGTGGTCAATGAGGTCTATGAAAGACAAAACCATGGCTGGAGAATTCATGGAGGAAGACTACAATGAAAAAAAAAAAGAATGAGGAAAGAGGCAAGCAAGGAGAAGATGATGCTGGAGATGGGACTTTGTACGAGACAAAGATTGGTGCTCTAGAAGAGAAAAAATGGGTTTGGCATCTGTGTCTTCATACAACGGCCATCTTCCAGCTCAACTCTCGGTTCTTTGCAGTCGATTTTGCATGCTTTTGTCGCCTGTTTCAGGTGGAAATTGTAATAAATGTTATTGGCACTTTGCGGCTGACTTGGTAGCCACTAGCAATTCCATTCTAGTTTTTTTTAGTTTTTCCAAATGCCTGTAAGATGGGATGTTGTACGTTTCTACTTTCTATTAATAAAAATGGGAGGGGAACCCTCTGTTTTTCAAACATAGGAAAAAACACAGCCCAAAACAAAACTCAAGTGTCCTTATGATTAGATATCCCCGTGATATAAGGCACAATGCAATTCCTACCTTTTTCCGGGCCTCAGCCTCATTCTTCTCTGCTTCCAAAGCCTTGTGTTTCTCTTCTAATTTTGTATAGTACTGAAGAAATAACAATTACTATGAGCACCAGCTATTTTTAGAATAAAGTCATCACTAGTTAGTAATAATTAATACATATTTAAACGAACGTCATGAAATAATGCGATCAAATTATGTATGCACCTCCTTCCTCTTATCAGCACGATCAGCACATACAAACGAAGGGGCAACACCAAAAGTAGCTTTGGTTTTGCCAGCTCTTGTCGAAGTTGTGGTTCTTTACACAGCTCAGGAAAAAGGCCATGCATAGAATATTTGCATAAGACAATAGTTTCAAACAGTAAGTAAAATAATATCACAATTTAAAATGTTTTTAGTACAAAGAATAGCATTATGTTGACTGAGAATTTGTAAATTTCAGGTTTACAGAACTTATCATTTTTAAGTTCGTTTTGTTTTCCAGTTGTCACTCTAGAATTGAAAACAAAATACATTAGAAGCATCTTCACATAAATAAAGGCAGAAAATATCATAAGCCAAAAATAAACAGAGACCCGATGTATTTTTATTGAAATAGAAAAAGGATACGAAGAAGTCACGGAGCATGAGTCCTCCTCTTGGTGTTGAAATGTATGTTCAGGCTGTGCAGTCTTCTTGGGAGTAATCAGTGCACTCTGCGATAATGATTAGTGTAGTTGTGTCAACAGAATCAGATATCTCTGCAAGGCTTACTACATGACATATTCAGGCAAATAGATACACCCACTGGGAACCAAGAAGACAGACACACCATCAAATAGGTTTAGGTACAGTTTACAAAACAAACTTGCAATGTTCACTTGGAAACAAACCTTCCAAAGGAAATTGCAAAGGACTTCTTCAATTTAGTAGCTTTGGTATCTAAACTTCTAAAGGCGGCTTATAGCATTGATCATCATATACTCGGTAAGGCTACCTACGCAGTACTACAACTACATGGTATGCATTAGGGTGAGAACACAAAAATTGAAACAGAAATAACTGCAAGATATAATATAAACCAGAACAAGAGTCAAATGATATTGGTAGCATCATGATATAAGGACAACAAGTGTATATGACATCAGACATACCTTCTTTGTCAAGCTTGCTGGGGAGGAATTGTTTTTATCACCAGAATTCTCTCCATTGCTAGAAGGATTAGCCGCCTTACTATTCCCTACTCCATGAGACTTTCTTTGTGTTGAAAGAGAAAATGGTTGGGGAACAGTACGTTTAGACCTATCTGACCCAGAAATACCAGATTTGGCTGGTGATTTGGGTGGGCCAGATTTCTCTTGATCTATCAACTTCAGTGAATCTTGGTTTACACACTTGTCTTCCTGGGTTTCACCGTCTATATTTGGTTCTTTAACACAAATTGTTTGGCCTTCCTCACAGTCATCATGATTATTACTACTAATAACTTCCTCTCGATCGTCATTGTTGACATCTGGTGGGCATATAACGACACCGTCTGATTCTTCATCTGTGGACATCTCCACAGGCTCCTTCACCATCGGACTACACAAATTAGAGGAATATAAGCACAACTCAGCACAATTATAAACAATAAGTGCAACCACATAAACTATATTCACCACAAATAGCATGCAAGCAACTACACTACATATAGAAATACTCAAGTACCGTGGTCATGCAGAAACAATAACTACAGAACAGTTGCATTTAGTGCATTTTTGCACAAATAAGGCTTCTACTGATATAAAGGCCAATTTGTCACAGAGATTACCTAATACCACACATAAACAGCCGGCTTTTATGTTTGCAGTTAGGATATACTAAATTGCATGTAAAACGGAAAAAAAAAATGCAGCTAATACAGATAATAAAAACCAAAAGGTCTATCCTGGTTTTCTTGGAAACAAAAGTACGGAATACTAACTAACATAAGTACAAGGTTTGCAGAAAAAATGGCCATATCCCAATTGTGCATCAACAGACCATAGGATATCTAAAAAGGGCCACACAGAGTCAACTTGCACAATCCTAACATCAAGGCCACTAGAACATTATCTCAAAAGCTTAAAATCAACAGCTGTAATTAAAAATGTAAAAAGAGATGTAACACATAACATCTGAAATTGCGTGCGGAAGTTCAGAGGCACACTGATCAGAACCTCCTCACAGCAATCCGCAAGACCTTGAATGGTTTCCTTGCTCAAGGAGATGGAACATGAGTCTTAAAACAAGACTTCAAATATAAATCCACTGCAACGACATGCATAATAGGGCATGATACACCTATAATATCCCATCCTGCATAATAGGGCGTGATACTCATCCTCACCAACAGGGGATAAAATCACTGGTTATTGAAGCCCCTTTGTTCCGTTCGCCTCCAGAAAAGGATCATTACTTATGGAAATCAGTCCCTCAGCCTATCTTATTAAGATTTCTACAATAAACAGCAGTATCTAAGGCCAAGCTATCTCATCCAGTAACCAAACCCTAGATCCCCGTATAGACTGAGAAAAAAAAAAGCATCTTCAGATCGCCAAAAACTCCCACAAATCATGGATAACGCAAGCAGATCCAGCATCCACCTAGAAGATGAACACCACCACCAACATTGTTCCATGAACACAGGCACACCCACACGACCCACCCACCAGCCCACCACCCCCCAAAAAATCCAAATAAAATAATAAAATAAATACCAAAATCAAAATGCAGCTACCGCTACTGCCATTACATGCTCTCCACCCCCTTGTTCGTCAGATCCCACCGCCTCCTCGCCGCCGCCGGGTCGCCGCCGCCCTCGCCGCTCGCCGCCATCGAAACAAGACGGAACGGGGCGCGCTCGATCGCCCCCCGTTCCGCTGGGCCCTCGGCCGACTACCTCCCCCGCCGCCGCTCGCCGGAGGCTAGGCCAGGCTCCGCCGCCGCCGCCGCCGTGGGTCGGCTCACCCACCCACCACCCTCGCCGCGGGTCGGAAGTCGGAACGAGAGAGGAGAGTGTGCACTGTGAAAATGTGGCTGCCTCGTGCACGTTTGAGTCATACTAGCGCAAGTGTGTGCGAGGACGTGGTCGGCCCCACGTGTAAGTGGTGGTGGCACCCAGCTCAGAGAGAAATATCGAATCAGGTACAAGCGTACTAAGGCCCCGTTCTTGCATAGAAGCTGAATTTTTCTCTTATTTTCTGTGAGTACGCTTTACACACCGATAAATGGTGTTTTTTTAAAAAAATTATATACGAAAGTTGTTAAAAAAAATTTAGATAAATCCATTTTTCAATTTTTTAGCAGTTAAAAATCAATTAATTACGTGCTAATGACCTATCTCGTTTTGCATGCAAAGACAATCCAAACTTTACAGCCAGTTTCGAACGAGACCTAATCCTATTGTTCAAAAATCAAAATTTAGGGTACAAAGGTATGTATGCTCCGACCTCAGAAAACGCCATGTGTTTTCCTCAAGGAAATGATGTTCATTGCTCGGTAATTTGAGGATAATATATTTTCCGGGCGTGTTGTAAAGCCTCGCTCCAATTCGAGGTTTTATTTGGTTTGTGTTATAGTTTAATCATGTCGGTGAATACTCCAAAGTTTTATATAGTTCTAAACAGAGCTTGTTATGGTATATGTATTGCTTTGGATTATTTTACGTAGATTGTATGGCTACAGATAGAAAACAAGAGATATTGCTCGTTATTGTTGCGTATATTTGATTTTTCTAGTGACTCATCAAATATGGTTTTACCATGTTGTCTATTCTTTTCGTCTTAAAATATAAAAAGTTTTGAATGGACAGAGGTTGTAGCATGTTATGAAAACTAATTAAACTTAAGGTGACCCAACCATGCGGTGTTAGGCTGCGTTCAGAAAAAGCAAAGAAAACAGTGCCCCCTAAAACACACAGTAGAAATGCTACAGTACATGCGTACGTAAAACGAGGTGCTAAACCGTGTATTTTTGGAAAAAAATTCTACATGAAGTTGTTTAAAAAACAAATTAATCTATTTTTCAAGTTTAAAATAGCTAATATTTAATTAATTATGCGCTAAATATTTCTCGTTTTACGTGTGACACTATTTTTTTAAAAGTTGTTGAGCACCTTTTTTTTCACTCAAACGAACGCAGCCTTAGTGTTGATACAAAGAACCTTGAAAATAAATATCACAGAAGATCCAAAACAACGGAGCTGTGAAGACAATGAGGAGGGCGACCTGTCACACCGAATGAGCTGATAACATCGGATGCTTCTACCTGACAATTCGGCCGGTCAACTGTTGGCCTCACAGCAGCTCACCTCTCCATTGGCCGGTTTCAGGGAGTGGTCAAGCATTTTAATGCCTCTGTTTGGTTGGCTCCACGACGTGGTTGGTAGTGTGTTCTAGCTCTAATCACCAGCTAAGTGGTGAAGTAATACATTAGTGCATAGTACTACTAGTACAATGCACCCATTAGTGATTTAATTAGTGAGTGCTATCAGCACGGGAGTTTCATGCCTACGTTTGCTTCAACACGATTGAGCTAGCTTTTCAACCGAGCATCTAGTTGAAGCGTGCGCGCGACTTCGGTAAGGTCCGTTTAGTTTTTCAAAAATTTTCGCCTAACAACGTCACATCAAATCTTTAGACACATGCATAAACCTTTAAATATATATAAAAAATAAAACTAATTGAGCCTAATTAGGCCATGATTAGCCATAAGTGTCATAGTAACCCACATGTGCTAATGACGTCTTAATTAGGCTTAATAGATTCGTCTCGCGGTTTACAGGCTAGCCGTGAAATTAGTTTTTTCATTCGTGTCCAAAAACCCCTCTCGACATCCGGTCAAACGATTGATTTAATGTTTTTGCCAAAAAATTCTGGAACTAAACAAGGCCTAAGTCGGACGCTCGCGGGATGCCGGCGCCATCACTGCATTCGTCTTCTTCGCCGTGACTGTCATTCTCTGTCTCCCCCGTCACTGCTGACCGGACTCGCCGCCACTAAAAGACACCAACACAGCCAATAAGCTCTCTCCTATCCTATTTTTTTTGCCTTCTTCCTCTTCTTCCTAGTCTCCGGTGTTGGCATCGTAGTGGCTCGTGTTACAAGTGTCGGTCGCCCTCGCCGCACACCCACCCATCGTCACCCTCCATCCCCACAGCTTCGCGTGACGCCACCACCGTCTCACCGCCCGTTCATGTCCACCGCCAGTTTGTCCGCTGCCATGGCCATCCCTCTAACCGCTAGATAAACCCAAGCTTCCCTCCTCCTCTCCCGCCCCATCCCCGGGCACTAAATATGTGGCTAGAGTTTGCTTCGTCATCGTCACCGCCTCCTCGTCACAGCTCGAGATGAAGACATTAGATCCTAACGCTAAGATCTAACGGTCGTAGTTAGGATCTAACGTCAACCGTCGGTGACAGGGGGCATGCGTATGGATGACATCGGCAATTTTGTTATGTGTGTAGAGATGGTGTGCGTTTGAAATAGTGACACCCATTTTTTCATGCCTTAATCTCATCAATAGTGGAAGAAATTCATATGTGGTTGTACGTATAAGATGACATTTTCTGTGGTAGTGCTGCCTGATAGAGAATCATCGTAAAAAATCTTGATGATGGCTTATCCGCTTAGATTAGTACAAAAGGAAGCCCTTTTATGCAAAATGGAAGGCAATTGCCTCTAAATCATGCATGATACCTTAATTACTACCCAATCCAATTGCCACTTTATCTTTCTTCAAGTAAATCAAGGTTTTCGAGTTCAACTTGTAGAGGGCTTGTGGATGAAGTCCCATAAAGCAAGATTTCCATTTCCAAATGAAGAATGGTTACCATCCACATCAGCATTGCGTGTCTGGCTTCATCGTAGGCCTTTCATGCCGACCGAATTTGTCGCATAATTTTTTTGATAGAATTTGTCGCATAATTAGGAATGTCAAAAGTGTTTTTCGAATCGTTGGGATAGTAATAACTTGTCACTATTGCCATTGGCTAAGCAAATTTCTTCCGTTGACCGTTGACTAGTACGGGAGTACTATTCAGCAGTGAAGCCAGCTAATGCTAGGCCTGTGAAACTGTGGTCGAGTGATTGAGCTGGAAGAAGCCTAGAGGCCTGGGCCGAATTTTGTGTTGGGCTGGAAATCATGGGTAAAAGAAGTGCCATTGCAAATGGACGGCCTGGATTTCCTTTTTGGCCCACTCGCTACATTGCCATACTCCCATGGTACAAGGGAGAAAAAAAAAGGCAAAAGCTCCTGATGATTTGAAAGCGCCGACGTGACACGCAATTCCGTGGGCAGCGTCTTGCATGGCAGTTGTACTGGATTGAACAGTTGTATAGTACGGAGTACTCGGTTGAGTAGGCCCGCTCGCAATGACATGTTGTGTTTGACGGAACAAGCAATTTTTTTTTGCGTAAACAGGAGGCCAGGAGGTTCACATAGCCATGTTTGAAGAAGGGCTAATAATTAGCCTTCTGAAATCTTGTTATTTTAAAATATTAAACGTAGATTAATTACAAAACTAATCCCACGACAACTGGGCTAATTTACGAGACGAATCTAATGATGTATATTAATCCATAATTTGTTAATCATAGATTAATATACATCATTAGATTTGTCTCGCAATTAATCCAGGAATCGTGAGATAGATTTTGTCGGTAATATATGTTTAGTACTTCTAAATAACAAGAATCTAGAAAGCTAATAATTAGCCCTCCGGATCCAAACAGAACCGATATCCATTGGCCAGTGAATTCCCAAGCCCATTTGAGACTTTTTTTTTTGGGTGGGGGGTGGGTGGGAGGGTTGTAAAGAATTTGAATCATATTTGGTCATATTCAAACAGAATCAGATGGATATTTCGAGCTGGCTCGAGTGTTCAAATCCAAAAAATCCATTCGTTTTGTACTACTAGTAATTGCAACTTTAGTTCTAGCCCTAGGCCTAGTCAGTTCAAACGCAGGATGGAAACATTGCAACTTTGCGAGAGAGAAAAGCACTAGCCGCAGCATCAAGGACGACGGAGAAAGCAGCAGAAACCGAAGATGGTAAAAAAGGCCAGGAAATTTCAAAGTGAAGGAAGGCGAGCGCGCATCCAAATAGTGCCAAGTCACTGGCGGTTACAGCGAATCTTTACTTTCCAGCCACCTACATTTCCGGACAATTTTCAAAACCGAGGCGGCCTCTCTCTTCCATGCAAATTGGCAATGGCAACCACGTGCACCGTTAGGACGAGATATACACGTGTCAAACCGAGAGGCTGTCCACGTGTATCACCTGTCAGGCGGCCGTTCGAACATGAAGCCCACACAAGTCTAGTACTATCCGTCTCTCTCTCTCTATTGTTGAAGTTTCAAAATTTCCCCGGGCTTCAAGTTTCAAAGCCCATGAGCGAATCTATAAACTCCATAGATAACCCTAGCAAGGCCCATCAACCTAATAATACTACTGATAAGAACGAGATTAACGAGGGCCTAATACATAAAAGGATACACTTCAAAACGCATTGATTGACTATTCAAAATTTGACAACAAATGCATCGCGACTTAAAAGCAATTTATTTTTTACAGCTCATAAAGCGCCGTAGATTAGGTACCACACGTCGGGTACACGCCACTTTAAATTTGGAATTGCCTACAAACTGGATCGAGCGCAAAAACCACACGCCAAGTCACAAACTCTGTTCCAATTTCAGATCTAGAAACAACGAAGGAATACAGGTTACCAGTCACAAATTCTATTTCAATTTCAGATCTAGAAACACCGAGGAATACAGGCTGCATAATACTAGTAGTACATCATTGGTAAATTAATACAGTAGTAGTAATTAGCTAAGGTGATTTCGACAAATATAACAAGATTGTTACTGCCACAATTAAAAACTCGACCCAAATCTACTTGAGAAAATACATTGCCCCTAACACAAACTGTCTCGTAGTTCGTTCGTCGTCGTCGTCGTCATCACCCCCCAATGGGTACGAAATGACCAGTGTACCCCTCCGAAATATCAAATTTACAAGCTAATACCCCTCGACCCTCCTCGCAACTAACAAGAACAAAAAGAGAAAAAAAAAACAGCTAAGAAATAAACCATGGTGAAGCCCTAGATTGCTCGACGAAGATCATCGATCTACTTCTTGGCCTTCCGCGCAGGCACCTTCCTCGCCGGAGCCGCCGCCTTCTTCGTCGGCGCGGCCTTCTTCGCGGGCGCCTTCTTCGCCGCCGCCGCGGGCTTCTTGGCCGCCGGCGCCGCCGCCTTCTTGGCCGGCGTGTCCTTCGCTGACGTCTTCGCTGCCTTCGCCGGCCGACGAGCCGGAGCGGAGGTCGCCTTCGTCTTCGTCGCCGCCGCCGCCTTCGTCTTGGGCGCCGCCTTGGCCTTGGGTTTCGCGGCCGGCTTCGCCTTCGCCTTGGGCTTGGCTGCAGGCTTGGCCGGAGACTTGGGCTTCGCCGCCGCCTTCGTCTTCGCGGCGGGCTTTGCGGCCGCCGCCTTGGGCTTCGCGGCGGGCTTGGCCTTCGCTGGAGCCTTGGCCTTGGGCTTCGCGGCAGGCTTGGACTTGGCAGGAGCCTTCGCTTTGGGCTTGGGCTTGGGCTTGGAGGCGGCGGGCTTGGGCTTGGGCTTGGGCTTGGCGGCGGCCGGTGCACGCGTCGGCGGCAACTTGTAGGAGTTCTTCACCTTGGTGAGCTTGCCGGCGGCGACGAGCTTCTTGATCTGAACCAGCAACTGCTTGCGGAAGTTGGCCGGCAGCTTGTCCTTGTGCTTCTCCTCCAGAAACTTCCCGATCGCGTACTGACTCGACCCCGTCCTCTCCTTCAGCGACGTGATCGCCTCCGTGATCATCTGCAAATTCAAATTGCGACGAACACCACCATCAGATCAGATCCAACCCAAAAACACACCCGCAGCAACGAAATCAGACACGAAATCGAATGATCCAGTGTGTGTTTGCTTAATTACATCGGAGTAAGGAGGATGGGTGGCGGTGGCGCGTGGCTTGCGAGGCGCGGCGGCCTTCTTCGCCTTGGTCTCCTTGGCCGGCTTGGCCTCACCGCCGGCGGCGGCTGTCTCCGTCGCCCCGGCTGCGGTCTCCTCTGCCGCCACCTCGGGCTCCGTCGCTGCAGCGTCGGTCGCCATCAATGCACTACAACTACCACTTCTCGAACCTTCCGCGCGCGAGAGAGGAAGAACGAGAAACTCGCCGGAGTTGAGAGAGAAAGGGGAATTTGAGTTGGCCGGAGCAGCTTCTCGCCGGTGAGTGGGTGGGGAGGTCGGAGCGGAGGAATCGGTGCTTATATAGTGGGATTCCTCGCGATGACGAGGCGACCCGAATCCCGCGCTCTGATTGGTCGAGACCACCTCCCCACGGATCGCCACCCCACGCGCCCCACATTAAACCTCATCCGTCGGATCTTCACTGATCGAACGGTCGATACTGCCCCTCGTCCCGTGCCACGGATTGCTGCCTCCCGGTTGGCCGAGAGCAGCCAGCTCGTCTCGACCCGTCCAAAAGTGTGCTTCTCCCCCGGATTTGCAGACGATTTTCTCGCAGTATAATTAACCAATTTACATGGAGTTTTTTCGTGATTGTAGGCATGGAGCATAGCTTTCCAATGAGTGTGATTTTGTTTCATTTGGTTGGGTATTCTGTGAGATATTGATCGGAAAAGCAGGACTGGTCTGGAAGGCGGATTTGTGTGAGTTTGGAGGGGATTTCCGGCCGGCGACCGGTGATGCTCCGGCGAACATTGCTTAAAATCGCCATGGAAATGTATCAGGCTAGCAGGGTAATCCAACGAGCCCAAAATCTCGCCGATCCATCGCCGTTTTGACGGTCTACGGCCGGATTGAACGCGACCCAACTGACACACCTCGGAACACTTCTCGCCGCCGGTGTGTGAGTTCGCCGCAGGTTTGCCCTCTCCGGCGGCGCCGTCGCCGGATTTCTCGCCAGAGAAATGGACTCCGGCGGTGGCTCCGGTCATCACAGCGGTGACCCTGCAGCTGCATTTGTGTTTACTCGTCGGGAACTCGATTAATCTGCTGTGGAGTGATCAAAAGCTCGCTGCTGCCGTTGGGGAAAGCTTGGCTGCCTAGCAGGTGTTACGAGTTTGCTTGTTCTTCGTGTATCCCAATTTTGTTCATCGATTCCGTCGATTTTGTGGCCGTAAGTTGAATTCTGGATTTGATTTGTGGTGGAATTACAATTTGGTTTCAACTTTTGAGAGATTTTGTTGCTTTCCTAACGAATCGATTTGCCCAGGAAGAGGTCAAAGTAGGCACAAGGTGCAGTACTCATCTTGGGCGTTGGTATGAGCTGGTCAAATTGGAATTCCAACGCATGGAAAAGGCCCAAACTTTGTAATCGTTTACTCCAAATCACTAAATCGATGTTTCCAACGTGTCAAAGATGATAAGCAACTTCAGAAATCTCAAACGTGTTCGAAACTTGCTTGTCTTTATAACCCAGCACCAGATAAGTTCCATGGTCTCGGTTCATCGTGAATCAGCGCGACCCAGGAATGGGCATGCATATGGATACACTCGTTTTTGTCATCTTGAACACCAAAAAACTTATCTTGATCTGCAGAATTGGGTTCTTCACATCAGATTAATATCAAGATTGATGAACTGCTTAACCCATCATGAGTAAATGACAGAAAATGTACAGCAAGATGGTGTTAGGGCAATACAGGTGTACCATCAGCTCGCTTACATGATATGCTGCTCGAGAAAAACTTTGGTTGCCTATCACCATGGAGTTAAAGAGAATTAAACTTTGCAACTAGGAGTTCGGGTCGTTAATATAATGAAATTCAACTTTTAAATTCTGCGTCAGTATTGACTATAACATGATATGAATTTGTCTAGTGCACCCAGCATCAGATAGCTCCATGGTCTCGGTTCATCGTGAGTCAGGGTAACCCATAAATGGGCGTGCATATGGATACACTCGTTTTTGTCATATTGAAGACCAAACAAACTTATCTTGAAATGCATAATTGGGTTATTTACATCAGATTGGGATCAAGATTGATGGACGGATTAACTCATCATGACAGATAATACAGCAAGATGGTATTTGCGCAATACAGGTGTTCCATCAGCACTCTCGTGTGATGTGATATGCTGTACTTCACCGGAAATTTTGGCTGGGTATCACCATGGAGTTAAGAGGCTAAACTTTGCGTTTGTAATCAAGAGTTTGGCTCGTTAAGATGATGAAATTTAACTTTTAATTATGCATCAGCCTTGACTATACAGGATATGAATTGTCTGCTAGCGAGGAAAGCACTTCATATGCGGTTGACCGTTCCAAACCACTCTTGCTTCTACCTGGGCACCCTCGGTTTGGCATCTTTCTTCCAAATTTAACACAGTTTTACTTTTAACATCTCAAATCAACATCACCGGAAACAGCAGAACTGACATGCCCTGTCTTAACACCTGTAATACAATCTGCCCCAAATTCAGCTGCAATTACGGCCAAATCTGCTAAAAAAAATCGATGCTGCTGCTGCACACGCGCGCTGATGATTTGCCTGTTTGGTCTCGTCTTGCAACGAGAAAGTTAAACTATCACCAATCCGAGCGAGAAAACTAATTCGCATCTTGAAACCGGAAAGGTCGAGTTTTTCTCGCAGGCAAAATTATGCCGTGACAGTGGATAGCTTATGGATGATAGCAGCATCACCAGTGAAGTCGAGTGGCTGGGAACAAAAGAAAAGGAACTACTACTACTCCTTTATCTCTCGGGTTATAATACATGTCACATACAACAACATCAACATGGGATTCTTTTCCTTTCTACTCATGTTCCTCTCCATTGTATCGTCGGTCAGTCGTTATTTCCCGTTGCTGACGAAGAACAAAGTGCAGGGACACTTGGTAATTAATTAGATGTAGCATAATACCACCATAATTTAGCCTTTGACGATGGGCTGCTAGCTGGTAGCTTCCTTGCTGCTCCTTGCGAGGATTAGTTTCTTCCATTGGGATTCAGAATTCAGTACCCAAATTAAATTATACACACTTTTGGTGAACCTCATCTGCACGTAAAGGCTGCTGCACACGCGATGTCAATGGACCATTCGAAATTTCGAAACATACAACGCTCGAGGTCGCAGACACACAACACATATGGTACATGGTTTGGGTATTGGAATTGAGCAACTGAACTTGCAGCTCCGATCGAAAAGCAAGCGTGTTTTCCCCCTGTTTTTGTTGACGGAGACCGCTTTTAGGGCTCAACGACGCTATCGATCTCCAGGCTCCAGCAGCATCAATGCAACATGATGATGGCTAAGCTCCAATGCTATTACTATTATGTTAGCTTCACCAGAAATGTTTCGCCTGTATGCGTAGCTAGCTATAGATTGTACTAGCTGGGATAAATTAAAACCAACTGCAGTAAATAATGTAATTACGTGCTGCTTCGCCGTGAGAAACACATAGGAGTATATGCAATACACCGTTTGCTCGGTTTGCTGTTGCCTGCTACCCGTGGCCTGATGACGTGTACGTGTTGCGGTCGAAACCATCGTGCCCAATATATGTGTTGCTGCATTTCTGCGGCCTGCGTTTCTCATTCTGCAGCCTTTGGATGTGATTGGGGATTTGTGGTTTATAGTCGATCGCACGAGATAGAATGGGAAATTTAAGGACGCTGTAAATTATTCTTTTTACATAAAAGAGGTTACTACAAGTCTACAACCTTGTTAATACCAGAAAGAGACATATACTTCGGCTCAAAATTAACACAAACATACTCCCAAGTCCTGGAACGCCACAAATACATACGAGCACACGAGCATACCACAATATTGACCAGCTCTAGCACACGCAAGTCTTTTAAATTTGTCACCACAAGGTTAATTGATCGTATTTTGAGGATATTACATAGTAGTAGTACTGTACTTTCTACTCTAACTGAAGTCATCCTGTTTTGGCACGGTTGCTTTGTGTACATGCACATTCAGATAACTGCAGATACCGTGAACATCGCATATAAAAAATCTTGAGGGAGAACATTTCACACCGGGCACAATATCTGCAATATGGATTAGTAACTTGCCTAACGACTAACGTCAACATGGCAGGTGATGAGGACAGGCTGACGGCTAATCGCATCGTGCATCTTCTCAGAATCTTATACACCCCCAGACAGGGTCTCAACTCTCAAGTTCCACATAAACACCGTGTGGCTTGGTTAGCAGGAGAAAAAATAAAACGTGGATGACGCAAAAGCATGGTCACTGCTAAAAGGATACAAAACACATGGGATTAATTGAAGTGATTTTTTTTAGCATGTGTTATCATTTGTAAAAAAAGCCTCCACCTATCTCCCTAGCAGGATCCGTCAGGTGAAAATCGGTCTAGTTCTTCAAATGGGTGATGGTGGTGCTTCCAACACTAGCTTCTCTGGAGGCATCATCTCTACTCCACCGCTATAAGGTTACAAAATACATGAAACTATTGACATTGTGAACATCACAAATTGAAAATCTCTTGAGGAAAAAAAAACATTTCACACCAGTTGCGACATCTGCGGTGGGGACGTAACTTGCTAAAGCCAACATGACAGGTGATGAGGACAGGCCATCACATTGTGCATCTGCTTCTCAAAATCTTGAACACCCCAAATAGGGTCTCAAGTTCTACACGAACACGGAGGTTAACCAAAAGTGTGTGGCTTGATTAGCAGGAGTAGAAATGAAGCATGCGTAAAGCAAAAGCATGGTCATTGCTATAAGGATACAAAACACATGGAATTGGAGTGAAGTTTTTTTAGTGTGTTATCATTTGTCGAGAAGATTCCATCTACATTCTCTGGCAGGACCCGCCAGGTGAAAATCAGGTATAGTTCTTCAGATGGGTGGTGGTGGTGCTTCCAACACTATGACTTCTTTGGAGGCGTCATCTCTCCTCGGCTTTCCCTCTCTCAAGTATCCCGGTGGCGCGCTTGTATTTCGCTATTGGGTCTGAGTGAGGGTTAAGTAGATCTTCTTCTCTCTTGCCCTCTCCTTCAACAACCTTTCTACATGGCGATGACTAGGAGTTGCTAACCAACTGTCTAGTGTGTGGTGTTAGGTGGGACATTTGTGGCCCCCTTTTTAGGGTTCACAACGTCTAGTCTGCCCTTATGATGTGTTTTGAAATCTTTCCAAGAATATAGTCTTCCAAGGCTACAATTTTGTAGTGTTTCCTGCTATGTATCAATATAAAATATGCACGAAATAAGAACTTTTAAGTAAATGTTTTGTTCTTCTATATATTTAATTTTCCTCGACAAAC
This sequence comes from Leersia perrieri, assembly GCA_000325765.3. Taxonomy (NCBI): domain Eukaryota; kingdom Viridiplantae; phylum Streptophyta; class Magnoliopsida; order Poales; family Poaceae; genus Leersia; species Leersia perrieri. The sequence goes on along the minus strand of CM002481.1, from coordinate 27,070,696 downwards.
GTTGGAACATACTATGTCCATCCTCAAATACAAGGGGTTCTACAACACCCCTCATTAAATAATGGTATGTAGGGTGTGGGGGGTGGTCAGGGATAAGATAAGAGTGTAGTTAAATGATGTGACATGTGATACTCTAGGATATTTATATTTGTGAATAAATCTTGAATGGTTGAATCCTAGAGAGGTTACCTTAAAATCTTGCATGTGGCAAGAGAGAAAACTAGAAAAGAGGAATATGAAAGTACATAAAAGTTTCTCTAAATGTTATCACCCATTTCCCCCCTATACTGATGTAAGTTATGATAAATCTATAGGAATAATATGAACTGACCATCATTGTTTTATTGAGAAATATTTTTGGAAGAGTTTATCACTCTTGATTTTGGCAATGGGCCTCTCTCCTCTATTTTGGATTTTTGGCTATTGGAGAAAGAGCATATTTTTGCGATTGGGAACTCTATTTTTCCAACAGGCCAATGAATGAACGCTAGCAAATTTTGTTAAGAGTGGACACACAACAATATAGAGAAGGATAACCATGGATTTGTTGAAGCAACTATCCTGGTAGAGCGTCCCAAGAGCTAGCCGTCAGTCCACACTAACATGCAAAACACATGTTGGTGGCGCTAGAGAGACTAGCTAAAATTACTCAAAAGTTTTTTAGATGTGCTTCTGTGCTTCTAAAAAGACTGCTCTATTTCTCCTTCCGTCTTGATAATATAAGCAATTTTATCATCTTAGGAAATATTATACTGCTCATTAATAGATGAGTCTTACCGGTTTTTAAGTGATATATGATGCTGTAGATAACACATGCTATAAATAAAAATATTTGAAATAAGTTTTTTAGTAATAAATATATAAGGTGGGCTGCAAAATTAATTATTTGACTCCCATAGTTTCTTATATTATGGGACAAACTTTAAACCCTAAATTTCTTATATTATAGGATGGAGGGATTAAAAAGTTGATCATCATAGTAAGTGTCACTATGGAGGACAATTTCCGTCCTCGAGGCCTATATCCATCACATATCCATCAAAGCACGTTGCCTAGCCACATCACATCATATCGCAACACCAAATCAAAGTGGCATCGTAGGGAGTAATAATAATGCCATCAGTGGGTAGATAAAGGGCAACTGCACGGCACAACGGAGCAAGAGGGTGGATGAGGCAGAGGAGTAAAGAGGCTCTGGTGCTCGCTAGTCGCGACACACAACTCCCTTTGAAGTGCACACATAAACCACTACCATGAGCACGATCATTGTCTTCTTCACTTTTCCTCTTCGTGGTTCCTTTTTGTTATGCCGCCTCATTGAATAGCCTCCACTCTTCTAAGCGTGCACGTTCCATAATCTAATTATAGAAAGAAATCTCATTTTTCACATCACATTGTCATTATTTCATTAATTGAGCCATGTATAGATATATAACATAACGATTAGATTATATTGTCAAGAAATCAGATTCCTACGTGCCCATCTATTAGTTGTCGCTGGCATATTCACAAACAAGAATTCTGCTATTAGAGGGTTGTAGACAAAGTGTGCATGCCTTCAGGCTGGAGCAATGCCGATGAGGTTGTGTGTAGGAAAGACACCTAGAGCAATGATGGCAGGATGCGACGACAATGTGTGCCTAAATTGACAACGAGGGGACCCGTGTCAATGGGCAGCGGTGGTGGCGCGGTGAGGTTGCCAGGGCGAGTCGACAATTTGGGCTATCAACGAGCCGAGCTCGAACAAGCTAGTCTTCCTAGGCTAAAGCTCAACACAAGCTTGAGTTGAGCTCAAATCAAGCCTATTTTACCTTTGACTTCGAGCTCTTAAGTAGTCTCGGCCCGAGCTCTGTTAGTATTGCGACCTCGACTAGAGCACGTAATGACATATTATTAGATGACTTTTGCTTTATAAAAAATAATTTTGAGTTAATCATATTAAAAGAGACGGTAAGAAGGACTTAAAGATTAATATATGATGCCAATACATGCTAGTTTGTTACATGAATGTATACTAATTTATACATAACCCACTAACCCATCGAATAAAGAATAGAAACTACATATATTGTCAAGCTCATAAGAAGATCGAGCTCAGCTTGACCAAGCTCGCAATCCTGGGACGGGGCTCGGGCTCAGCTTATTAAGAGCTCGAATCGAGTTTCAGACGAGGCAAGCTTGAGCAGTTTGCGAGCTCCGAGCTTTTCTGACGGCTCCAGCGACAATGATGGCTTCACTTGCGACAGCCTGATGAGTTGAGACAGGAAGACGACGAGTAGGACAAAAAGCAAAAGATGATGGGGCGGCTTGACGGTGTATGACTTTGATATCGAGGACTAACGGTGAAGGCTTATGGCGAGGTGGCACAATGCGGCGAGGCCTGGGCCAATGTCATGGAGATTGGAGACTAGCGGAGTGGGCGACGGAAATTCAAATGGCCAACCTATCTAGTAGTGGCGATTTGTAATTTTTTTGGTGTGCACACCTTCATGTATTGCACACCATCATCAAAGTCGGACATGGCACCAGCCAACAAGCAAGTCCCACATGTTGGCATAGCTAAGATTTGTGCATGACTAGGATTTTATGGAACTACAAGCCTTTTCTTCGCTTCGGTAGTTAAGAACCTAAAATCCAAGGGGGACTAGCTGTATGCTATACCTATACCCATATAGCGCCAATCAGGTGGTGCCCAATATACTTTTGGATATGTAAAACGCTAAAATATCCGTTGTTTTCTACCACTGATAATAAAATCAGGGGTTAATTGAAATTTATTTCTTCAAGGAGCATAGAAGCAATTCTTTCTTCGATTTGGCTGGAAATGCGTCACTAGATCTTAAGACCGGATTCAGTCGGATTGTAGACCATTGGATGGACTTTTCATTTACACGTCACCGTCGGATGGTGATTAGCATATATGTCTGTAGGTGAGTCCGCCGAATACGTCTAATGGCGATGAGCATGTGCGTAACTAAAGTCTGTCAAATTTTGAGATAGACTCTTCTTTTATTTGATTTGTTTTTGCGTTGAGTGGCAACATCACTAGATCGTATTGGACTGCGGTGGTAGATGTAGATCGTTCCATGTATTAGCTAGCTCATCTACAAAACGACTTTGGAAATCTGAATGGGGAGTCCTGCAGAGATCCTCTGAGATCCGGGCTATGCCTTTGCTCCAAAGTTGCTGCTAACAAAAATCGTGAAAGCCGCATTAAACATGTTACATGCTTTTGCAGTGTTCCAAGCTCGTGTGGATAATTCACAGCTAAAGAAGATGAGATGGCAGAGGTTTGATGCTCAGATAGGTTCGATGTACAAGAGTCTTTCCAAGGCGAACCCTACCATTGCATAATTAAAAGCGGCTGCAAGATAACACCTGTTGATGGTCAACCGCAAGTAGAACCTGCAGCTTCTCCAAGTTGTGAATTTCTAGATCATCTTGTCATACACCGAACTCATACGTCCAAATGAAAACATCTTTGTAAGCTATCAATTGAAGCCGTTCGTGCTTCCCGTACGCTTCAGTGACCATGACACCTCCGATTCTCCGGCGACATCGAATGCGTCACGCGGGCGCCGGCCGCGCGCATCGATCGATCGGCGTACGTCGTCGTTCGTTGGCGTGGCCGTCCGTCGATCAACACCGCCGCAGACGCGTGTCCATCGCCAGTCGGCGTGTGCAGTGAGTGAGTGGGCGGAGAACGCGGCGAGCTCGGCGCGGCCATCTCAGTGTCGGTGGTTGGTTTCCTGGATCTCTGCGCGGACGAAACTCCTAGTAGGCCGGCCGGCGCCGCCGGCGGGCGGCGTTGTGGACGGCGAAAGAGGGGCCTTTGACATGTGGGCTCCGCCTATGAGTGTCAAGAAAAGGAGGACTGGAGGAGGTTGACTGTTGGGTCCACTGCCACGTAGATGTCACCAAAACCACGGTGCATAACCAACCCAGGAGGTAAATTAAGCTGGATGTCACACGTTGGAGATCATTCCGACTAACGTCATAGTTGAGGTAAGTAGGAACATAGATGTTTTCCATTGGTAAATGATTTAGACTTTCAAACGGGACCCAAACGGGTCAAGTTTCATTTGTATTCCTCGACTGTACAAAATCGGCGAGCACCCCCAACTTCTAGTCAGAGATAAAACATAAAAATGCATAAAACTAACATATATGTGGAACCCCACCTCCTCTCTCCCTTTTGCTCTCTTCTCTACCTGCAAGGCTGCAAGCAAGCACATAATGGTTGCCTTAGGCTCCAGGAGGAGACGAGAGGCGACTACAAGTGTCGTCATCGACAACTTATACTTTGGCTAAGAAAGCATTAAGTGATGACGATGTTGTCCAAGCCAAACTGACCATCCTCTAGAAGAGTGGATCTTAGCGACAAAGCAGACCTGTAGCTCACGCGTCTTGCCGATCACCGACGAGGAGGTAAGTGTTGCCGTGGATCTCTGGTCAGCCTGATGCGAGGAGGTGGCTACCCTTGCCTTCAAGGCATCATCCACATTTGCTGCCAAAGCCAACATCTTTGTCGTGTTGTCCGATCAACATGGAAGTTGACGAAGGTATGGGTCAACGGCATTACTCATGTTTGTGCCGCATGAGGGGGAAGGAGGTGTAGTTAGTTGTGACTATCGTTGCCGGCAACAACACTGCCACCATGGCGATAACCATCACTTTCAGCGGTGTCCCAATCGTCACTGGTGGGAGAAAGATAGAGAGAAAAGGATGAGAGGAGAGGGAGGAATACGATGATGACATGGGTGTCTCTACTGTTTTTATTTTATTGAGTCCTAACGTGGATCTTGCCTATTTTTAGTTATTTATAATCTTTTTAAGTAGAGTAGAATGATACACAAGCACCGCATCACCTAATTGACCATGTCGATGTCACGTAGACGTTAGGACACAAGCTTGAGAGGCAAAGTGGACATTTTTCTATTCAGATCAATTTGGATTTTTCAGTTTTCACTACGGGGCACTTTGGGGATTGCATTGCATCCTATTGAACTTTCTATCTGACAAAAGGAAGCCCATTAAGTATTCTGACCGAATTCCACAGCCTTCATATTTTCAGGCCCATGTTTTTGAAATCCTGGTGCAATTCCACGCAGCTCGATCAAACTAGCACATTACCCCAACTTTCAGGCCCATCACTTCCAATTCAGCCCACTAATCTATCAAGCCTAGAATACCTACCATATTCGTCACTAGTGGGCCAGGCCCAAAACAAAGGCCCACAAAAAAACCGCAGTTGCTTCCTTCTTCTAGAACCCATCCGGCCTCTCTCCCTCCTCCCTCTCCCGTTCTCGAGACCGCAGGAGATCGCCCGCCCACACACACTAGCTAGGGTTTTGCATCCGCCGCCGCCGCCGCCGCCGCCGTCGTCTACTCTTCGGCTCGCATCCGCCGGCGAAGATGGTGGGGCTTGGCGCGATGCCGGGGTACGGGATCCAGTCGATGCTCAAGGAGGGGCACAAGCACCTCTCCGGTCTCGAGGAGGCCGTGCTGAAGAACATCGACGCCTGCCGCGAGCTCTCCGTCATCACCCGCACCTCCCTCGGCCCCAATGGTGAGTGATCCCCTTCAGCTGCTTTGTGACTTGTCGCCCGCGTTTTGATCCGAGGAGTTTGGGATCTAGCGACGTCGTCGTCGTCGCGATCCGTGTGGATACATCAGCTCTGATGGGGACTGTCGCGCTCGTGGAGTGGTGTGGTGGTAGAAATGGTTAGGCTGTGGCCCTTGTCACTGCATCCATAGTGGGTTAACGTTTTAGCCGCAGAAGAGATGGGGTTTTGTTTGTTCAACCCTTAGCAATGAGTTTGAAGCAGTACTGTGATGAAGAGGTCAGTAGTGGTGCGCATTGAGCTAATTGAATGGTGCTGGGTAAAGTTTCGAGGACTTTCTGGGTACTAAAATTGTGGTGCTTGTTTGCAGTTTTAGGTTGAGTTCAGTTAATTTTTCAGCGGCTGTAGTCAGTGGCTGCTTATAAACATGCTCCTGTGCCACATATCTCTGTGATTATAATGTCTGATTAATTAATGTTTGTAACGGAAGCCAGTTTCTTAACAGTGGCATTGTTTTGTTTTGTTAGGAATGAACAAGATGGTCATTAACCATCTGGACAAGCTCTTTGTCACGAGTGACGCTGCAACAATTGTCAATGAGCTCGAGGTCCAGCACCCTGCTGCTAAGATCCTGGTACTTGCTGCCAGGGCTCAGCAGGAGGAAATTGGTGATGGAGCTAACCTCACCATATCTTTTGCTGGTGAACTGCTTGAGAAGGCCGAGGAGCTTATCAGAATGGGGTTGCATCCAAGTGAGATTATCATTGGCTACACCAAAGCCATTAATAAGGTTACTTACCCTCCTGATAGAGCTACTCGATATTGTTAAACCTGTTGCCTGATGGCAGGCTATTTATTCTTGCTTTTGCTTCTGCAATGTGTAGGCTACTGAGATCTTGGAAGATCTCGTGGAGAAAGGTTCAGAGAACATGGATGTGAGGAACAAGGAGGAGGTTGTGTTGCGGATGAGATCTGCTGTTGCGAGCAAGCAATTCGGCCAGGAGGATATATTGTGCCCTCTTATAGCTGATGTAGGATTATCCTTCAATTTGTGTGATAAGGAGCTCTTTTCTCTCACGGATAAGAACTAATAGCTGCTTTTTTTTACTGTGGATTTTCAGGCCTGTATGCAAGTCTGCCCAAAAAACCCTGTTAACTTCAATGTTGACAATGTTAGAGTTGCGAAGCTACTTGGAGGTGGCTTGCACAACTCTTCTGTAGTCCGCGGGATGGTTCTGAAGAACGATGCTGTTGGGAGCATTAAAAAGGTGGAGAAGGCAAAGGTGAGAACAAAATGTTATACTTCATTTGTGATCCGTCTTTTGCCAGCCTGTTGATATATTATGTATTCTTGATTGATGATACTTTCATGCTTTTGTTGTGAACGCCGTTCCCACACTGTAAAGTAGCATACATTAGGTGGTGTTAATCATGGTTGTTAAGGCGTCGCCATAGCGTCGCTATAGCGGTAAGGCGAGGCAATGCGCCATGGCGTCGGTGTCGCCTTAGGAAGCTCGCCTAAGGCGTCCTTAATGCGTCGTCAGGGCGTCGCCACAAGGTAAGGTAGGGTTCGGTGACGCCCTAATCGACCAAAACCCTTTGGCACGATTCTTCTCTTTCCTCTGTTCTTCTCCTTCCTCTGTTCTTCTCCTTCCTCTGCTTCCCTCTCTTGTCTTCTCTAGATCTCCTATTCTCCTCTAGTCGTATATTTGCTTCAATTTCTTCCTCTGCTCTGGTCTTATTCCTTGCTCCTCTCCCTCACTAAACATGTTTTCCTGACTCCCTTCCGTTCCTAGCCCCTCGTTAATCAAGCAGTACTGTAATCTGTACCATGTTCTAGATTATACCATGTGCTACTACATTGCCTCGACAAGTTACAGCAGCAAGGTACACATATATGTAGTTATAATCCAGCCATATTAGAGTATATTTTTGCTTCCATATTAGATTATTATGTGCCTAAGGCGTCGGCTTGCCTAACGCCTTACCGCCTAAGGCGTAAAGGCGAGGTAGGGTAGGCTCGCCTCGCCTTACCGCCTTAACAACCGTGGTGTTAATATCTTTTTTCCTTTCTTATCCCTTTCATGGATTCAACATAACATCACCTTTGATCATATAATTCATCTTCTTGAAATCCTGATTTGAGATATGATTCTAATTTTTCTTTATTCTTTTTCACACTGACAAAGTAAAGGACTTTCTTAAGGCTTGCTTGTATTCAGTGGTCAAGTTTAGTGGTATATATCTTTCCATCTAGCTTCTAGGGCTTAGTTATTAGCAGGATTAAAAAATTGTTAGCCAGTATTCAGTTGGTCTCATGGTCAACCTAGTTTTCTTTGTTGATGTGCTCAATAATCTTGCATATGGGCAAGTAGAGATCGTACACCTACATTGCAATGAACTGCAAACTGTGGACCTATTCTTTCTTAGAGTGATTAAACCATGCAATTCATGTACACGCTATTTTGTGCTTCTGTGAAGTTGTTGGATGGTTGTACTACTTCACTTTTACTTATCTGCAACTCTCAAGCTGGCAGTGCTACCAAGGATGTACAAATAAGACATTGAATTATTATTACTCTTTTATTTTACTAGGATAAATTGTTTGCACATTGTAGTCTTAGCCAATCGAACTTACAGATCATATCTATATAATGCCTGCCAATATCCGCTCTAATTTCTAAATCAATCAGATCGCAGTATTTGCTGGCGGTGTTGATACTTCTGCAACTGAAACAAAGGGAACTGTTTTGATACATTCTGCTGAACAGGTATGTTCTTCATAAGACTATACGAGAAACATTGTTACTTGGTGCAATTATCGTGAATGTTTCTGCAGTTAGCATAGTTCAAGTTTCAAGCTATGTATTCTAGTATATTAAGCATTTTCATTTGTAGTCTGATCCATTACAGTGTTCTGTGCTAATTTTTATTTTGCTTGCTTATGTTTATTTTTTGAACCTCCTTTTAACAGAATGGAGCAGTGGTGGCAGTGAATCTGCCACCACTCCTACACCCATTGTAATTTTGCGAATTGCCCCTTAAATTTCTTAATATTAAAAAAATGTAAGTGGATAAGTACATATAAGTGAGTATATTCCTGAGAGATGATCAGATAAAAGATGGTCAACACAATTCGCAGAAAAGGATTTTTGTTTCCTTTATCCGAAGCAAAGCACTGGCATTAATCTTTCTTCCAGTAGGTTGTAAAATACCAATGTACCCTAGTTGCAATTTGTAACTCAATATCCTAGTATGTTCTGACCTCTATAGGGTTGTTATGCTTCTGTGGTTTATCAAAAGGGCCGTTTTTCACAATTATCTTCTGCAGAGAAGGCGCTCATGCTTGTATTGTTGTGCAGCTAGAAAACTATGCTAAAACTGAGGAAGCTAAGGTGGAGGAGCTTATCAAAGCTGTTGCGGAATCAGGTGCCAAGGTTATTGTCAGTGGAGCAGCAGTTGGCGACATGGCACTGCATTTTTGTGAACGTTACAAGTCAGTGCCTCATCTTATGTGAATGGCTCAATGTTATATAATTCCTTTCATATACCTTTTATGCACAATTCAAAATTTGAAATGTTGTAATTTGCAAGCTCTATACTGAACTGAAACCCTCAATTGAAAATTTTAATGCTAAAAGTTATCTCAAAGTTGGTTCTGTTTGACAGCAGTACTTACTATTCTTTTATTTACAGACTAATGGTTCTTAGAATCAGCTCAAAATTTGAACTGAGAAGATTTTGTCGTACTACGGGGTCTATTGCACTTGTAAGTTCTGGTTTCAAGCTTTTGTTCAATTGCACGGTAGTATATGTATATGCTGATGCCTGTTCTCTTTCAAAAACAGTTGAAACTCAGCCAGCCAAATGCGGATGAATTAGGATACGCAGACTCTGTTTCCGTTGAAGAAATCGGTGGTGTTCGAGTATGTTTTTTCATGCCTCTGTTTCTTTTCCAATAGACATGACTTCATTCTTCTTACCTCGTTTAATTCTTTATAGGTAACTGTTGTCAAGAATGAAGAAGGTGGAAACTCGGTGGCTACTGTTGTCTTAAGAGGAAGCACTGATAGTATATTGGATGATCTCGAAAGAGCTGTCGATGATGGTGTCAATACTTACAAGGTATGTGTGTATGTCATCTTCCTGTCATTGTTTTGGAACATGCATGCTACTCTAGTTTTTAATTAACTATGAGGTGTTGGTACAGTCAATGTGCAGGGATAGCCGCATTATTCCTGGTGCCGCTGCAACCGAAATAGAATTGGCAAGGAGATTGAAGGAGTTCTCTCTAAAGGAAACAGGGTAAGTTGGACCAAATAATTTTCATTCGTGGAATATGATGATAGAAATATGTCCCATTTTTTACTACTCCCTCCGTCCTTAAATACAAGGTGTATTATAATTGTACACGGTCTATAATATTTTACTTTGACCATTAATTCATTCCATAAGAAATTATCAAAACTACAAAATTTACATCATATGAAAACACATTCAAATACAAATCTAATGATGTCAAATGCATAACATTAAACACCAATATAATCCAGTTTAACTATTAGCCAAAACTTTCTAATATTGACTTTGCGGAAAACAAGGACGCCTTATATTAAAGGACGGAGGGAGTACTTTTGATTGGATAAGACTTTTGTTGTTTCCAGTCCACTGTCAATAAATATGATAATCTCTATTGCTAATATTCTCATGTATTATTGGAATGAAACTATCTTAAGTCCAGGTGCAGCTTAGTTATTAATATTGATGTCTCCATATACTTTCAGACTATCCTTTGTGTCAAAAAACTATGTTTACTTGTAGGTTTTTAAAGTTTTATACGTCAGTGTGCCTGATACATGTGATTCATGAGCTACTACTGTTCATGTACCTGTGTTTATGATGTTGTTATGCAACCAATATCTGTAGTACTACGTAGTACATTTTCGGTTTTTGCTTCCTATATTGATGGTTAACAATTATGCAGGTTGGATCAGTATGCCATCGCAAAATTTGCCGAAAGTTTTGAAATGGTTCCAAGAACCCTGTCCGAAAATGCTGGGCTTAGTGCTATGGAGATAATATCTTCCCTTTATGCTGAGCATGCTGGTGGGAATACGAAAGCTGGTATTGACTTGGAAGAAGGTGCTTGCAAGGATGTTTCAATTATGAAGATATGGGACCTCTATGTTACAAAGTAAGTCTGTGTCCATGTTTGCACAGTAGGTGTATGCATTATATGGGAAGCATACTCAGAATTTTTCACTTGGTTTTTTTTATGATATCCATGTGTTCAATTCAGTTTTTATATTTTGCATGTTTACTGCCTCTGGACTTTAGCTTTGTTTTGGCTCACCTTTTATCATCTCTCCCTTTTAACTTATCAGGTTTTTTGCTCTAAAATACTCTGCGGATGCCGTATGCACTGTACTGCGGGTTGACCAGGTAAAGAGTTGGCTGTGTTGAAAATGAAGTGAAATATTTAACATCATTCTCACATGCTATGCTTGCACACATGAATTATGCAGATCATCATGGCAAAGCCAGCAGGAGGGCCTAGGAGAGATGCTCAGCCTGGTGGAATGGACGAGGATTAGATTGCTAGCGTGTGCTATATTTTCCATGTTTACCGTGCTGAGGCTTCAGCGAAGAAAACATCCACTTTTTTTTCTATCTATATGTTTGGTTCAGTAGGAAGATTTTGGTGCCTGGACAACACGTTTGGGTGGGGGCTGCATGGTTGAGCTATCAGTGTTTGCGGGGGACGTGTTTGTGAGTTTGTCTCGGTGTATGAGCATGCCAATGTACCAAAATGATTAGCTCCCAGAATGATTTGTTCTTTCTGATTTCTGTACTATTGTCAAATGGTTATTGTAGTAGCAATCTTATTTTTTTGTTGTTATGCTGAACTTTGTTCTACAGTTTGATGGATCACTTAAGCAACTTCAAACGATCGATGTATCTATCTTCCTTCTCCATCACACGTTCGCAAACCATATTTATCGAGAACAAGAAATGGCACGATATGGAATGGCAGCAATACCTTCACGAGGACAACAGCCAGCACGTCAGGGATTCCACTTCAGCCGTTTTACGTTCGTATGCTTGCAGTTGGGCCTGGGCTTAAGTGCCCCTCGGAAAAAAGCCTCATTAAAATGTCAAAATGGGCCGGTCCAGAAAGGCCCACATACAGCACGTGGCCAATCACCACCACTATATAACCTTCCGAGAGCTCTTTCCCCAAACCCTAACACCCCCCGCCGCCGCCTCTTCCTCCTCCTAGCAAGCTCGCGCCTCCGCCCCACCTCGAGCTCGAGCTCTCCCCAACCCTTTCCACCATGGTGAGTCTTCCTCTCCTGGAACCCTAGCCTCCTCCCGGCGTGCGCACCGGCGAATCGCTCCTGCGCGCTCGCTTTGTGTGGTGTATTTTGTGATTTTTTGGTTGGTCGCATCTCAGGCGGATGTCGATGTCGAGACGGAGGTGGCCCCGGCCGGGCAGCCGAAGAAGAGGACGTTCCGCAAGTACAGCTACCGCGGCGTCGACCTCGACGCGCTCCTCGACATGTCCACCGACGACCTCGTCCAGCTCTTCCCCGCTCGCGCCCGCAGAAGGTAAGTTTGTCCGTGGGGACGGTTTGCTGCAATGATAATGCCTCATTGTTGGCTTGGGGGTGGCTTTGATCTGATCTGATGTGTTGTGGTGTGGTGTGATGTTTTGTTTGGTTAGGTTCCAGAGGGGCCTGAAGAGGAAGCCCATGGCGCTCATTAAGAAGCTGCGCAAGGCGGTGAGTGTTGATGATTCGCATTTAGCTTCTGTTATGAGTTGTCGTAAAATTGTTTGATGCGAAACCTATGCAGATCTTATGCGTCGCTATTCAAATTCATACTGCTGCTCTATATTTTGGGATTTAGATGGGAATGTGTCGCCCCTTTAGATTTTGTATTGTAGTGCTGCTATGGGTAAACATTTATGTTTTGCAATTCATTGCAAATTGTCTTTATAAACTATTATTCTTATTTCATATGTAAATGATATCCGTCTATTCAGTTTGAGTAGACACATTGATATTAGTTTGTTTTTGTGCTTTTTTACTGAAATGTTGAAACCTATAACCATGGTTAATTTCAATGCATTTTATATCTATCCATTTCAATGATTTTCTATATCTATCCATAATTTGTTTTGTCATAATTTGGATTGCTGGCATAATTCTTAGTCTCTCATGGCAGTTTTGTTCTGTGTTCTACAAAGTACTGTGTAGGTTATGACACATTTATTTTTATCTCAAGGTTGTTTCGGTTGGAATTCTATGTTTTGTTCTGCTTCTCTGTTTTGGAGGAATGCAGATTTTGTTTGTTGCGAAGGCATTTTATGTTTATGTGTATTGTTGTCACAGCAATTGTTCTGGCTTCTCTTCTTGATTTTTGTCCACTCTACAAAGTAGATTTCTAAATAATTTGCTGGGTTAATACTTGTTATTTGCTACTTGATCTTACATTTCCATGCTTTATGATGCTTATGTAGGCCTTTTTTCTCTTCTAAGTTGCATTCTGAAGTTTTTTTTTGGTGAATTTTGGCAGTCCCTAACTCTTTTGGTTCAGATTGATTCTAATTGGTCGGTTATTATTCTATCGTATGAAAAAAATGGTGCTAAGTAAGCATTAAACAATATTTGGTCCTAGTTGCCAGTAATTTTGAAAGCACTCTTTAGGCCATGGTTTGTCTGAAGCTAAAAATTTCTGTGTATTGAATTATCTACATGTGATGTAGAAATATTGTCCGTATAATATCTGTTGCTTCTTGTGGCCATGGTTGCTAGAATGTGATTAGTTGCTGGTAAATTCAAAGATCTGATGCATTCTACGGTAGTGATTAGCAAACTCTGATGGCCTTGTGACTTTTCTGCAAATGGCTTATGGAATCTTGTTAGTGCATTCTTCTTTTGTTTTCTCCAAATCTTGTCTGGTTTTAGTTTTTCTTGTATGCCAGTTTGCAGACAATTGTCTTGCTCTTTAGCTTTGCACATCATTTAGTCGCCGCATTTGTGTAATATCCTGCTAATCTCCTGCCCTCTTGTAAAATTCTTGCAAACAGAAAAAGGATGCACCTGCTGGTGAGAAGCCGGAACCTGTGAGGACCCACCTCAGGAACATGATCATTGTGCCTGAGATGATCGGAAGCATTGTTGGTGTCTACAACGGCAAGACCTTCAACCAGGTTGAGATCAAGCCTGAGATGATTGGCCACTACCTTGCAGAGTTCTCCATCTCGTACAAGCCAGTCAAGCACGGTAGGCCCGGTATTGGTGCCACCCACTCCTCACGGTTCATCCCTCTCAAGTGAGAGATCATACTATGCCGCTGTTTGCGTTTCCAGTATGTAGCTGAGCTGTCAAACTTGAAACTTCAAATACCTTATTATTAGCGTGTCCGCCGTGCAAGCACTTTTCGAACCATGATTATGTTATTTTGTCCGAGATTTTGAAGTCATATCCAAACATGTTATTTCTTTTGCGGTTATCATCTGTTCACCCAGTGGCCTTTCATGCCTGATGTTGAGGTGTTAATATGAAACAATGGCTCTAGGTGATCTGGTTTACTCGCCCTTTTGATTTCTACAATCTCATTCTTAGTCCCAACCATTCAATTAGATTTCTCAGTTCGGTCGTAAGAGATAATGTGCCTGTTTCCTCCCAAATCCGCAATACAAGCCTACCGTGTACACTGTTGCGAAAACTCTTCAATAACGTGGAACTTGGTTTGAGAGTTGATCTGAAAGTTCACCATTTCTGGCCCATTCCCAAATGTCCGGCTATGGTTGTTCCTGCACCAAATTTGCTATACCTTCTAATTCCCGAGCAGTTTTCATCATCATGCCTAAATGTCCGGCTATGGTTGTTGCTGCACCAAATTTGCTGTACCTTCTAATTCCCGAGCAGTTTTCATCATCATAATCATCATCATCAGTACATATGTATAATTTTGTCGCTAAAATACCGAGGAAAAAAAGAAGAAGAAAGGAGTAGGAAAAATGTGGCAGCCTATCCCAAATTTTTACACTTATAAAAAGCCATTTTTAAAATGCCATTATCTTGAATTTTCGTGCTTAAATGTCACTCTTAAGTCTCATAGGGCATCCACAACAGGCCTTTAGTTGCTATCTATAACAAGCCACATCGGATTTTTTTATAATAAACAAAGACGAAGAGAGAGAAACCGTCGCCACAGCGAGAGCTGATAGCATGCAATTCAACATGCAAGTGGGTCCCATGAACCCACCCATGTGGTTTCCCACACCAAACAAGACCACAGAGATAAAACAAGTTACCATGGGGGGCCTATTTTTATTTATGGTAGTGTGCTTAAAGATAAACCGTCGAAGGAGTTGCCATTTTTAATGTCTAGGTTAACGTGGCATTGATTACAAAGAGCAGCTCACGCTTACTATTACGGATGCCCTTTCTTTTCCGTCCTTTTCTTAGAGATGACACTTTAGAGACTGACAAATAGAATAATTTTTAGGACAGTGAAAATTTAGAAAACTGGCTTTTTAAGAGAATGTCAAATAGTTAATTCTCCCTGGGATAAAGGTATAGATGGGATCAAACGAATGTAACGAACCAACCAGCACGACGAACTCTCTCTCTCTCATGCGTCCACAAACTCCCTCTAATCAAATCTGTCGGCGATATGGATACGGGGCATCCCGCACAGTACGAGAAAGTTGCCCCAAACCCGCGTGGCGCACCACAAAGGGTGCTAGGCCCAGGTTTTGCACATTGTCTTCCTCCAATACCAGGGGTCGGGCCGCTCCGACCCCCTCCCTGCTCCGCCGGCATGGCGCGCAGGGATACACGCGGCCCACACAATAGGCTAAACTTGTTTCGGCACCTATATGTCCACGTCCGAGGGAGGAGTCGAGGCAGCCCGACGCCCTGCCCAACATAGGGGCCAGGCAATCACGGCAACCCGATCCTCCTCGGTCCCACACACGAGGATTATGGCCACTTGAACCCACGTAGCGTGCCCCGGAGGGGTCGGGCTTGGGGTTCGGCAAGGAGGCTAAGACCCTGAAAAGGGTTCGGGCCCCGGGAAGCCACATGGCCGCCCTAGGGAATCGGGCATGTAGCGCAACCCGGAGGCAAATAGTGCTGAGGTATGTACGAGCCCTGCCACGTATGTTAGCACTATGCATGCCCAGCGCCCAACCACCGTATTTATTGCGATGGGAGGGCGCCTGCCGCACGCCAAATTGCATTTGGCACGTCTCGCTCCATTATTCCCTCCCCTTTGCACAGAAATGGGGAGGGGGTAAAAGGTCTCCCCTCGCTGACCGTGCGTTGACAACGCTGTCACCGAGGGATGACTGTCACTTTGCATGGTCGCCGTCGCATTTAAGGGGATGGACGACTGTGTGGAAAAAACGGGCGCTCCACATTTGGACCAACGGGCCTAGTCAGCGACTAGATGACCTAGCGCCATCACGACGTCAGCAACATAGTCGCCCCTAGTAATTGTTGTCAGACAGCGACGTGGGGGAGCATGCCGACAAGACGTGGCCACTAAGCCCATACCAGAAGAAAGATGACTCACGTACCTTGCAGAGGGAGTTGTTAGATCTTTATGGTGTCTCCTTAGAGTATAAAAGGAGGCCCAGATCGGTAGAAGAGGTATCCCCATTCGAACCCTAGTGGATGGATTGGAGAGGCCAAACTAATGGATGAAAAAGGGATTGGCAGAAGAGTTAGAAGCACAGAAAAATCACCCCACAAAATATTTGTAACTTGATTCTCAGTTCAACCACCAAGAACAGGAGTAGGGTATTACACATCCATTGCGGCCCGAACCTGTATAACCCATTGTCTCCCTCCTCATTTTCTATGTTTCGGATTCTAGCTCGCACCCTTGGGCCAAACAACAAAGGGGGTCCCACGGTCCCCCGTTTGAGGAGTTCACGCTCTGACAAAATCCATGACCTTTTTGTCTCTTCTCTCCCCATCGCCTTCGTGACCAATTCATCCGGCCATCTGCCTTCGCTGCATACCATAACATCCTCATCATCCGCACCCACCACTGTTCACCGAAGGTGAGCGGAGCATCTCTGATCTGATCTGATGTTGCTGTCAGCGTCTACATCGATCTTGGCGCTTTCGGTTGGATTCCTCATTGTTGCTAGATAAAAAAAAGAATGTTTTCTGGTTAAATTGCGAAGAACATTCTGGATTGTATCTGAGACAAAGCTTGCGAAATGGCGTGGTTTTTTTTGGTGATTTTATTGGCTTCAATCATTTGCACGAGGGAAGCGAATTTCATTCTTTTATGCAATTGATGCTTCTATTCTCGCTTGATTTCGTTTCTACTAGAAAAGTGCCGTGCCTTTGGCGCGTCCATCCAACTCATAAAAGTCCCAGTTGCACAGTGCATCTGTGTGCATTTGTGCATATCTAGGCTCAAGTCTCTATATGGATACTTCTCGTTCTATGCTCTGAGATCCAGCCAACGAAAAAAGGGTTAAAAGCACACAATATGTCATTGGGCTAAGCATATTTCTACAATAGGTAAAGTGACTGATATATACTAGAGAGTGATAAAGTCGATTGCATATTATTGAACCGAAACAAGTTCAGTGGTATAGGATGGATTCCCTCGAAAAAAACAGCCATGAGTATGCTTTGTTCATTCCTCTTGTCTACAACAAAATGGTAATTTCCTAGTGCCCATCTTGCCTATAAAAGGGGTAGCCTTGCAAGAAGGAAGAGTGAGGTTGGAGGAGATTTTGGAGTGGAGTTTAGGATAGGTTTTAGAGTTCAGCTTGGAGGATAGCATTTGCAATTGTTGCAGCTAGTTGAGAGGAATAGAAAAAGAGAAATTGCTAAATTTGAAAAGAGAGAAATAAATTAGTCCATCCCAAATATATTTCCTCAAGTACTGCTTCTACCAGAAATAGAATAGTCGCATGAGATATTTGGCAACCATGTAATCCGATCAAATTTACTCGTCTCGATACCACGCAATAGACACCCTAATATTTTTTCTTGATATATTTCAATTGAGAATTAATGCGTTTGTCTTTTGTACATATGTGTTTTCATTAGTGTGCTTTCATGATCAGCTATCCATGGTTGAGTTCTACAGCCTACTCTTTGATTTATTTATGTCATTTCTCTTCTTTTCTTATGGACAGACTATCGTCTACTCATCCATTTTTATTCATGTCATTTCTCTTGTTTTTCATGAGGGGATTATCGACTACTTAAGCGTTCATTTACTTAATATTCCTCTCATTTTCATGGGCGGACGACCACCTTTTTTTATGTTATGTTTCATAGACGGACTATAACCTATTTATTTTATATACTTCCTTCTATTCAATGGTCGGTACTACCACCAATTTTTTTTTAATTTGTCCATTAATTTTCCATGGTCGGTTCTACCGCTTATTTCTATATTTTAATGTCATTTTGTTTTGTTTTTTATATAGCATGACTATCACCTAATTAATCATTTATCCATCGTCTTTTATGTTTCTTTATCGCTTATTTACATGGACAGTTCTACCGCCTACTTATATTTTCTTTTCTTTTTAGTCTTTCGCTTATTTCGTTGTATATATGTGATTGCATGAGGTATATTTAAATATTAAGCAAATTGATAAGTTATAAAGATAAAACAAATACATGATGCATTAGGCTAAGAGTTACATTATAATAGTTGAGATACAACAATAACATAACATACATTCTTGTCACCCCACCTCTAATCAGAACTTCTTTAACAACAAACGTAACTCCAATCTAACTCTTTGTAGCCTTCCTCTTCCTCTTCCTCTTCCTCTTACCCTTTGAGGTTATGGTTTATTCTGTTGGAGTGGGTTAAGAATCGATATCACCTTCTGGAAATGGATTGCAGAGGTTGCAACTTTAAATGCAGCACCTAAACAACCTGGTTAGTGAAGACAATCCTGCAAAACAAGTTCAATCGTCCTTCAAGCTGCCAGAACTTTCTCACAACAAAGTGGAGTCCACTACAAATTTTCTTAAAATAGCCACATCTGACCATCAAGTACTCAACCGACTTTCGCTTCAGGTCATTTGGATCATTGCCAATATATGACTTAACCGACGGAGAATTAATATATGTGAACACAAAACGGGTTGTAGTACGACTAGTTAGAGCTCGCATGAAAGTGCGCGAATTCTCCAACCCAGCATTGCCTTCCAACAAGTGTATTGACTGGCAATTATGGTTGAAATTGGTAGACGGTAGACAAAATTCATGGTGGGTCCTAAGTAAGGTAGACTTACTCTGTGTCATCCCAAAAAACAATTGTCAAATCGTTTCTCGACCCTGTACAAAATTAGATAAGTTATAACTAGTGTGGTTCTATTTCTGGATCACGGGACAGTCTTGGACCTGACCATAACGATACCACTATAATATGCATCAGATCTGTTTTTGACTCCAAAAATCACCACCGATTCATGGTCTCTATCACGAGCTGACTCAGCTCCGGCTTGCATGTTTGTTTCTCTTTTCATGGAAACATTATTTATATTGGATTACACAAGCAGATTCAAATTGACCAAGAGTATAATAAAAAAAGGTTCAGGCCAGGATTTAGTTGAGAAGATCTTATGCCACTCCAATGTACAGCAATAACTCAATCTGACCAGGATCAAACACACAACACATGCTAACAAAATCGGCTGGACAAATCAAACACATAAACCCAGACAGCAACATCATAAATGGATAAGGGGTACCATATACAAAGATGAAACTAAAAATCACGAGCAAATCTAGCTAACCCTAACAAAAGACACAACAGATCATTAGAAGAACTCATCTAAGAACAGACTACAAAAGCACAACCCTACAGCTCTAGATAAAAAAAGACTACTTCCATCATCTACAAATAGAAACAATGTGGACCCAAAGGACTACTTTACCACATGAACCCCTAACCATCAATTCAATCCATCAGAGCAAGTAACCACAAAATTGATCGATCGATCTAGCGGTGGAGGAGGAGGAGAGGGGGACAAGGGTCATCGTACCTTAAGCCTGAGGAGGAGGAGAGGAAAGAGGCCGCGACGCACCCGCTCGAGGTAGACCTATATGAACAAGAAGAAAGGAGGGAGCACAACACATGCATCAGAACGAGATCGAGATCGAGAACGAGATGGAGATGTAGATCTAGGGTTAGGTCAGGCCGTTAGGGTGAAACGGTCAGTACCTGCGCAACAGGAACCTGGAGCTGGAGAAGATGACCTCAGCAGCAGATTGACTCACCAGAGACAGGGGAGAAGGCTAGAGTACGACAGCCGGTGGAGGAGTCCAAACTCGAGAGGAGGAGGAACCGAGGAAGAGATGCTCAGCTCGGTAGAGGAGACGGCTCGAGAAGGCGGCGGCAGGGTGGGTGGGAATTGTTTTAGGGTTGGGGTGGGCCAGCCGAGCCGCTTGTCGTGCTAGGGTGACAGCCCACGCCCAGCACAAGCTACTGGGCTGGTCAGCTCAGGAACAAGGAGCTCCAAACCAGGCTGGGCGTGGACTGTGCCAAAACATGGGCTCCAGTGCGGCGCTGATGGGCTGTGGGCTGCATGGATATCTATAGGAAGGAGTGGAGGACCGAATCATCGAAGGACGTGGAATCTTTCGTGTGTCGTGTCAAGTTTATCGAAGGATGTGGAATATGTCTTCACCGAAGGTCACTCAATTTTACGCCAAGTTTATCTGAGACCCCTTAACCACAAAACCAAAAATGTTTGACCCCGAATTTACAAAAACCATCTAAAATAGATCCTCCAACAATATTGAAGGATGGTTGCGCTGACGTGGTGGGTTGACCGGGTCCAAATTGCTTATGTGGCAAAAATCCAAGGTGAGACCCACATGTCATCTTCACACTTCCCTCCTCTCTCCCCTCCTATCTTCCCCTACACGCGGTGCGACGGTGGTGGCGGCTGCGGCTGCGGCTGCAGATGCGGGCGACTATGCTGGCGGCGAAGCTGTTGTTTGAAATTACACACATCGCGATCAGAGAGCAGTCACACGCGTTGAACGTCTGAACCACTGTGTCGCGTTTCCTAATTACAGCCAATGTCGGCGACGCCAGGTCGCCAGCTGATGTCTCGACCATCGATGTGGCTCTCTGTTCCGCGGCGCCGACGTCGAGAAGCTCCGTTTCATCGAGGAGCTGACCTCCGACGTGGACGCCGTGCAGGAGCATGTCCCGGCGGAGATCCTCGGCCGCAACGCCGACGTGGAGTACCTCAGCAAGTACGGCCTTGACGCCGGCGACATCATCAGCGGCGCCACCTTTCGGGCCAAGGTGCTTGTGGTGTCGTAAGACAACTTGAAGCCGTACATCCAGCGCATCGCCAACGGTGACCGCTCCCATGAAATGCAAGCTGATTCCCATCGTCAAGGACGACTCCGGCCGGCCGCCGGCACGACGCTGCACAACCTCATTGGCTCATTGCACTTGTCTTGAATCTGTAACTACACTAAACTTCTCTCTACTTGGCACTATGACAGTCTGAACAAAAGTGGCATCGCCTGTGCGGCCTGTGCCAGCGCCACGACGTGCTGCTCGTCGGCCATCGGGCAGTACAAGGCGAGGGAGGGAGTGTAAAGATGACATTGGGTCCCTCCTTTGATTTTTGCCACATAGACAATTTGGACTCAATCAACCCTCCATGTCAGCAAAACCATCCTTTAATACTGTCCGAGTACCTATATATTTTATACTTTTTTGTAAATTCGGGGTCATACATTTCTGGTTTTGTGGTCAAGTGACCTTATATAAACTCGACGTAAAGTTGAGGGACCTCCTATAAACTTATTCTGAGTCGCCCACCTCACCGAAGCCCACGTAAGACATGGCCCAGCATTGACGACGAAGCCCCGCGCGAGCTGTTTTTCGTTCAGTTCAGTTCCGTTCCATATATATTTAACAACTAAATAAGGAACACTATGCGTCGAACACATATATCAGTTATATTTCGAAGCAAATGCTCGTCGTCTCAGCTCTAGATTTGAAGCGATTTGATATTAAACACATGGATCATACAACTAACAAGGCTAGATCTGTTCGCCCTTGATGCGATTTGTTCTTCAGGAGATCACATGAGCACACACGAGGTCCGGTTAAATAATAAACCAAATATTATTGCTAGAGCTTAAGCCTGGCCGAAATAATTGTTGGCCAGCTCAATCAATTATACAAACTGATAAGCTATGTTGCACGGGTGCACATGCTTAGCACCACTAATCATCGGCGCTCTTTGTGGGAGGTGCATTTAATGCCTTAATGACTTGTTGATTTCCCTTCATGTGGTATTGTCAGAAACTGATCGAGACAGGTTAGCATCTGTCATCTGCTTGTTGATTAACTGAATATATGTTTAATCTGTGAAAACACCAAGCGTGGATGGGATTAAATTGGATTTGGTCAATGTTTCCAGCTAGTTTCTCATAAGCAGCTCCAGGTAGATCATATCGCATGATGAACCTAGCTGAGCTAGGTTTGGAATTTGGCATGATCAAGTGTTCAGTATCTTGATTTGGATATTAATCTAGCGGCTGTAATGTGAATCACTTGTTTAATTTTATGTTGTAAAAACAGTACTGAAAGATCTAGAAGCCTATTGGACAAATTAGATTAAGGCTATCCAATGGTTGTCATGCCACAATCCACCCACCCCTTTGTATTATTCTGACTGGGATAGCATTGCATCTAGCTATGGTTTATAATTTAGTTGAAGGTTCCTTCGAAATGGCATAGGTTCGATAAGAATTGTGAAGAATTTCACGGGAAAACATTACATTTTTTTTAGGACTAGGTTAAAAATATCTCATTCCAAACACCAAAAATGTCAAGAGTTATCGTGACACAGTAACACCAAACAGATCACGTGAATCGGTTGGTGACAGAGGACAATAAGGGCCCAAAAAACACGCTTAACCGCACGTGGATCGTTCAGGAACGAAATGCAGTTAGCCACACTAATCATTGATGTTAACCTGTAGAATCCACAATGATTTGGCATCAGGTGAGACGTGTTCATCCCCTCGAATCGCACTCACGATTCGCATCAATAGATTAGGAATTGACGAATTGTGTCTTGCAAGAAGAGAAATCAGCGAACTATAATTCACAGCTACTACTCGTACCGGATGAAATCAGCGAACTATGATTTAGTCACAAATTTGACATTCCCCAAGCTAGCTGTTCATAGACAAAAGTTCAGATTCCAGAATCCTATTTGCATTTACTCTGCATTTTCATTTGAATCTGCATTTGCTTTTGCAGTGATGCTGCTAGATGGTACATGGATTAAGGCATTAAGCTACTAGCATCAGGGCTGGGGATTAGTGGTGGCTTGCTGCACGAGTGAGATGTCAAGTGGCTGGGCGTGGTTGTGCTCGTTCTCGTATGTGACGATCAGCATCGCCGGGTCGCTGCGACATCTCTCCACGTGCTTCCTCGCCGGGCAATCCTTCTTGCTGCTGCACCTGTAGTATCCCCTGCATTAACCAACACAACACAATGTATCTCATCAGCTAGATTACCGAAATCTCTCTTTTCTTTCCATCTCAACATTTCATCACGATCATCCTCATCCATTTATCCAATCATTAAAAAACTATCGTCTGACCGACTTTATACACTTTATACGCACATTCAACACAAACTGTAATATGACCTTATACATTTAAAATTAATAAATCACATCATCATCGATAAACCATATGGTTGTATTGATTTTTTAGATAATGGTAATGGTTTACATGTTCGGTCTCTATAAGGCACACCATCGATAGCGATTGTATTAATTAGCATGAAAAAGAAGTTGGTCAACCGTAATTGAGATGCAGATGAACAAGTATTATGTACAAAGGGCATGCTTTTGAGATGGTTATCCTTTGTTGTATAAAGTTAGTCATTATCCTTTTTAAAAAAGACTATCAGTAGTGAGTACAGATAGCAGATAAATTTGAAAATGGTCGAAGTAATGAAATGGCAAATAACTTGTACAGTGATAGTAGTACTCAATAGATTTAACTTGTATAAGATGACATGATTGTTTTGATGAACATGAGATGCTTAATCAATGTTCACTAGTGCAATTACAGTACCTTGGATGAGGTGATCCTTTGATTGGTTTCTGACCATACTTCCTCCAAGAGTAATTATCCGACGGTATATCAGCAACCTTGTCGCTGATCGCCGGCACAGTCACCACCTTCTTCTCCCTCGGTTTCCTGCAAAACAAACCAAGAAAACCAAACAAGAACAGACTCATTAATATCGCAGCAGAAAATCAGAAAGGGGAAATCACTCACTACGGTGGCGAAATTAATTGAGATTGACACGAACTTCTTCTTTGGGCAATGGCATTTTCCGCCGGCGTCGTCGTCGTCGCCGGAGCCGGCGGCCGATTTCCTCCCGCAAGACTGCTTCTTGGCGGCGGAATTGGTGGCGCCGCCGTCGGACATGCTGATGAGCTGGCTGCTGATGGAGGTGAAGAAGGAGGTCGCCGCCGACGAGGTGCACACCGAGTTGTTGTCGAAGCTGAAGCTGATCACCTCCTTCCCTCCGCCGCCGCCGCCGCCGCCGCCGCTCGTCGGCATCATCTCGATGTGGAATTTGTTCTCGCCGCCAGTGGGCTTCATCGCCTGCTCGAACTGAAAACTCTTCATCTGCTGCTGCTGATGCTGATTCTGATGATGATTCTTCGTCGGCGGCGGCTGGAATTGGATGTGATTTGCACAGGAAGAGGAACTGTTCGCCATGGGAGCGCCTCCAAGATTCGAACTTTTC
This sequence comes from Leersia perrieri, assembly GCA_000325765.3. Lineage (NCBI taxonomy): Eukaryota > Viridiplantae > Streptophyta > Magnoliopsida > Poales > Poaceae > Leersia > Leersia perrieri. Next base: position 27,046,309 of record CM002481.1, on the reverse strand, counting down.
TTGGCAGCCGCCATGGCCGGAGCAGGAGGAGCACCTCCGCAACTGTTCAAATCGAGCAGCGGCGTCTCCAGAAACAGGCTCCGGTCAACCGCCGCCGCCGTCGCCGGATACGTTAGCACCGGAGGAGAAGCACTGACAAAAAGGCGGCCATTGCTTGGAACGGCCGGAGAATTCGCCGTCGCCGGAGACGGAGACATTGCCGCAGGAGGAGAAACACTGACAAGAAACTGGCCATTGCTGAGAACGGCCGGACAATTCGCCGCCGCCGCGAATGGGTGATCCATGAGGCAGGCCAGATCAACCGCCGGCGACGGCGAGCTCCTCCTCTTTCCAAGCCTCGCCCTCGCATGGCCGACTCGATTGCTGAGGATGGTGACCACCTTGCCGAATCTTGACACAGCCTCGTCGGTCTCCGCGACGGCGGCCATCAGCCGGAACGGGTCGCCGGACTTGGAGAGGATGGCCACCAGCTTCTTCGAGCTCTCCACGGCCGCCATGTTTGCTTCCTCCACAGCCTCCATGGCGAAAACGAAGAATTAGCTAGCACCGATTAATTCAAGCACTTAGCTTGTAATTAATTTAGTACTGATTAATCTTTGTGGTTGTTCAATGGAACAGTGACTGGGTGAGGAGAGAAATCGATGAGAATTTCTACAAGAAATGAGGAAATAAGCTGAATTGATAGAAGATCAAGGACAGTTTGACCATGGATTATATCAGAAGAGGTGGAAACATTTACAAGAACAGATTTCTCTGAATTTAGTGAGAAGAGAAAAGCTGCAAGATTTCAAGAATGGTGGCGTAGGAAAAGGAGTTTGGTGATAGATCTTGGTGAAATTTTATACAGGAGGAGCATATATGATGGAAATCTCATTGGGTCCTTCACTTGTGCAGGAAGTAATTCGGGAGTATAGTATTCCATCTGGAGTGAGAGGTGGAGCACCATTGGAATAAAATTTTAGCAAAGTCAACGAAGGGTGCTCCTGATCAAGTGATCACAGCCGTTGGTAGGATGGACGGTCTGGATGCTATTTGACTTTGCTTTGCTGCATTTTAACCTTTTTTTAATTTTATGATAACATCACAACAGAAGTATAAACATGGAGCTAAAATTTCCCTAGTTTCAAGTATTTTATTGTGGTTTATCAACTTATCGAGCAGAGTGATTTTATTTTAGAAAGTAAAACAGAAACTGAATTGAATAGGTCGCTTTGGTTGTGTTTATACTTTTTGCCAGCGCACTGGCAGAACGGATCAACGTTAGGAAGTCAGCAGGAATTTCATTTGTTTTTGTTGAGTGGAACTAATTAAAGGACAATATCATCGGCTAGTTGTTCAACTTCAACTCCAGCCGTCATCTCCAGTACTGTCAGTCCCAAACAATTCAATTAGAAATTCTCCATATCTTCGGTTGAAGCCAACCTCCTTTAACTGATACGATCGAATGCATAACATAATTCAAACACATAAATGTACCCCAGATGACCAGATTAGAGGGGGGGGGACACAGCACGCTCGCACGTTTTAGGACACAACAACAATTAGCGAAAGTGTAGATTTCCTATTAAAATTGTTGAGCAGAACAGCTTGGATTAACTCTTATGTTATACTCCTGAAACCGTTCTTCAGTTCTTTCTCAAAAGGAGAAGAAACAGTTCTCTTCAGTTCATGATGCCCCTCTGTGTTCGACGGGAAAACATAGAAATTTTGTAGGATTCAATCCTATACTTTTTTTATAAATAAGCCTCCAAATAAATGTTTGGATCCTATGAAATTTCTATAAAACAGCTTGTTTCTAGCAAGTTTTTGGAGGAAAGAATTTTAATATGAGATGTGTAAAGGTGAAATTTCATGTAAAAAATCCTTTTAAGTCTATTTGTCACCTCAAATTCTTGTATTTTTATTACAGTCCAAACAAACAGTCATTACTATGTGTTTCATATATTTTCCAAATTTCTATTTTACACTTGCATTCTTGTTGAAAATCATTTTTCCTGCTACTCCATTTTCGCAATCTGATTCAAAGGGCCCTAAGCTTTGAGATCTCGTTTTGAGAAGGCCCATATTATGAGGAAGGCCTAACTTGGACCTTGACGAAAGAAGCCCTCAAAGGCCGAGAGATTTTTCTGTAGAAAACTTGGGGCTGGACATGAATCAGGCCAGCCCAAAAGGCCCAAATTTGTGACCGGCCGAATAACAGCAGCCTAGGGCTTCAGCGTGTGAAGTTGTGCGACCGAAAGCATGATCACTGATCAATGCCCTAAATTTGAAGCTTCAGTGAACAGGTATAGGAACAGCCAATGCAAAAGCCCAAGAACAAAATTCGAGTTAGTAAAGATTTATTAGCGGCAAGGCAACTGAACAAAAAATGACAAGCGATTTTTCGGCACGTTTATGGCCATCCTCTTCTACATTCTCATTATCTTTTTCCACGCCGTTTGATGATGGGATCGGCACATGGTGTGTCTCGAGTCCTCGCCCATTTCGCGGCGTGATGATGTACACTGAAAAGTGTGCCTTGATCCCTTCTGTTGGTGTCCAATCTGATCTGCAGAGATGGATGATGATACATCCGGTTGGAAGACCCGTTCAATCAGCAAGCGTCCAAACGGCAGGATGGAAGTTTCTCTCTGTCCGGAATCACCCAACATTGAGGTTGCATGGATGTACATCATTGGCACTGTCAAGCACACTGGTGAAACACACATAAGAAGGCCATAGGCTTGCTTGGAGAAAATAGGATTCCAGTGGATAATTTTTTAGCCATCTTTGTTAGATCTTTATACTGACATTGGAGACTGGAGAGTGAATTTGATGGATAAATTAGTTTGGTCGTACGTTCCGATTCTTGTTATCAAAATCAAGCGTTGCTGGGACAATAAACTGTGGCTAACAATTCACTAACCTGGTAACACCCGACAACAACTAGACGAAATATAGACATACTACAAAAGAAAAGAGAGCAATTTTACAGTCCTTGAGGAGGTACCGAGAGGTTCCATTTTTTTTAGTGTATATTTGGTATTTCTCGGTACCTCCTCAAGGACCATAAAATTGCTCCAGAAAAGAACATATGCATTCTATATGAATGAAAATTTCCTTTTGTACCGAAACTAAATCGTCAAATATGAATGCACCATATGTTTCATTGTTGCTGTAGGCATGATAATATGGAACATATGGTGCATTCATATATTTTAACATGAAAGATACGTCCGTCCATTGAACATCCTAAAATTATCAACGAAGAAACTCAACCAATAGTTTGAAGACACATCTTTCACGTTAAGCCCTATTCTTTGCTGCTTAGGATTACCAAACGTTTGGTTTTGTTTACAATAACTTTTTTTTATTACTTCATTCATTGTAACATCAAATAATCATCACAAAAGCGTTCATCGGCGCCTTCATGTGTTGTGTTTCGAAAAAATAATCATCACAAGCTCAGTTTTATCCCACGGCATTGGTGAAGAAGACAGGAGGTTATGGGGCGTTCCATGTGACACGAGTCCACACGCTCTCGACGCTAATACGCCATATGTCCTCTCGACAGACACACACAAACACAAACTCACGGCCATCGCACTTGCCGCACACATTATTTCTCCCCGATTTCATCTGCCGACGATACAACAACAAAAGCCGCTTTCATTCTCCTTAAATATAAAGCCCTTAAGTCGCAAACGCTCAATTGCAATTGCATTTGCAATTTGGATCTTTATTATAAAAGAAAAAAAATCTAGAATCAGCAACGCCTTTTCCCCTACTCCTCTACTCGTCTCCTGCCAGCTTTAGAATCCGCATCTCCTAGATCCACTTGACCACGATCCCTCCTCCGATCGCGAGAAGAGCAAGCTCGCACGACGCGAATCCCAAATTCCCAATCCCCACCTCCTCTCCTCGTCTAGGGTTTCGCCTTCGCCGATCGCCATGGCCGCCTCCACCGCCTCCTGGTCGCGCTACGGCACCGTCCCATCGGCGGCGCCGCCGCCGCCAAAGCACGAGGAGGCGGTGGTGAACGGGGACGGGGCAGCCGCGTCTGCGGCGGGGCCCTCGGCGTCGGCGTCGGCGGCGGAGGCGGGGGTGGCGTTCTTCTCGCGG
>CM002481.1:27031097-27042108 GCA_000325765.3 Leersia perrieri | reverse complement strand
GACGGCGTTCGCGCGGCCGGACAGCTGCGGCGAGGCGAGGGCGAGGGCGCGGCGGAACCTCGCCTACTTCCGCGCAAACTACGCGCTCGCCGCGCTCGTCATCGTCTTTCTCGGCCTCCTCTACCGCCCGCTCTCCATGCTCGCCTTCCTCGCCCTCTTCGTCGCGTGGCTCGCCCTCTACTTCGCCCGCGACGGCGACGGCGACCGCCTCGCCTGCCTCGGCCGCGACGTCGACGACCGCGTCGTCCTCGCCGTCCTCTCCGTCGCCACCGTCCTCGCCGTGGCTCTCACCCACGCCGGACTCAACCTGCTCGTCTCGCTCGTCATCGCCGCCGCCGTCATCGGCGTGCACGCCGCGTTCCGGATGAATGTTTACCTCGACGAGAGGGACGCGTTCGATGGCGGCGCCTCCGGATCATCCTTCTATGGCGACTACACGCTCCCAAGATGAAAGGGGAAATTTCATTGTTTGCGACAAGAGGAAGGTGTTCTCTTTTTACTTCTTATCAGGAGGGGTTCTTGATGTGATTCTGAACTTTGCTTGTGTTCTTGGATATCTGTAGCTTGCAATGTTGTGTACAGATTTTAGTCTTTGTTTTTTAAGAGAGGTTTTGATTTGTTTGTTGTAGTTTGCTCATTTGAGTGAATTTTTTGGGCTCATTGTGAAAATTTAAGTTGCTTTGGAGGAAAAATTGTCAGATTAACCATACACAATTCATCAACATCAAATATGCTCCGGAATGGAGCGATTGCTTTGGAGGAAAAATTGAAGTTGCACTCGTATGAATTAATTAAAAGGTCAAGAATGGAGCGATTGCTCTGGCAAAAAGTATAGCTATGAAAGAGAGCTGTGAATTGATCAAGTGGCAACTGTCCTTAAAGCAGGGTCATGTGTGCCTTGCAAAAAAGGTATATTGCTAATTTGCCAGTATTGTCTTCACAATAATTATTTCTAATGAGGCTAATCCTTACCAGTATTAAGGAAAGAAAAAGCTTTCAGATGCATCATAAGACAATGTAACTATCCTGCAATCATATTAAGAGTTTCACCCTCCGCAAAAGATTTGTATCCCCCAGTGCTATAATTCCGTTCTTTTTTCTGAACCTCTATGCACCAACATCCTTGATGGTGTCAATCCAACCCGCAATTTAGATAAACAAAACGTAATTAATGTAACCATCCCAGAATTACTTTTAGAGTCAATTAATTGCTCACAAAATAGAGACCTTAATGAGAATCCAACCCACTTGGACCGACCAAAAAACGACGGTGATTCAGCGAAGAGAAGCCACTCAACGCTTGGCGTCGATGGCTTGCTTGAGCTTCCTCCCGAGGGCATAGGCAAGGGGTGGTGGCACGGCATTCCCGATCTGCCTGTGCTTGCTCTGGATGTTGCCAGCGAAACGATAGCTATCAGGGAAGCCCTGCGTGCATAGGAGTATAATAGTGACAGTGTCAAAGAAACAGATCAGAAGATTCAGGAAAAGGAGCAACAGAGTTGCAGATGCAATTATGGCATCACAGAATCTGTGCATATTGAACAGGGGTCAGGAATTAAGACAAGCCAGTTGTGCTGAAAAGAGGGATGATAATTCTTTTTTTCATACAATGTTAAATCTATTGTTTCTGGTTAAACATCTCAATCTACTACCGCAGACAAAACGTATTGTATTTTTTAAGAATAAACCTGCTACAAATAGGTTCATTTGGGATATTCAAGGATATCAAAGTTACTAAGCGCCATCAGTCTGTTGCGGCAGCGAATGTGTGGGGATGAGAGAGGGGTATGTGTGAAGGTAAATTCACCTGGGATCGAGCACATTCACGGACAGTGATGATCCTGTCCTGCTCAGGATGGAAGCACATGCCGACCTTGCCCATTGGCTGAGGATCTGTTACAGAAGTGGGGAAATTGCCCTCCCAATCCAACCTGCCGTACAGCCCTTTCCATTGATTGTGCCTTTTGGCTGTGTTGGGCAGGCACCAAGGTATCAAGTCCACCATTTGCCCTGTGGACAGCTTGACCTGTACTCACCATGAGAAGTAATTAGAGTTCACAATCTTAGAAGACAGGTTGCAGGCGAAGTTAATCAAAGGGCCAAATTTCAGTACCTTTTCATCTGGCAGGTCATGCCAGTCACAACCTGGGCGCTTTGGAATGTGCTTGCACCTTATGAGATTCAGTTCATTCATCTCCTTAGATATGTGGTCATTCAGTGAAGCCATGTCGCCTCTAATCTTCTTCTGGAACCAAGAGACTGGTCCGCTTCCGTACTGGAGTAAAGTACATCATACAAAGGAGTTAATTCAACTGACACAAAGCAACAGCACTAAAAAAGAAGAGAATTTGGTGAGTAAAGTTCAGTGTGATGAGTAGGGCATACCTGAATCGTTGGTTTGCCAGCGCCATTTTCCACAGGTGGTAGATCCCCCATTGTGTCTCGAACTGTGATTGAGCGGAAAGGAGCTCCTGCAGCGGTGCTCTTGACAGCTGCGTAGTATTTACCATCAGGCAGAGTTATTTTCAGCTCAGGGCTTGCAAAGACGTGCATTGGTTCAGGCCACTCTGGAAGAGTCTCTCCAGGTGCGGCAGCCCAGATGAATGCCCTTTTCCTGGACTGGGCAACACCATAAGCCCCTGCCTCTAAAATTCCAAATCGAACCTAAAGTACATGTTTAAAACGAGGTTAGAATGTATACGGATTACAGAAGTGAGTGAATTTCTACAGTAAAAGGACAAGTCAAGAAGTGAAAGGGTCAATCACCTGGTATCCCATCTCCAGCAGTGATGCCAGTGTCAATCTGAAGGTCTGTCCTTTGTTGAACGAAACAAAGTTTCTGACGTTCTCTAAAAGAAAGAATCTGGGACGGAAATATTCTGCAAATGACAGAAATGCCAAAATCATCTCACATTGGACTTTGCTCCAGGGACTTTGGTTGAATCTGTTCATTCCGGAAAATCCCTAAGAAAATGATATGATAGGTAAAGTGTCAAGCAATTGGTTGCAATGTTAAATATGTTTTCAAGAGCTTCCTGATATACAAGCAAAAGTCATAGAACAACTCACCTGACATGGAGGACCACCATTGATGAATTCTACTTCACCAGGTACAGGCAGATTCTTAATCTTATCCTCAGAAAGTTTAGCTGCTCGTTCAGCAGCCTCAGAAGTGGAGATGCAATCATCAGTATCACCACACTTGTCCATTATTGCCCTGCATGACCGTATAGACAGACCAGTTGAAGATACAAAAATATGATAAGCATACCAAAAGATTGAATATGGCGTACTTCAATATCACATTGCAGTTCTCGACAAATACTGCTGCTTCTGGATGGTTATCACCAAATGCTTCCCCAGCAGGTTCGTCATATTCAATAGCCCATTTAGTAAGTGATACTCCTGTAGAACCGGATAGTCAGAAGGTATTTGGAGGTCAAGATGTTCCTATGAACCAACATCTACATGAGCAAAACATACCCGATCGCTGCAATCCTTCAGATAGACCTCCACAGCCAGCGAAAATGTCAAGTGTTGCAAGACAGTTCTCTGATGGACCATACTTTGGTCTGTATGAACCATCTATTTCAATGTCACAAACTTGCTTTCCTTTATTCTTTTTTGAAGCAGATGTCGTCCTTGTCAGTTTAACACTGGGTGGTAACTGGTTAAAGATAATGCAAGACAAGATCAGTCAAATATGAAGACGTCTCCCAATAGAAATAATGCAGAGCAACTAGGGATTCTGAAGAAACATTTGGTAGTGGCTGACCTGTTTGAGAGCACCATTAGCAGGATCGTATAAATATTCACAATAAAAGACATGGTCAACCACCACCGGGAGATCTGAACTTGGAAGGTCATCCTTCCGTTGAACCTCGCATTTTCCCTCTATCATCACCACAGGTACACTCATTATGTCTTCACTGTAGTACACCTAGATCAAATTACAAGTACACAACAATCAAATATTAAAGGCTAAAAAAGATAAGCTTAGGTGAAATCACAGTATTGGCAATGATGCAAACAGTGGACAATAAGGCAAACCTCTCTGATATCTGATGAGTAGGCTTTTGCTGATGAAACGTCGTCAGGCCGGTAAAACCTTCTTATTGTAACTTTTGTTGCTTCTGGATTAGCTTTCCTTGATCCAGCAGGACCATGAACACTCAGCAGATGGCATACTGCATAAGGTTTTAGACCAACATTCCTTCCAGCCTTATAGGTCTCATGGCCCTCCCCTTGAGAGAAAAAATCAGGTCTGATATACAGAAAGTCATTGATGTTATACGTAATATTCTCAAAGACAAAGCTAGTCTCAGAAAGTATCTTGAATTCATCACCAACTGGTTTTCTCTCACAAGAGCTACAAATGCCTGTGCCGTTTCCAATTTTATCATACGGAATGGAGAAGAAGCCACCTTTCTCTGGCCAGTATAAGCTTTTGCAAAAATATTCCACTGGCAGACCCTTCCTTTTCCTCTCCTCTGCTTTCGCCTTCTCAATTCTGTTAGCTTCAGAGTTCTCTTTTCTGTACTTGTGGCCCCAAGACAGAGATTGGATATTGACAGTCACCAACCCTTTGATGTCACCTACTTCAAAGTCTAAACAGTCATTAGTCAAGAAAACCTCTCTGTCATTTGCAGCATTGCCAAGAACAGTTTGTAAACCTTCTTGCAGAATTATTCCATGAACCATATTTTTACCATCATGTTTCTCATACATATACTCAACAAAACACAAGATGGTTTCTCCTGATTCATCTTCTAATGTGACTGACGCACCAACAGAAATACTGAGATCTTGAACTATAGCACATTTGTACAGAACTTCACCGGACGCTGTTTTTCCAGCTGATTGACCCTCCCATTTGATTTCTTTGTGAGTATCCGATGATGACTTTCTAGACCGCGTAGATGGTGGGGTTCTTGTGGCCTTCTCATCTTCAACATTCACCTCCTCTTCAGCATCATTGTCTTCATTTTCTTCGTGATCATCATCAATTTCCTTTGGTTCATTCTGATCTTCCTCTTTTGTATCCACCGGGAAATGAGTGGCATAGTAATCACCCCATAGCCTGCTGATCAGCATTGTAGTTGTAGCACGCATAAGCTTCCTTCTCAATATTGGACCCATTTTTGCACTTGGGTTCAGATTCTCTCCTCTCATCTGTTGAGATTTTTTCTTGATGACCAACTTTGTGTGCCTACTTTCCTCCATTTTTGCTACAAGGCCTGTGACAAAGGCACACCGTCTAACAGACTCATCAGGAAAGTCTGCAAACTGCTGTAATATTATTTGTCCATGCACCACAATGTATCTTTCGACAGTTGGTGCTTTGGATGATATAAATGAAGGGTGTCTACTGTCAAATTCTGCTACTTTCTTAATAACTTCAGCAAAAGAAAGCTTTGAAGCACGACTTTGCTCTTTCAAAAGGGTGATGATACTGACAGCTAGCCTTGCTGTTTTCAGCACAGGCTCACACCATGGAGCATATTGCTTTGTTGGCTGCCGCAATTTATACCTGGAATTGATAACCAATGTAAATACCGAGCAAAATTCCATGCTTCAAACAAAATTTCAAATTCAAATATATAAGTTATGTTATTGAAAGTGCATCGGATATATATTTTTGAATAAAAAGCTGTCATGGATCAAGTCTAATTAAGCTAAATACTAGTACAGCTTGGAGATAATTGCAACACAAAAAGAAAAGGAGTTTGCAAAAGGTATTTACCAAGCAACATCAGTTCGAATGGTTATGCAGATCATTGAACCACCAAATTCTACAACCCACTCTTTAATTGGACTCAAATAAATTGGAACCCCTGCATCTTCCTGGTCAGATTTACTTGATGAAGATAACTGTGCTAGCTCAGCTGTTGAACAGCAACTACCATCGTCCTCTCTCATAAAACCAGATCCAAATACCACAGTATCATTTTCTGCACCAGCTTTCATAGGGATGAGCTCCAAAGAAATGAGTCTGGAATCAGAATTGTATAGAGCCCAATTGTCAAGGATTCTTACAGGCACATCATCAGAATACATACCAATATCACTATCAAATATATACTCATCCATTTCTTGGCTATATGGTTTATAGTATGCTGGCAGAGGGTAGTCGTTGGCAATTTCTGTTTCACTAATTTTGATGTAGATGTTTTTCTGTGAAGTTCCACGCTTGCCTCTCTGCTTCATCATTTTCCATTCTTCCTCTTCCTGCAATAGTCTTGCTAATTTTGCATCATCATCCTCAGTCAGTCCATTACCTTGTCCATCTTTAATCCTCAGAGTTCCATTTGAGGGCATAGCTGACAAATGTGTGAATCCTGGTCTTGATTTACATTCATCTTGCAGAGCAACAAGAACTGGCAATGTGGTAAACATCTCATCATCATTGTCTGCTGTATGATCTAATCCAATTAGCTGTTTATATATGAACTCACCGGAGGAGATCACAAAGTCTTTGGACATTGTTCCATTAGAACTTCTGTTTGAATTAATGGAACGGACAACACCAGCGACCAATTCTTCCAGGTCCACTTGAGGATTTCCACCAGCTGATCTAGCTAACTTCTTATAGACCTCAACACAGATACGTGCCTTCTCACTGAAATGTTCAAAATATGATCTGTAACTACTTGCTGGCTTCACACATTTATAATCTGCTGTTTCTGTTGAGATCCAGATTTCTGCAACACCTTCATCATAGCCAGATATTGCCCAGTTTTCAATTCGTCCAAACCCCAAACATCTTATTCCCCTTCCTCTGTCCTTTTCCAGATCATCATCCAATGGCATGACAAGAGCTGATATGAAAATGTCATCAACTTCAGACATTTCAAAGGGTTGCAGATTACCATCTCCATCATGTAAGATGAAATCAATGATTTTTCTGCAAGGTTGACCATCTTCTGGTCCCGTTCTTGTCAAATTGACAGCTTCTATTTCCTCCTTTTCAATACGGCTTTCCTTGATAGTGATAATTGAATCTTTCTCTGATAAGTTCCATGTCTTCTCTTTGAAGTTAGAACAGGAAGCTGCTCTCTTCGGTCTCTTGCTGGCAACAAGTTCATTACCAAGCTCAGTGGCACCATTGTTCTTGTTCTTGGAAACATCATATTCAGTCTCCAAGTTACCATTCTCAGCAGACTCGTCTTCCTTCTCACAAGCCTTAGCTCTACGTCTTTTTGTTCCTGAAAAGAAAAATGTTGATGAACATATTGCAATTTGAAATAACTGGATGCAACACTGTTAGATGACCAAGCACGTGAAAATATAAACAAGAACTAATCTAACAATCGACTGTGTTTTTTTTTTTTTGCCAGGCGGCCTGAAGGATTGACCGCCCAATTTCATTAAGATTTGAAAGGAATAAAGGTTTTCGGTTACAAGATCGACATTAGACTGTTGATCCTGGTGAGCAGTTCACCAGGAGCAGAACCTGAAAGGGAAAAAAAATATCGTTCGATTAATCATGACTAATCACAATTAATCATTCAAATTAGTTGTGGGCAACTAACCTTCAAGGAGTAGAAAAAGTGATTTGGTGGATATGGCTGTTAGTGCGTGTGCTGTACTGCTGTGTGATGATCAATTAGAAGATTACTGAAATGTGAACTGTGAAGTGGCTAATTCATAATGTGGTTGTGGCTTTGTGGTTTGTGTTGTCTTGTGATTAGCTAGTAGATTACTGAATCATTACTGCTTATAGTAGTAAGGCTAGTAGTGCAGTACTTTACTACTTTAGTAGGAGTAATATTTATATGCATTTATACGATGCATTATCTTGGGTACCCCAGAACGATAATGGTTGTTGACTAGAGATTAGTCACCTATTATGTGCCCTTACAACTAGTCTCGATTATACAATTTGAGAACATTTATAACAAGTGATGTGATGAACGGAATATTCAAGTATATAATTATATATATGTGGCTTATGTACTAGTATGAACAGAATAGTAGATTATTGTTTATTTTCTAATTCCTATTCAACAGAGTAAACTTTTTACTCTGAAATGTTAAAGAGTATATAAGCAGGAGAATATTTCTTGGCCAGAACATTTCTTGACCAGAAGCCATACTTGCAAGGCTCCAACCAAATTCAGTAACTCAGAATGGTAAAATAAGCCCTAACCTTATACTGCATAAACTGTCTTACAATATGAGACTAAGGCATAGTTAAATGTAAGAGATGCCATGTGAGTGTGAGATAAAGAGTTGCAAAGTATGCTGACCTGTGGTTTTTGTTGTACTTTTCGCCATAGCTCTTCTGTAAAGTCTGAAATCAGGCAGTCATTTTAATCAGAAGCTCCAAAACAAATATAGGAACCGAAACTCAGACTTAAGAGTTTAGTCACGAAGCTAGTTTGACATCAAAAAAGATATGAGCAAAAGATATAGTAACAACACATCATCAGTGCATCCTTTTCTTGTTGAGGCCTTCTTGAGTAGGAAAATTTGTTGATTTGACTGAGCTAGGCTCCGTAAGGAAGCTACAGTACAGTTATACTAGTGTATAATAGAAGTTGATCCCACTCCCATGTGCAAGTGCAAATGCACTAAGTTAAGCACCATATAGATTGTTGAATTGTATCACCCTGATGTTATTGGTTGAGTTCAATAAAGCTTCCATTATCTAAAAAAACATTGATTGGTGAACGCTAACATATTACGGTGCGCTGAAATCAAATAGTGCAATTAAACAGTTTATTCCCATTATTAATATACTACTACCTCCATTTCATAATGCACTTTTTTGTTTGCGATGTTTGAGCATTCGTCTTATTCAAAAAATTATGAAAGTATCGCTTATTTTGTTTGTGACTTACTTCATTATGATCAAAAGTACTTTAAGCACAACTTATTATTTTTATATTTGCATAAAATTTACGTTGCAAGCAAAAAAGCAAAACCATTACATTGTGAAACAGAGTAATACTTATTAATAAATTTCCACCAAAGGTGCTGCAACCACTGGTTTGATAACCAGAAGTGCTAAATCCTGAACAGTTCCACTCGATTATCATTCAACTGTCAATAGCAATATCAGCTACTAGTTCATCAACCGAAGAGGGCCATCATTACCTTAGCAGCACAATCTGCAGACTTCACGACGGAGAGTCACTGTCTCACTGATCCATCACCGAGTTCGCAACACCTGCACAACAAAAACAACCACATTAACCATCAAAACTACATGCTAGCGAGATCCTGAAAGGCGATCGATATCAACCACATTCATACGGACGAATCAGCGAACGCCACCACGCAGCAGGCAGCAGCTGCATCAGCCCAAAACTGAAGAAAAAAAAATCTCGGCCCAAAGCACGATCGCGTCAGAAACAAAACAGCGTGTAGCCGGCGCAAGCTGACCGAGACGGCGGAGATCCGCAGTATTAGCCATCGGCAACGAACCGCCAGGCACGCTAGGAGCGAAAATCCTCCACCACACACACACAAAAAAAAATCACACATCACGAACCAAGTAATCGAACATACGATCCACGACGCCGATTCATCCCCAAAAAAATGGGGAAATCTCGGCAAACGTACGATCCTGATGAGCACTCCCCAGACACCACGACCACGATCAGCGACGAACTGCACACAAGGCACACTAAGGAGCTAAAATCATTAGCCCAAAAATACACAACCACTCACGCCAACAAACCAATCGAAGCAGAGAGCAGCAGAGCGAGACAAAGCAACAGGATCCGGAAGATCTCACTCTCCTCGACACACCACGACCACGATCAGCGACGAAACCACAATCACCAACCAAAACCCTCCACCACACACACGCGCACGCACGCACGAACGTGCAATCGCGCAAGCCAACCAGGCAATCGAAGCAGATCGAGTCAAACACAACGAGGTGGTGATTACCGATGAGGCAGCCGCTGCCGATGCGATGCTCTTCTCGAGCCCTTCTCCCTCGTAGGAGGAGTAGGCTCGTAGGGTTTGGAGGCGAGAAGCGGAGGGGAGGAGGGAGAGAAGCGACGTGACGTGGGGGTGGTGGAATTAATGGAAGGGAATGGGAAGGGACGGGACGGGAAGGGGGGGAAATGGCCAAGTGGAAGCGGGGGATTTGAGTTTTTGAGCTTTGGTCCCGAGAAGGAAGAGGGACGAGAGAGCGGGACCCGTTGGGCGGGATTTCGAATATTTGGAGTTTGGATTTGAGTACTCTTTTTCTAAAAAAAATGAAATACCGAATGAATTTATGACGCATTCTTAAACTTAAAAAAAACAATGAGAAGTACTGGTAAAGTAAAGTAGTACTCGCTCCGTTTTATATTGTAAAGCGTCCTACCTTTCTAGGCGCCTTACAATTTAAAACAGAGGGTAGTAGTACATAATAAATGTACGTCGAATTCACTATAGTAGTAGAAGATGATGATTTTAGTTTGCACCGAATTCATTATAGGTTTTAGTTTGTAATTTGGGGATTGGATTATTAAGGGCTACAAGTCCTAGGATCACCATTCTGCTTGTGCAAATTGTTTTTACTACTCTCTTTTTAGAATGTAAGATGTTTTTACTTTTTGTTCATTCATTTTATTCAAAAAAACTATAAAAGTGTCATTTATTTTGTTTGTGATTTATCAAAAGTACTCTGAGCATGACTTATTACATTTTTATATTTGTAAAAAAAATGAATAAGACAAATGCTCAAGCGTTAAATGCAAAAGTCAAAACATCTTAAACGGAGGTTGTCGGTGATATGAATATAGGGGTATCCACAGAAAGCTAAATTTGGTTTGGCACTGTAGGTCCGCGTCCGAGGGAGGAGTCAAGGCAACCCGATGCCTCGCCCAAACATAAGGAGCTAGGCGATCGCGGCAACCCGATCCACCCCGGACCTGTGCACCAGGACTACGGCCACTCGGACCCACGCGGCGCGCCCTCGGAGGGGCCGGGCTCGAGGTCCGACAAGGAGGCCACACCCCGTAGAAGGGGTTCAGGCCACCCGAGGCCACGTGGCACGCCCCTGAGGAGG
>CM002481.1:26963273-27030997 GCA_000325765.3 Leersia perrieri | reverse complement strand
ACCCGAGGCCACGTGGCACGTCCCTGAGGAGGGCACGCCCGGAGGCCACCCGAGGCCATGTGGCACGCCCCTGAGGAGGGCGCGCCCGAGGGCTTGCGGGGAGGCCACACGCCGCAGGAGAAGGTTGGGCTATCCCCCGCAGCTCGAGAGACTCGCGCGCGGTGCGCACGTGTATGATCATGGCACGCCCCAACGACCAACTACCGCATTTTATGCGATTAGAGAGGTCTGGCGCCTGCCCCCTCGTATTTACTGCGATGTGAGGAGCGGGTGACAGGCCCTCATCATCACATATTCACCTCCTTTCTCTTGATTCGAGGGAAAGGGGGTGGGCGACCAAAGTCTTTCCTCGGGGACAGTGCGCTAACAGCACTGTCGCCGTGGGACAGCACACCTCTCCGCCCCGTCTCCGTTGCATTTAATGCGGCAGATGGATGCATGGCAGAGGGGCATGAGTACTCTACTCTCCTACTCCCTGTCTAAGCTAGTTAGTGGGACGCTGACAAGCGGGCCCCACTACTGGTTGGGTAGAATAACATCCCCAAGCATCAAATCTTCGGTGACCTCTCCGCCCGTTTTCTCCGCCGACCACCGTGACGTGGCAACGGGGGAGGGAGGCATGGAAGCACAGACGACAGGACAGGACAGGCATGCCTGCTCCAAGTGGGAGAACATCCCTCACATGAAAAAACAGTAGAGGACCACTGTGGTGTCCCCTTGAACTATAAAAGGACGCCCTAGTCCTTCGTAGAAAGGGAAGGCCGGTTGGACCCATGAAAACCCTTAGCACGCCTTAGTCATTCGCCCCAACCCCTCCCAATCCTTGTAATCCTTCATCCACCTTATCAACAACAAGAACAGGAGTAGGGTATTACGCTCCCCCGGCGGCCCGAACCTGTATAAAACTCTGTGTCTTGTGTGCTTAGCAGGATTCTCCTTCATGCCCACCTTCTTCTTCCCCTTAACTCAGGCCTTGGTCTACCGCACCCCTGTGCCGAACCGGAAAAAGGGGGTCTCACGATCCTCGCGTGTCGATCGCACGCATCGACAGTTGGTGCGCCAGGTAGGGGGTGCGCATGCCGAGGCTTGAAGTTCTGAGTTTTCCCACTCTCCGGCGAGGTCTTCTCCGTCAAGACTTGTGCGCTTCTACACACACCATGGCTTAATGCCATCTTCTTCGCATGAGATCCGCAGCCTCGACCCCTCCATGGGTGGAGGGGGCCGGGGGCTGCCCAGGAGGCACGACCACCATCGCCCGGCGGGGACACTTGCGACGTGCTCCCACCCGCTTCACGAGATATGCGGCCTTGGCCCCTCCATTTGGGGAAGGGGCTGGGGGCTGCTCAGAGGCGTAGCCACCGCTACTGGGCGGGAGCACTGGCGTAGTGCTCTCCCCTGTTGCCGCATCGGCTTCGACACAATAATTTCGGGAGGACATCTTCCACGCCATCAATACATCGTATCAAAGATAAGTGCTCCATTTATTCAATTATCAATCCCACATATATTTCCAAAAATTACTTGGGAATCTTTTTTCTATTATCGCATGCTGCCACAAGGATGTTTATTTCTTGTCCTCGGTTGCGAAGGAGGGCTAGTTCTAGCACGAGCCAGGATGCTTGGGTTAGATCGGCTTTGTGTGCTGAGGACAAGTGTTCGCAACGTGGACCGTGCCCCGAATACCACCTAAGATCCGAGATCTCAAGCAAACCTCCCTCTGGGTCGAGGCAGCTTAGATCTCGGCAGAGGAATATGGTATTCTGCCTGGCCAGTTCCATTCTGGACACTGCCAATGCCCAGACGCTATGGTCACCCACTCATCCTCGCACGTTGTTCGAACTTGTTTCCCTCAAGAGGCTGCCAAGAGATCGGAATGAACAGACCAAGTGGCGGGCCATGCATAACACTTGCTAGCGAGTATATATGTTGTTTAAATGTGTGCAGGTTTAAGTGAGACTCAAAACTGCTCACATCTCCATGGCGACAACACCACATGTCATTAGTTCGACATTTGTTGTGGTGCGCGAAGGGGTACAGGCGACCCCGACACCCTCGACTACCACTTTTGTGGCAGGATAGCCCGGGACGGTGTCGGCTAGGGAAGCCCTCGGGCCGAGTTGTGGCCTTCGTCCCCCTCGGAGCCGAAGCGTTACCCCGCCCCCTTGTCCGGCAGCCTCGTATGCCCCCGACCCTCAGGGAGGCCATATGGCCCCCGAGCGATCAGGCGGCCCGACGGCCCAGACCCCATGGCCAACAGCCCGAAGGACGGTGGTGCCAGCAATGGCCCCAAACCACCCGAGCCCGACCCCTCCGGGTCGGGACAGCTTAGACCCCTGTGGTCGACAGTAGTACTACCAAGGTTTTCCTGCTTTGGTTAAATTCTATCAAATGCAAATTTACTTTCAGTCCTTATATATATACATTGTGTGTCGACCCCCCTCTTTATCATTGATGTGTGAACAGTTGAGCCAATCATCAAAATAAAAAATTCGGGAACGGCCATGCCTTTGTGCCAAAGGGCTTGTCGGGCCGCGAGCTGTGCCTCGGATACCACCAAATTCTCTAGGCAGGGAGCAGGAGAGTAGAGTACTCATGCCCCTCTGCCACGCAGCCATCCATCGCATTAAATGCGACGGAGACGGGGCGGAGAGGCGTGATGTCCCGCTGCGACAACGCTGTCAGCGCACTGTCACCGAGGGAAGACTTTAGTCGCGCACCCCTCTTTCCCTCGAACCAAGAGAAAGGAGGTGAATAGGTGATGATGAGGGGCCATTAATGTGACGGGACAGGCGTCTCCCCCTACAGTCTTAAACGCGGTGGTTTGAAGACAACCCGCACCGCCTCTCCTCCCTTTCGGGTAGGTAGAGAGAGAGAAAAAAAGAGGGGTATGGGGTGCACAGGGGGCTCAGGATCGACCCGAGCCTCTCGGCGTAAAACATAAGGGGCTTCAAGATCTACCCGAACCCCTTGGTGTAGGGGTTCGGCCTCCGGGCGGCGCACTAGGCCGACCTCTCCGGGTGGTCACGTGGCTACCTCGGGGCCTAATCCTTTGGCTCAAGGCAATGGCCCTCAAGTCCCGTGCCGGACTTGGTCGTCGCGTGTACTGTAATGCACCCCCTTCGGAGCCTTTGTCACGTCCTCGGGGTACCCCTATATTCATATCACCGACAGAGGTAATACATTATTAAGTCCTGATGATATGTAAAATGCTAACATCAACTGATGTATGTTCTTGCAAATTGCACGAAAAAGGGGAGAAAAGGTGTACTTTTTTTCTTCCAAAAAAAAAGGTGTACTTTTTTTTATCACGGACTGCACGTAAATTATCACAAAAATCTGGATTGGGAATCGGGATACCCTACAGTTTGTCACGCATAATACACTATACTGACGAAGCAATCTAGTACTAGAGCGTATACATTCTCTGATTCTCCTAGTGAAGTATCCAGATAACTGCAAGGAAATTCCACAGCTTATATGATCAACTGATATACATCAGCAAATTCACATACATAAGCATAATCTATAACCTCCATGGAGAGACAACAAGAAGTCCCTATCTCTAACAACACACTTAACAAACTAACATCTCGTTACAGATCACGTAGCCAGGTACTGAGGTACATCAGCATTTTGTCAGGAAAAAAGGGTATCCAACGATGGTTGATGATAGATGATCAGAAGCCCAACATGGCTTGTAACATTAACATTTATCTACATATTAGTGAGTCTGTGGCTTGAGCTTTCACATAGCTGTTATCAATGTGCAGATCTATCAAGGGCCGTCAATCCAACATGTGAAAGTCAATCAATCATACTAGATGGTTCAGAAATGAAGCAAAGCTCTGCATCAGCTATGTCAACTTTCAGTTTCAGGTGAGGGTAGTGTTGGGGGTTGGGGTGAGGGCACATCCACATCTGGCCTTCTATAGAATACAGTCACCATGAATCCAGTGGCCGGGGAGCCTACAGATGATCGCATTCGGCCCTTTGGCCCTTTCTCGAGCCAGCAATCTGCTAGATCAAGCAGTGTCATTCCTTGGCTCACTACTTTGCCGCCACACAATACTTCTACCTGCAAGCACGCCTCTGATGGTGAGAAGTGAGAACAGAAGAAAACAGGCTGGGCGTTGAACAGTTTGTTCTGTTAACTTTGTCAAAACAGGGATAAAATTTGAAATTTTGTAAATGTTCAAGCAGTACCACGGAACTTGTAACAGTGAAGAGATAAGTAATATATCACTCAGTACAAAAAGAAATGTGTAGTTATGTTATATGAAAAACAAAGTGGCAAAAGTATCTATCTACAGCACAAAAACAACTGTACACTAGCCAGCTTCAGCCTTCGGCCAAGCACCCATTTTGATAGAGCATATTGTTTTTTTCTTGCTTTTTCAAATATAATTATGAAGTAGTAAGATGTTTTCCTCCAATGAACAGCTTAGAATGTGCTATAACCACATCAAATTATGTTTAGACCGAGGGATTTTAGCTCCAGTAAGGCAGTCTTGCCCCTGACAGGAAAGCCAGAATTTGGTGGATTTTTTTCTCAACCCTGATTCTAACTAATCTTGGTATAAGCATGAAACCAGCTGGTATGGATTATCGCTATGAGAAAGAAAGAAGACATACCTCAGTTTCCCTCGAGAGGTTAAGTTTCTGTACAAGGTACTTCTGTATAACAGAAGCCGGCAAATCAACATCCCTTTGACATATATAACAAAAGGCAGAAGTTAGCATGGTTTAACAAATGTACTATTTTGACTAGGAAAGTACAGCCAAACAACTCACTTGATCCTCAAATACTTTGCAGGTAGCTGTGGTAAAGTTGGTATCCCTCTCCTGAAATGATCATAAACACAAAGCATGATTTCTGCTTTTCCTTTGGAAGAAACAAAACAAATCTCACAAGTCTAGCGTTTCTCACTGGTCAAAAGCAGCAAGCAGATAAAACCATAGTGCTCGAAATCTCCTCTTTTTACTGGGCTGCTTTGCCTTGAAACTTTTCTTTTTACTCTTCAGCATCAACAATTTCTTGCTCCCAGTCCTCTTAGCTGTAGGTCTGTATCTTGTAAAGTGGTCTCTAGCCTTTGCTTGACTGTCAGGAGTGCCATCATCTGGATCGCCAGTCTTGTTTTTTGTTTTATTGGAATCTTTTAAGCTTGATTTGAGAGACTTTTTGTCTTTGCCAAGTTTAAGTTGAGAACCCAATGGTTTCCATCCCCCAAGTTTCTTTGATGCATCTTTACTGCCCCTCAAGGTAGAATGCTGCATACAAAATTGTACAAGGTGGGGAAAGAAGAATCAGACATAACATTTTGAATTAAGACAAAATAACACTCTATACAACAGCACAAAAAAATGCACTATTTTAGAGTTTGGAAGTGGAAGGAATAATAAAAAGACCGTCAATTACATTTAAATCATGCATAAGGTCATTTAGGACAAAGAATCTTTGGACGACTTTTTAAGGATTTCAATCCTAACAGAACTTTTCCTATGTGTCCCTTCAACAAAGCACCCCTTCCTAAAACCCTGTTGCCTCAATTCATAGGAAAATTCTAAAGTTCTGAATTCAGAAGGTTCAAATCATTTGTTTTGTCTTGGCCCTAATATATCCACATGTTGAATATCAGTGTCTTTAGCATTCTTAGTTTCTCACCTAGCACAAATCTGTGTTGCCAACACCAGCTATAAGCCTATAACAGTATGGCGATAGCTGACATGCCATGTGTACATGCCTCTATTGTACTAAAAGAACGGAAATACACGGATGGCCTAATGTTAGAGGGCTGCTTAGTGCTTACAGCAATATGGTTATGCACAGGCACACTCATTTTAACTATTTTGATGGTGTAATTTACAACAAGAACCAATCAGAATTCTTCATGCGATGATAAGTTTCCCTGTGGGAACCAGTAGGAGAGCTACATACCAAAGAGAGGTTGCGTAAGCATGAAGCTTTTGTTCTCCTCTTTGTCAAACATTTCTGTATAGACACCTGAGGAGCAGGGATTGTCAGTGAAGATAGTGATCTTTCTTTCCTCTTGATAGGTGAGGCAGCTGGTGACATGACTTCTGGGTCCTTGACCTTCTTTCTTTTGAAAGGAAATATCTTTGACCTTACAAATTGTATACTATGATCAACTCTGAACAGAACACAATTGAAAACATCATAAGCTATAAAATTCTTCAACAAGAGCTGATATAAAGGAAAGTAAAACTCGTTTTTTATATGTTGGCTGATAACTCAGTGTCAAAAGGCCGAAGATCAATCAAGATGTGAGCTAAGTTTGGGCTTATCTCTCACCTTCCAAAGCTATAACTTGTAAAACAAAACAATTATGATGATTAAAAATAAAATTCCAAAAGACTACTCAAATTAACCAAACAAAAACAAAACAGCTATAAAGCTTTTTAAGATCCAAGCCAATATTCCACATATGGAGATTGATATGATGTATAACAGTCTAGATGATGCAATCAGTACGATGGAATAGTGCAATACTGGTATGCAAAAGCATGACGAACTATTAGCAATCAAATGCCAACTAATATCAAAAGGTATGACAGCACAACTGCTATATGCATGGAGGATGTTTGCTCACGGAAGGCCATCTCACTTCTACATACAAGAGAGCGGAGGTGGTAAAGAAAAAAAAACACTACCAAATGTCAGTAACATATTCTTTTCATTGTTTCATACTTGTATTCGCTCACACACACTGCATTGAAACGGAAATATCAAAAAGAAAAGGCAGGGAAAGAATTGGCCAAGACATGGAAAAAAAATAGAACCATAACTGAACGTTGGTCTAAAAACCTCAAGAGTCAAGAGTATGTAATAGTGTAAAACTAATATTTCGGGAAAAAGTGTCAAACCTGAGTTTTTCCAATGGAGCACAGCCCAGATCAATGTTGCAAGTAGGGCAGCAGCAGGACTCCTTATTGTCGAACTCCTCATGTATACACTTTCTGCAGACTGATTAAAGGTATCAAATCAATGGTTGAAACATGGTATTAAAAATCAATAAATTGGTAACAAATTCTAGCTGTCACAATGAGCCTTCGAAAACTGACATATATACAAATATGAAGAAGATAAACCAACTGTAGTTACAAGACTCGAGAACATAAATACTAGTAGAGTATATGACGATTGACGACATTGAGAATAGCATATTCAACGAAAAAGAAAATACTGCAACTCTTAAAGAAAAAAAGGGTGATTCATGGTTACAAATCTGAAGTACTAGGTGTAAATAATTAGATTTTGTGATATTTGCATTTGTACCTTACAGCCCAGTCCTGTTAAAAAAAATTCATGCAGAATTGCGGATGGACCGATGAAATGATTTCATCGCACCCTTTCTATATAATTTCATCAAATTTTGATGCCTTTGTTTGATACTTTGACAACCTCTAAAGCCTTTTTTTTTTAGAATTGGGGGCCCTACTCCCTACCTCACTGAGTTGTGGAGTAATTTCATTTTAAAGAACTTTTTTGTCTGCTTGCTTGACAGTCGATGATCAGGAAATTAAATAAGTGTATAGTACATCCCTTTCTGGGCAAGCGTGAATGCGTGATTAGTCACCCCACGCACACAAATCCCACCGCTGTTTGTACCGCATCCCAAATCCCCGTAAAACAACATTACTAGCCTTCCGTCCTCCTCGGCGTCCCGACAGCAAGAGATCGCACGAGTTGGACACATCAAACGGGCATCCCTCTCACGCATCATCACACCCTAAAACCCACACGGATGGCACCGCACAACCAAAATGTTAATTTCGCGAAGGAACGATGCAGGCAGATATCTAAATTTTGACGCACCACCAGGTGAAAAAAAAAACACACAAGCAGACACGGCGCATGGAACGGCCGAAAACCCCCCCAAACCCACCCCTCGAATCACCGCGCAAATCAAGGTGCGGATTCGACGCATCGGACGACTACGCAAGCGAGCAGCAGCGCACCGTGCGGAGGGAGAAACCGTGGTGGAAACCCCCTCCCCGCGCGGCGCGGCGCGGGCGTGCAGAGCAGAGGAAGGGACTCACAGGTGTGGAGGCACTCGGAGATGGTGGTGGCGTCGCGGAGGAGGCGGCGGCAGAGCGGGCAGGTCAGGCACGCCGCCACGCCCGCGCACTTCACCACCAGCACGTCTCCTCCTCCTCCAAGGGCGGCGACATCGGCGGCGCTCTGCATGCCGAGGCAAGCTGCGAGATGGCTGGCTGGTGAGGGGATCGTCCTCTCCTCTCGCGGCTTCGCACGACAGCGACAGACAGACAGCGATCTCCTCTTCTCCTCGCCCTTCTCTCCTGCGCTGGGGCTGGGGCCGTTCCTTTGCTTGGGCCCTGGGGTTGGGGGGAGTGGTGGACTGGAGAAGCAGACGCAGACGAGAGGACGAGACGGGACGAGGCGACGTGTGTTGGGCAGTAATGCAGTACTAGTGGGGCTTGAACGGCTTCGTTTCTGAAATTGATCCATCTTTGATCAATCTTTTCCGTTCGTCATTGGTCACACACATACTATTCGACAAATATAACTATTTTGTCGTTCTTTGCGATGATGTTTATTTTTATTTGCATCATTCATATTATTCAAAATATTATAGAAGTATAATTTATTTCGTTTGTGACTTATTTTATTATCAAATGTACTTTGATTATGACTTATTTTTCATATATTGGCACCGAATTTTTTAATAAGACGATTAATCAAACGTGATTTTACAGTCCATGTATAAATAAATTTTACAGTCCATGTATAAATAAATTTTAAAAATAACTTAAATTCGGAATAATTGAAGAAAGGTCTCGAGTCCATTAAAAAATACTACTATAATTTAGAAATAACTGAACCAGTGTCATACTATAATATAGCCTTGATGTATTTTCCTCTTGACCTCGAGGCAACGATGATAATAGACGAGCACGCACGAGAGAAAGAACAACTACAAAATTGCACGAGTAAGCCTTAATGTATCAAGCGGTGAGCAGAGCAACGAGGAAGATCGAGCAAGCACAAACAATGACAACGGAGGATGAGCACTCACAGTATTTAAAGTCAAGGCAGTGGCAGCCAAATAATGTACAATCAATGATGACGACAACTGACGAGCACGCATGAGCTATGACGGCGATAAGTGACTAAAAAAGAAATTGTAACGATGATCCAGATACACACAAGAAGGACGTGGATCCAGATATTACAAATTAGGGTCTAAGTGCTCAACAAAGTTATCCAACGCATCTAATCTCTCATCTATTCCTAGCAAAAACTATAGGGCTCCCTTGTCTGGTGCGGTAGGAGATGCTCAAACCTCTATTGCCCGTCCTCACAGAGGATCCGCCACTGCATACAAGTGGTTGCACTACCCGTGAACGAAAAGGAATCGAGTGGTTATGGAGAAAGCAACAACAAAGAACTTATAAGAACAAACAATACAACTGCGAACAAGTACTTATGGTCTTTGAAGACAACGAGTGTTGGTGAGCAAATAATGTATGAATCGACGATGGTAACGGACGACAAGCACAGATAAATTATAAAAACAACAAAAAAACTTTTATAATAATGATAGGAGCAATGTAGTATTGATCATAAGTGATCTTGAGGGCATAGCAAATTAACTACCACAAATGAGGTTAACGATAAGACAATGTCATATAAACTTGGTTAACAAAAGATATGATGGCTTTTTTAGTACTACTATATCCTTACCTTTTCCCACGTGTCTGATGACGACGTCGTCATCCACACCACACTCTCCTCCTCCCTTCTCTCTACCTCCTCATCTCTCGCTCTCTCTCCCTTCTCTCTCCATCTCTCCCGAGTGGCCGAGTCCCGAGTCCCGACGACCTCCACCGCCGTGCATGAGAAGCAGCAGCTGACGGCAACACTCGCCGGCGAAAGGGAGGAACACGGGCCGGCAGCCAGTGCAAAGAGGAGCCCCGCCGCCAGATTCGGCGGGGACGTTGAGGCGGAGCGGTCTGGGGCGACCGCTCGAGCTCCGTGGAGTGTCAGCTTCGTCCTAGGGCGCGCGTCGATGAGATCATCCCGCCTGCGCCGATCTCCCGCGAGCAGAGCAGGGGCGCCCTTGTCCTGCTGTTTCCGCCGCATCCTCACCGGTGAGCACCCATCTTTCTCATCTCTCTATCCACGCACGCAGTTTTTTTTTCCCTGGAATTTGAATTAACCGTAGTCATCTAGATTTGGCTTAATTTGCCTTAACAACCTTAAGGAAGACTAATAAAAGTTTTTTTTGTTCTAAAAAAGTTTTGGGGTTCTACTGAACCCCCATGTCCCACGTTAGAACCGCCGCTGGTCTGTTCGTGGAATGGAGGATCAGGCGCCGGAGCGTCCACGCATGCAAGGTGTTCGTCGGATGTTCCCGAAGGGGTGATGTGAGGCAGCTGGTGGTTTTTGCCAAGAGGAGGAGGAGGCCCAAGAAGCGGTCGCAGCGGCCGTGGTGGAAGGCGTGGTTCTCGGACTGGAACGATGAGGAGGAGAGCTTGTCTGGCTGGAGGGAGGATGATGAGTTGCTCGAGGAGGTCGGCAGCGAGGAAGCATTGTCGGACGGCGAGAAGTTCGAGGCGTGGAAGAGGAAAGCCGAGGCTATTGTCGAGGTGCGGGAGGCGCGGCAGGATGCTGCGAATGCGGAAGGGCGGTCGTGGGAGGATTGGGTTGGTGGGGGAAGCACGTCGGGGGATGGCGGCGACTGGGGCAGGGATGTGGATTTGTCGGACCTGATAACCGATGATCCTGCGGAGATTGTGAAGGATAGAGGTTTGATTGAAACTTTTAGAGACTCCATTGATGAAGATTACAATGACATGTTGTTTGAAGACCGGGTTTTTCTTTATGCTTCAACGAATTCGGTGAGTTCTTTACCTGTCTTGTTTTATGTCACCAAATATGGTAACCCACTGTCTAGTGATAACCATGAGATACCTGAAATACGGGGTACTACTACAGTACTAGAGTGCTTATTTAGTCGACTAAAAAAAAGAGTGCTTATTTAGCAACAAACTTGAATCTATACAACTTGTAGTATTATTAAACACAGGGTCCATTTTGATGGCAATGATGTTGTATCTGGTGACTGAAGTATCTGAACCATTTCAATAAAGAAAAAATAAAAAGGTTAAAAGTATAGCAGCATTATATTGTTACATTAATACCTTACAAATTCACTCTAACAAAATAAAGTTTGCACTTCCAGGCCAAATTTCTAGCATTATTGATTGTAATTCCATGGGTGTTGGATTTCCTGGTTCATGACTATGTTCTGATGCCATTTTTGGAAAGGTAAATCATCTTGCTGTGCTCCCTGTTTTTATTTTTAATTTTTTATCCTCAGTTTTTAATCGGAAAATATGCATTCCATGTACACCCAGTATGAAGTTAGGAATTTATAAGGTGAAGTTTCAAGCACTGATGGCATTCTCAGTTTCTCACTCCCTGTTTTTCTGAAATTACATGCAATCAGTAATCATCTATGCTAAATACAGAATTGATTACATGGAATATGACACAATAACAGGTATGTCCAGAAGGTACCACTTGCTGCTGAGCTGCTTGATGTAAGGCGCAGTCAGAAACTCCTGATGGTAAAGGACATAAATACTGAGAAAGCAAGATATCGTTTTGAAGTAGAGATTGGTAAATCTCCTCCACTTTCTGATGATGAGCTCTGGTCAGAGTTGCGGGAAAAAGCGTGAGTAACATTATAACTATTATGCTTTCTTGTCTTGTTCTACTTTCTGTCGATGCACTAGCATTGTCTGACATGGGAGATGGATCGTCTACTCTTTTAAAATAATGATGACAACATTTTTCTGTGCAATTTCATCTGCTCAATCTTAACAGATTTGCTCTATTTGATCAGGATAGAGTTGAGAGATGAATGGAGATTAGAAAATCGAAAAGCATTTGCAAATATCTGGTCTGACATGATTTATGGGATTTCCCTATTCCTTCTTATGTACTTCAACCAGAGCAAGGTATGTTTTACTGGATAAGCAGCTTTGTTTTCTCTATCATTGATTGTGTGTTTGTGTTCTATTATTTTTTTTCAACATTCTGGGTGTACATGTGGGCTAGATGATCTGTTGTAAGTAGACACCCCACAGGCTGATTTTTTTTTCACTGTTAGGCCTCTTGCATGGTTATCTAGTTTCTGCTGTCAATACATAGTACATGATGATTTTGTAAAAAAAAAGGGGGGGNTTGGTACTTGGTTGTACATCTTTATTCATACTTTTCTAACCTAGTGCATTAGCAACACCACTTCAGTTTGTACAGTATGTTTGATTTTAGTATCATTTAGAAACACATGTCTGCCATCCATGGTTTCTGTGCAACACAGCCAACAATATATCTTGTCCATCATTTCTCTTCAAAGAATGCTTAGAGTTGTCCGGGTATCATACATCTCACTCTTATTGCCTGCTAAGCTTTCAGGTTGCGATGCTGAAGTTCACAGGATATAAGTTACTAAACAATATTTCAGACAGTGGGAAAGCCTTCCTTATAATTCTAGTTTCAGACATCCTTCTAGGGTGAGTTACAATTTATTTTTCTTGAGTTCACAGATGCATGGATAATGGATGCCAGCATATACTAAACAATTGTGTCATTTCTTTTGCTGGATAATAATGGATGTCAGCAACCAAACAAGAGGAAATGTACCTGCATGTGCCAAGCTACACAAAAGTCCACAAGAAACTTATATTAAAAAGGAAACAATTTGAATTGTTAAAAGAAGTATTGTTCAAATTGTTAGGAAGAATTCCTCCAGGGGTGTGCCTTTTCTTTTTGAAAACTAATATCAGGTGGAATGCCCAGCAGCATGTTTTCGAAAGCATTATTCGTCTTATTGTCATGAGTGATCATTAAGTATCATTTCTCCTAATGTAATCTGGATATGTTTGTAAAAGTGCATGGAAGTATTTTTTTATTGTTGCTATTTTTGTTATGAATATGGCAAATAGTTCTGTGTTACTTCTTCGTTTGCACTTCATATATGAACTTAATATTTCACATCCTTCTCTCTTAAAAGATGTTTGTATCACCTTTCATGCGGCAGAATCTTATTTACCATCTAGTTAGAAATCCTAGACTTTCATACAAATGCATATGAAATGCTTTATGAATAATGGAACTACTCCTATTATTATACTTCATGACACCATTGCTGATTCAAACAATTATGAGGTAGGGGTAGCTTGTATATTATTTATGTTTTTTGTTATTTTCCATTTAAATGTAAAGTTAATGTTGTTATGGTTTGCCTGTGATCTTGTGATTATGTGAACATCGTTAGCTGCATTTTCACAGGTACCACTCAGAGTCAGGTTGGCATTCTTTGGTAGAAGTCATTCTTGAGCACTATGGCCTTGAAGCTGATCAAGCTGCAATCACCTTTTTTGTCTGTCTGGTTCCTGTTGCCCTGGATGTATTTATAAAGTTTTGGGTCAGTGTACTTCATGCCTTTGCACTGTCAAGCTACAACCATATATTTTTAAAATTAAGAAAGCATATACATAGTTGTTAGGACCTTATAATTTTTGTGACTAGTTTCAGCCAAATTGATAACATTATACGTTCATGTTTGAGCTATTCAGTGCTAACATTTCAGATCACATTAACTGAAAGTTTTATAATCTTTCTACGAAGTGATTTGAAATTGCAGGCAGGCTACTAGCCTACAAGGCTACAGCAGCTATTAGGAAGACAAGTAGACAACCTTTTGTAGATGCACAAACATTTCCTGACATTATTAAATCAAAGATTCACCTAGCCATTTGTAAAAACCCATTGCAATTGTTTATAACTGGATATACCCAATCATTCTCTCCATAAGACCAACATACTTAATTTTTTGAGTTCAAAGAAAAAAAAACATAATTTTTGCTTCTTTATTTTGCAGGTATACAAATACCTTCCAAGATTATCACCTAGTGTGGGTAACATTTTGGATGAAATAAAACGTCATTAGAGAGTTTGCATCAGGAATTTGATCTCCTTAATTCCTTCCATTAAGGAATTTGTAGGAAAGGTGATCCTTCCAGGTATTTGTTCACTGTTATGTGCCTTTGGCTCCTATTCATGTTATTAGCAAAGGTTGAATTAAGCAACTTAGCAAGCAGTAGGAAAATTATCCATATGCTTGAATATTGATACATTCTTTCACAGATTGCCCATCATGGAACGTTTCTATCTATAAAGTTTTTGTCAATTTGTTTTCGAATTTAAAGATAAAGAAAAGAATAGTTTGAGAATTTATTCACGAATTAAAAGGTATAAGCTTTGGGATGCATTTGTGATTGTGTATGCAAGGAGCTTTATACTAATATTACTTCTTGATTCTTGCTTAAATTGTTGAAAGCTTTCTTTTCCTTTCTTTTTTGAATCAGACTGTGAAAGAAACAAGCGCAGACATGCCTGATTGATAACAGAACTAATTATATACTGCCATTAGCAGTTATTTGAGCATTAAGAAAACAAATTTGAATCCGAGTTTCTGAAGAGAGCTACTCTTCTGCAGGGCTCATTTGGAGTCGATATACGATCGATGAAATGTGTACATACTTGCCATGGATAGCAATTTGGACGCACTAACCAGTTCTTACACTTCAAAAATGTGCTGATCACATATATTCTCCAGGGATATTCAGGTTCTTTCTGATATGGTATGTATCAATAACGAGCAATTTTGTCCCAGCATGCTCACATATGGAGCCCTGTGTCTTTTCACCATTCTGTTATGCAAAATCCGAAAAAGGTTGTGTATATGTATACAAAACAGCAAGGCTACAGTAGTAATTTGCTTTTGCTCCATTACGCTATTTTAGCTCCTTGTGGCATTGTGTAATGCCATCAAAGAATTTTGGGACAGTCGAAAATAGGCATTTAGGGCCCATTGGTATCCAGGACGGGAGCATTTTCTTGTCCTGCAGGAAATTATTCAATTCATCACGTGAAGAAATGCTTCAAGAAGAAACTACTTTTTTTACATCCAGTGAATTCAATCTGTGCGTTGGATTTTTTTTTTTTAAAAAAAAATGTGCCTGGCTTAATTGCTGCAACAGCAGGATTTTCGTCTGATGAACAAAAGGTGGGTACAGATTGAAGCCTAGTCTGCATAAGTCCATCTGAAAAGTGAAATTTTGAACCAATTCTGGAACACACGGATTTTGTGGGAATTTTGAAAGATTTTCACAAGAGCTAATTTAATTTCTGCAGAGTTGGCGAGTTGAGCATAGCTTAGTTCGTGTTTAAATTTTGTCCTAATCACCTGATCTAAGCATTGGGTTGGAGGAAGAGGCCGTGGGCCGAAGCCCAGTTGCTGCCGCGAGCGAAACGCACGTTGTAACCACTTCCACCACTGTACTCGTATGGTTACCTGGCTTCGTATGGACCTTGTCGACTGCTAAGACCGTGGCCATTTCGTGGGTTTCGGCCTACTGGTATTGGCCTGTTCACTACTACTAGCTGTTAGCCAACAAATGCTTTCCAAATTATTAAAAATATATATATATATATTTTAAAAAAAATCTATTTTTCAAATTTTAATTATGTTGTAATGATGTTTTTTATTTTGCGTATACATTTAGTCAATTAGCAACGTATACCAGCGAACACACGCAATGACCAATTTGGTTCATTCTGCAGGCTTCACGGGGGGACCCAGGGGCGCATGGGATTGCCTGCTGCATTTGTTGGATGCCTTGATGGATTGCCGGTTGGTTCTGTAGAGGACAACTGTACAAGTATACAGTATGGGCATACTGAATGATGTATGTATGTCTGAATTTCGAGGAACCATCGCCTTCTCATGATTTGTAGCTAGAAAAATCTTCCGGTTTCACGGCGAAAATCGTCATCTACACTTGATCTACAGTAGATTTGATCGATCGATCTATCACGGATCGCACCGCAGCCATCTGCTATATACACACGCATGATGATGATGCATGCATTGAGATGTAGGCCTGTTTGGTTGGTAATACGATGTTTAATTCCTTTCGTTGTCATTGAGCAGCTTAGCCTAAACCATCCGGCCGGGCATCCATGAAATTGGGTCCAAAAATATATAAAAGGTCAAATGAGTGACTATACATCTGATGACACCCCCTAGCTGTTTTCTCCCTTGGAAGTTTCGTCACATTACGAGCACACTGCATATTCAATTATTCATATCTACTGTGAAGAGAGAGTCGCCAAAGTGAGTCTCAGAGACGACCAATATCACTAGAGGAGAATGCGTGCCACTGCTGCAACGTCATTCGGCAAATGCATGCATGGCAGCTAATGTATCATCAGAGAGAAACACATACACAGTGTTAACAGCTGCCATTAATTTGTGAAATTGCCAGAAAACTTCCAGCAGTTTTCTCCATCTTAAACGGGCTAGCTGTTCGTTTGTAGCAAAAGAAAATATTGCCAATAACAATTTAATTTCTATACTGTCATTACAATATAATTATACTGCTATTGTATTAGAGTTATATTTAACTATTTTCTCGTCCATAAAACTGCAAAAGCTGGATAGATAGTTCCATTGATTTGCTCAATGAGAATTGAGCATAGCTCAGTTGGGTATGGGGCTGCGGCTTTCACCCATAAATAAATCTAGGCTCAAATCTCAACCTACTTATATTCTTCTTTCTTAATATCATTGGATGGCGGCTGCACTGAGTGTGTCTGCTCAATCGCAAGTTGCATGCGTAAACTCCATTATTATTCCATCATGCCGCAACCTAACCACACCTACTAGCAATTAATCGCGCGAAA
Organism: Leersia perrieri; assembly: GCA_000325765.3. Taxonomy (NCBI): domain Eukaryota; kingdom Viridiplantae; phylum Streptophyta; class Magnoliopsida; order Poales; family Poaceae; genus Leersia; species Leersia perrieri. The sequence continues at coordinate 27,014,196 of CM002481.1, read as the reverse complement.
CCTCCCCAGAATCACAGGAATCGATCTCTCCATGCAATGCAATGGCGCCGTGTACGTCGTAGTCTTGAGAAAAAAAAAAAGAAAAAGAGTCCATTTGCCCTGACAGCGACGGAGCACACGCTGCATTGATCAACGACGTGACAGACGCAACAGGGGACAGATCACACACACCAACCCAACACCAAAAGCGTGTTTGGTTACAGCCCCTGGCCCGGCCGGCTCATGCATCGATCGACCGCTCGGTTTGTTGGTTGCTTCTCACGCCACCGTGCAGTGCAAACACGATAACTGCATGATCCACACACCCAGCATTTCATTGTTTCGTCGTTATTTAGTTTCTGCAGCTAAACTTTAAATTTTAAACCTTAATTTTAAAGTTAATTTTGAGGGATTTTTGCTCAGACAGATTTCAAATCATGGATAATATGGACATAAAAGTTTTATTCATAATTTTTTATTGCTTCACTCATATGTCAACCGTTTATATAATTAGAAAAAGCGAAACGATGATCGATTGTCTCATTTACGTGATAACCTTTTCTCTGATGATATAAATACATAGCGATTTCGTGATATATACCATCGACAAGTAAGCCAGCTGGATGTGAATGCGTTGCAAAAAGGTTCCGTGGTCGTTTCTGTTGCGTGTTCTCGGCTTTAATTTTGCCCTGGATTTATCTGTTCGTGCTTAGCTGGAAATTAACATGCTGCATTTTTTGCATGCGTACGTATGCATATCCTGTGTGCCGATCCGACACGCCTCACTCACGCGATCGGTGACCGGTCGATGCATGGATCGATTGAGCTAGGTGCCAAATGTGAATTTGTGAAGTTGTTAAGCTTGCTAACTCGACTGATCTTGATTTGTAACGTACACTGATCTTCCTCGGAAAAAGGAACGAGATTAATCACTATTCTCGTCTTCGATCGATCGACAAACCAAGCAGGAGTTGCATGCAAGCATGCATGTACCGATACAGTATGAGTATGACGTGTGCGGACGTACGCATGGGTACGAGAGCTATAGCAAAAAAACGATTAAAAAAATGTACGTGACAGGTGCCTATCCAGCTACGCATACCGGAGCGTGGTGACGTGGCCCACCAGGCTGGCGCTTGGGCTTGGCCCATCGCGCGAGTCGCGACGACACGTGTGAGCCCCGCACGAAAAGCAAGCATTCATGGCCCACCGACATGTGGGCCCCACCCGTCACCCACATGCGGCGCTCCACCGCAAGGAGGGAGGAAATCCTCCCCGACCTCCGGCCCCACCTGTCTGCCGGGGCCCAGACACGTGCCCCTGTGGGCCCCACTCCACCCATCACCAAACCCATCCGTCCTCCCTGTCGTCCGGGCCCACAGTGTCATACTCACGTGAGGCGCGCGGGTTAGGGCACGCAACAAACAAACTAGCCAACCGCTCTATATAACGCGGCAATGCACGCCCGCAACGCAAAACCAAACCAAACCATATACGAGACGAAGCCTCTCACTAGCTCGCAAATTTGGCTTGATTAATTAGCTCGATCAGTGGCAATGGCGGAGATCAGCATCGACGCGGAGCTCCGGCTAGGGCCACCTGGCAGCGGCTGCGGCGGCGGCGACGCGGCGGCGAAGAAGCGGCCGGCGTCGTCGTCGACGGTGAAGAGCGAGGCCTCTGGCACGGCCGGCGGCGCCTCGCCGGCGTCCAAGTAAGCTCTAATAATTTAATAATTTCTTGCTGTTAATTTGTTTGTCATAATGACAGAGGCCGGAGACAGGCTGGAGACGTAAACCATTTCTGATGTATTAATTTCTTTTTAAGCTTAACTAATTACATGTTGTTTTTGTGTGCATCAGGGTTCAGGTGGTGGGGTGGCCGCCTGTGGGGTCATTTCGGAGGAGCACGTTCCAATCCTCATCGAAGTCGTCGTCGTCTCCGGCGACGGCGACGGCGAAGGCGGAGCAAGGGAAGGCGAAGAAGAAGATCAATGGAGGAGGAGGGATTTATGTGAAGGTGAGCATGGACGGCGCGCCATACCTTCGCAAGGTCGATTTGCGGATGTACGGAGGGTACGGGGAGCTGAGGGACGCGCTCGACGCGCTCTTCGGCGGCGTCGCCGGCGCCGCCACCGCCGCCGGCGGACACTTCGCCGTCGCCTACGAGGACAAGGACGGCGACCTCATGCTCGCCGGCGACGTGCCCTGGGAGTAAGCACCATACACATAGATCGTCTTTTGTAGGCGTATATATAGTTAATTAATCAAGGGGGTCTAACAATTTGTGCTTGAATTTTCGTTGCTCGATCTTCGATCTGCAGGATGTTTATCTGTTCTTGCAAGAAGTTGAGGATAATGCGAGGATCCGAAGCAAGATGATGACATGGCAACGTCACTTGAACTAATGCAAGTTTTGATCAGGTGCATGGGAGAGAAAAAAAAAGAAGGATTCATGCGTGAGATCGAGAGGAAAGATGGATGGTGTGATCTATGGACATCATCATGGCCGGCGAACAGACATGCCAGCTGGGCGACATCATCTACACTTGGATGCATCTTGTTCTACGTAGATGGTGTGATCGATCGAAGGATCTGAATTCTAAAAAGTTCAGGATTCAGTTGGTGTGCTTATGTGACGAGGAGGATATGATCGATCCAGCAGAGCTGTGCTCTTATGTACAGAATAATCTAGCTGACTTTTTTTTTTGTTGTTGTTGTTGTTGGAAATGACAACTTTGTAGTTCTGCATATTTCTGTATACAGTTTTTTCCCTTTTTTTGTTTAAGCTTTTTTTAGCTTCTGTTGTGTCACTGACTGAAGAAATTAATCTGGGAGCTGAAGGGAGGGAAACTCCAAGTTTGGTCATTTTCATCTAAATTAGATTCCTTTTAATTAATGTGTGTGTACTGATGATCACAAAAGTCATACCAAAAAACAAGAATAGTACATTAACTGCCGAACGAGAACGAGATCGAGCTTGTCACGTCAAGAATTCTTTCCCAATCTTCTTTTCCTTTCTTTGAAACAAGACCAATCTTCTTTTTTCGTTGCTGTTCTTCATGGACGTACATGTGTGCCTTTTAAGTTCGACAAGCACTTGAAGGCGCCAGATCTCTCTGTATAGCCATCCAGTATTCTGCTTTAATTCTTGTATTCAATCCCACATCTACTGTCCATTAACCTCAACAAATCTGGCATTAATGCCCAGTCTCACTCACCAACTCAACAATCCTACCGCTATACTCCTGCTCACTCGGGTAATTGTCTTCAGAGATACTACTGCAAACCACAGGTTCCGGCCCTATTCGTTTCACAGGATAGGAAAAAAATAGAAAAAACGTAGGAATAAAAATGTAAATCAGAGGATTATAAAACATAGGAATACGGAGAAAACGTGCATTCGGATAAAGGATAGGAAAGTAACAGTAATTTAATTTTTACTCTGGTAAATCTCGGTTTCATCTCCCCTAATAATAAATCCTACGTCTTCCGTTCCTCTCCCCTCTCAGCGCCGCCCGCCGTCCTCGGCTCCCCGCCGCGCGGCGTCATCTCCCGCTGCCCGCCGTCCTCGCCTCCGCGCCGCGTGGTGCCGTCTCCCTCCGGCTGCCGAGCTCGCTTCCGACCCGTGCGGCACCGACCGCTGCCCTCGACCTCCCCGTGCCGTTGCCGGCCTCGATCCGTCCCCAGCGACCTCCCCGCGCCGTCGCCGGCCTCGATCCGTCCCCAGCGACTTCCCCGCGCCGTCGCCGGCCTCGATCCGTCTCCGGCGACCTCCCCGCACCGTCCCCGGCCTCGATCTGTCGCCGGCGACCTCCACGCGCCGTCGCCGACGACCTCGCCTCCTGCCGGCGCCAATGAAGGTTAGTGAGTATAATAGCAGCTTAGCAGCCGTTGATTGCATCGTTGCTGTCAAGGAAGATGAGAAAATGAGATCTGACTGGATGTTTTTTCCTCTGTTTTTCCTGTGATTTTGGTAGGATAGGAAATTTTCCTTTGGAATTCCTGTGGCCTCCTAATGCCTGCCGAATAAAAGGATAGGAAAATTTTCTATTAAACAGTATTCCTCTGTAATTTCTATAAACTTCCTTCGAAACGAATAGGGCCTAAAGGATAGTACATCCAATTTTCCAGAGATAGACATGCGTCCATTCCATTTTCCCAAATCTCCAGTTACGTTGCACAGAGTGTTCTTGAAAGAATAACCGATACGTCACATACTCATCGAGGGATCGCAGCAGAAGCATCCAAATGCACGGCACGCAAAAATCAAGAGAAAACATTGCATCGAACGACGACACATCGTATACATGAATCACAGAGCAGGATGCAGAGAGGAGATGAGCCACACTGATAACGATGTTACCTGCAACTTTACTGCATCCCAGAATGTCACACACACTGCACATCAGCAGCACAGGTCATAACCGGGACCTACACAGGCCAATTGCATGCATGAATGAATGAACGCATGGCTGCAAGAGAAAACCAAACCTGGCAAAGATGCCGGCAAACGACACGGATAATGTAGCTACACTGTGACATCAATCTATATTACTCCTTTAAGACCCCGATAATAGTGGTAAAAGACCCCAATAGTGGTAAAAGATCCCAATGGTGGTGATGCCAGTGCGTGATGAATACCTAGCACCGTTATGGGTCTCACAAATAATGAGTTCAATATATTTCTATTTCTTTCGCAATCACAAGCCAACATATAAGAAAAAAGTTATTTTAAACGTAACATAAAATGATATCAGTTTGTTACAAATCATAAGTCGTCACGGCACTCTGCTGCAATGACTTACATCTGTAACAAAGGGAATAGCAAATACAGCCATAAGATTTACTACAAAAATAATTTAATTTAAATTTTGAGAGCGTAAAGTATGCAGTAGGACTCTTTTAATTTCTTTTGCAGCACACAGACATTCAGCTAGTCGGTGAAAGAAAGAACAGTGTGACAACAGTGCAGTGAAGGTCGTTTCCCTTTGCAAAGTGATGGGAGGAGAATAATAATGCTTGTGCTACAGGCAACGTGCCCTAGACCCACATGATAGATGAGGATCGGACAGTAGGGGGACAATTGAACATCCATATCACGCCTTACAGGTCATGTAATCTCAGACCTGGGAGCAGACAACGACAACCGCTCACAGCCTAGCAATGATAAAAGCATATGCATTTGCCTTCCGACAAGAATCGTATGTACCGAAATTCTGAATTCATGGAGCTGTCCCTAAACCACAATTACAGCTTTCAGGTAGTACTGTCAATTGATTGATGGATGGGTCATGAAGAAAAAAAACACAGCTTCATGGTAAAAAAAGAACCAGCATGCATTCAGTTAATCGGCACTTTTTGGACGGTTGTTACTGTAAAACAAATGTGTGAAGAGCGATTGGAGAGTCATTTTACATGGAGTGGGCACACAAAATCTGCAACTTCATCAGGCACACATGCTGTGTGTTCTTTTGATAGTAGCCAGCCTCAGACACACTTTGGTGCAGGAATAATATCAGCTTCCACCTCACGCTCCAGAATATTCATGCCTGTTGAGATGGACAGGTAGCATAACAATTAATAGCATGGAACAAACTGACAGTGTATATGCTATTCTTTTTTCTCAGGCGACAATGTACATAGCAAACCAACTAAGTTATTAATCCTAATGATATCATCAACAACTTGTGTTAAAAAAATCCAACCATAACCAACTTAACAGTTAAACACAAATCATGCAGAAAGATTTTCTTGCTCCCAATGAAATCCACCAACTCGTGCCCCCCAAAAAAGCATAAACCACTTGGAGCTATACATGCATCACGTGGAAAGATTTTCCTTGTTATAGCCTTAAAAAATATCCATGTTCTTTAGGTTTCAACATTATTACTGTTTGTATGGATATTCACTGTCGATGGAACATACGGATACACATAATAGCTGACTATGCCTATTAAATCCTTAAGGTGTTCAGACAATCAGATAAAATTTTGTGAACTCCACAAATTCAGATGTAACTTGATAACATAGCACATTTCATATAATTGTCAAAGGGGCTATAATTGCAAATATAGTTTATGCATGTCGTATTCTGATAATGCAACTTGCATTTGAATGCTAAATCACATTAAGTTACTTTTCAAATATGGATAGCATGAAAAATAAGTGTAATCGAGTTCACAGCATGGGTGCAAAGTACATACCAGCTTCTTTTTCTTCCTATGTCTCCTTTTGCGACGAGGTTTATGAGCATCAGAATTAGAACTCAGGTTGCTGTTATGATCTCCAGGCTGGTTGCTGTTATGATCTCCAGGCTGATTTGATGCTCTCCTATTTTTGAAAGAGGCACCACTTGTGCTATTTGAAGTATTGCTTGAGCTGGATAACACATGTTTCACTCCTGGTCTAGTTCTGTTTGGTGCTAACGAACGAGGTGGTGGCATTAGAACTCGAGCATCTCTCTGACGCTGAAAAGCATAACAGATGGGATTAAGTGTAAGGGAAGAATACTGAAGCAACCTGTTAGAAATTGGAAGAAGTTTGTAAACAGAAACGCCAGTATAGAGAGAACAACCTGATTCTTTTCATCTCTTGACATGCCAGATGCTGCCTTACCTGAAGCACTGGATGCTGGTTCTCTGCATTAAACTAATAGAATCAGAATACATGGCTTTTTCTGCAGAGTATTTTAAGCAGTTTTCGACTCTATTTCGACTAAGTACAGCACTGACATAAGAGACTTAAAAGAACAAATTACAAACCTGTAATCCGGACTCACAAAACAGCAACTTATCGAGTTATTCATGGACCATTTAAAAATAAGCTTAGGGGAACTACCATAACCAACAAATAATCACCAAGTTCAAAGTTTGCTGTCTGAGCAGCAAAGCATAAAACTACTAGTTACATGCATTCATCTGAATAAATGGCATAATTACAATATATTAGTCTAATACGTGATATATCAGATGGAATATCAAAAAGAAGATGCAACAAACACGGGGGAGGATCATACTTCGCACTTTTGTCAGTCCATTCATCATCAGCCTCTTCATCACTTGAGCTCCCTGACATGAAGAAGTCGTCATCACTCACATCCACGGTATCATCATCGCTTGCTGTCTCTGTTAGGAAACAAAAAAATGAAATATTTACCCAAAAAGGCTGTAATACGAAAAGCTAGAAGTGCAAGAAGAATACAAATAGTAAAGTAGTCTAGCAAACGATGATGTAAACACACCTTCCAAGTCTTTTCCATTTTCTGCAGCAGCCACCAGATTTTCTTTAATCTGTTTACGCCACTTATTTCTCGTCTCTAACATATCTGGATTATTCCCTCCAGAAAACAGTGAGACATATTTCTCATTCTTTGGGAAAAACTGCACGAGTAAAGATGCACAATTTTAGCTTGAAATTCAACACGCCAAGATTCTTGACTCAAGAACCATTAAGGAATGAGATTGAGGATATCCCACACCAAAACTGCAGTAAATTAATGCAGAGATACTGATATATCAAGGAGGATAGAGTGCTTACCCTAACATACTCAAGATCTTCCCTTAATTTCGATAGTTTATTGCCGGCATCATCAGCATTTGAACGTTGCTGCTTCTCAAGGCGCCTGATCATCCTCTCAATCTTTCGCCTTTCTTCAAAGTATTCAAATACCAACAGAAAGAGAATGATAAGTAATATGTCTAATTGAAGGGTGACATATAGGAATAAGAACAAAGCAAAACGTGCAGCAGACCAAAAAATTTTATCTTTCTATCTCTGAGCTGCAATGTTCGTTGAATAGCCAGTTGATTCTGAAGCTCTTGTTGTCGCTTCAGTTCTTCCAGTTTCTTCTCTTGAGCAACCCTAATGTCGTTAGGAAGGTCCTGAAGACAAAATATACAATGTTAACATCTTAACAACAGGTCCGAGAGAAACAGATAAGTGCTCATGTATGTAACAATCAAAACCACAAGGACGGTCTTCACAATTGATACAAGACAAACATCAAAACACTATGTCATGTTATGCAAAATGGTAACCAGTTAGAATAGGGCACAAATGATCAATCTCATTACTTATGGAAAGTTCTAACTGTTAAGCATGCATGCACCATGCGTACTTAAACTGGTAATAGTGTTGTCACAAAATGGTCATAACCATTTGGTATGTTTAAGGGTAGAGGGGATTCAATAACCCATGCGTGTATTGTCAGTACCGTTGGCATCAAGCACCGGTGACATCAAAGCACTGGTGCACACAGAGGCATTGTCTCCACAATGGAAGCAAATTTAAGTGATCAAAGAGGTACGCTGGCTTCTTGCATACAGTCTAATAGGTGTTTTCAACTTGATTTTCAGAAAAACACTGGAATTTAGTAAAAAGTACGCTTGGACATGGTACGGCGAGCCTTGGCAGACATACATGCATGAAATGTGTTCGATGAATGACCAGCATAGACTGAGCTCTACATTCTACAATTAATTGTCTCAATCCTACATTCCTACTTGTTTCCTACAATACCAAAGCTGCCTATACCCTCTTATTTGTAATGAACAAACACATCATTTCTATTATTAGCATCATCCCTAATTCATCTGGATAAGGCAGCTGCATACTTAACAAGTGAACATCAGGCTCCGGCCCCTCTGCTGTTTTTTCAAGCAACATAACGGCAATTTATGAGGCTAATAGGCACTCGCGAATACCGAAACAAGCAGTGCCGAACTACAGCTCGAAGCCTCGAAATAATCCATCCCATAAACCCCACCGTACTAATAGACCAAAATTCAGTCAACGCGGATGAGCCAATTGCTGTTTCGCCACCACCATCACCACCCCACACACCGCGGCAGCAGGTGCTAACTAAATTACTAAACAGGACAAGAATTAGCAGCAGCAGGAGGAGCCAGCGCCTCCAATCCAAACCCCAGTAAGGTTACCTTGCGGAGCAGGCGCTCGGTGGAGCGGATCTGGTTCTTGAGGGAGACGGTCTTGATGACGGCGGCGCGCTTCCGCTTCCGCTCGGCGACGGCCCCCGCGGACGCCGACGACTTGGGGCGGCGGACGGCGGCGGCGCGGCCGTGCGCCATCGCCTGAACCCTAGCGGGAGAGAGACGGGGCTCGGTCGGTCGCTCGCGTAGTCGCGTTGGGTGCAAAGTGCGACCCGGTTGGGTTGGGCCGGGGTAAGTGGGTCGGTCGTTTCGCGCGTTCGGCCTCGCCCTTGTTGAAACGCTCGGCCTGCCTGCGTTTCTACGCGGCAAATCAATGGCCCGGCTGTCAGCGAGGGAGTACCATTTTCCCAAATAGAGAGAATTTGTGCCGAGAGAAGAGAGAGAGAGAGAGAGAGAGAGAGAGAGAGAGAGAATTTGGAAAGTATATGTTGAGTTGCAAGATCCCATTCCGACTGAAATGCGGCGGCACGATAAATTTAGATTAAAATTTGATCAAACAAACCATTTCATCTTGAAAACGTCAAACTTCTGTGGATTTCGACCAGATTTTGTTGAAACTGTGAATGCTGAGAATGACATCTGTCAATGATATATAAATGTATTTTTCAAGTTTGTTATTTTTGCAATGGTACTGGTTTTAAATTTCGATGGTTCGGTATACAAAACCAACTTGTTCAATAAACTGATCAAATTCAAAATAAATTTTGAACTTTTGGTAAAAATATCTAAGTTTAGCTTATTTTTGTCGGCAAATGTGACTACAGACCTTACAAACAAACAAACATTACTACTAAGTTTGGAGTCCATGAATGATTAGACAAATGATATTGTTCAAAGTTCAAGTATGAGAGAGAACAGACCGGCGCTTTTATTGAAAAACCCAGGAGATCGAACAGAGCATCCACAAATCACAACAGTTACACTTAAGTTTGTTAAGCCACAGAATAACACCACAAAATCTCACATAGTGTTATATGTGCAAATTGCTATATACGATTTACCTAAAGCGATGAACCATACATAGAGTTCAGCCGGAATGGCTGAATAAAGCTATCCAATGTTATTAAGATTGAGAGGAAAAGTAATATAAAACCACTGTAACAACAAGATGATGTATAGGTCGGTTGCACCAAAATGCACGCTCATGATCCTATGCCAATAACACAAACAAAATCCACTAAGAGGACCCTAACAACTAACCAACCACCGCTATGTATGGCCGCTTGCGAGTTCAGATACGAGCAGATTATAAATGTTTCGACAACTATATATATAGTCAGCACTCAAAAGTTTCCAGGGCCACAATGGAAATCAGTTTCCTCTCCAGCAAGCATATGAATATGCCATAATAAAATGCAAAATATGCCATGATAAAATGCAAAAATAAGCTTGAGAAAAGGAAAAAAACCTTTTTCATCAAAAGAAAAAAAAGAAAAACCTTCTGTATATCATCACAAATATAAGGATAACACCATTGTATATCAGTTCTGAGCAACATAGCAGAGAGAGATGAATAAACTGCCAATGAAAAAGCAGCAGACCTACAACACATGAAAGCAACAAACTTTCATTCTTTCCTGCAAATCAATATTTCAGCCCTGTTTAAATGAAAGCAACACATGAAAGCACTAGAACGATTATAAAACATAATTGACTGAGTTCAATAAAGCTTCCAATTTTGTCTAAAAATAAAGCTTCCATTATCTAAAAAAAAAATGGAAGGGAGCCATCACTTTTTATATAACAGTTCCCAGATAAGTAATCACACTTGAAAGCCAAACTTTTTTAAATGAAAAATGCAAGATGCACATTCTTACTGGAAAAGTGGAAAGTTGAACAAATATTTAACCCATGAATTACTAACAACATGTGAGCACATATCAACTATTAAAATCGGTGAATTGTTTACAGTAACATGTAAACAAATTATCAGTTCACAAAAACCACTTAATTGTCCTCAATGTAGATTCTCACAATTTGTCCACAAACTCAGGAAACCCTGTGGTTGAGGGCAGTGAACAGCAGAAGAACAGCTGTTCTCCACAAATAACAACTCATGGAAAAAAATACAGAGTACTTCTATGGATTAATCGCCAACAGAAAGATAAACTTTAAATGGCAGTTCTTATCAGGAGTATGCTACAATAGATACAACAGTAATGCGTGTAGATAGCAGACCCACTATCGAGCAGCTTAGCGCATGCTCAGCCTCCATTGACCAAAGCCTCCGCCTCCACTTTTGAAAAATGGAGATAAACAAACATCAACATCAAAATCATCTTCCATTTCATCTTGTGTTCAAATTTCGTCAACCATTGTGCTGGCTGCAGACACAGGCATACATCAACCCCTTTTGATTAGTCCAAACACCCACTAGCAGAAAAGCAGTCCCCACCACAAAGTGTATGGCTAGTGCACTACAGACCCAAAAAGAGACAATGTGAGAGCATGCCAGACTCTTTAGTAGCTCTCTCAATCACTCGCGCTCATAGGACCATTGAAAGGTGTAGGAGGATGAGCAGGCTATTGCTTACCATATCCTTGCAATCAAAGCACCTTTGAACAAAAGATGAGAACGAAAGGTGACATCATATACCACTGGTACAACTTCAAGTGGAGAGGATCTCTTAGGTCTTTTCCTGCCTCCTTGTTAGTGAATCAAAACGAGTGGTTTTATCTTACACTTTGATAGGTTGATGTCTACTAGTAGTTGTAACGATGCATGTTACAGAGTTACAGTTGCTATAACTATACTAAGAAGGAGTGTTGGGTTCATGCTTCACTGGTTGTCCATCCTGTGTATGTTGTGTGTCATAGATTGCCATGGCGAGCGAGATTGGCATCATGCAGAGTGCTTTGGATTGGAGAAATTGCATTGCTGCCCCAATGTCATCTTCCATCAGCTTCGCTACCTGTCTTTCTGTGCCATCCGTTGACCACTTTTCCCAAATCTGCTGGTTGCCCCCACTATCGCTTGCTTCCCCCTAACGAAAATAAAGCAAGATACAGTTTAACAACCAAAAGATATGAAAGTGTAGAGAAGGAAAATGATATGAAAGTGTAGAGAAGGAAAAGGACTCTCAAGTTGATTCCTTAAGCGAAGATGTGATTGTTCATGAAAAAAAAACACACATCATTCTTTTGCTACCATGGATCGATTGCTGAGGAGCAAGAATTATGTGTGTGTTTGTAATTGGGTCTCTGAAGCAGGCAAAAGCCTACAATAGAGAAACTCTACTGACTGAAAACTAGAAATGGGATGGGCTTCAATGGGGGATCTAAAAGACATGTTGTCATATGGTAGAATTTTTTTGTATCTTCGTCGGTAGAATTTTTTTGTATCTTCGTCTCACTAACACTCTATTTAGTATTGTTCAATTGTAGACATAGGAGTTTTATGTTCAAGAAGGCCAGCAGTGAAAAGGTGGTGAGTGGGAACCGCCTTTCAGTCTGGAAGTAAGAAGCGAACAGAGAGAGAGAGAGAGAGAGAGAGGATAAGAACAAGTACCATATAATTAAAAATAAATAAAAATAGGCACTGCAGAGAGCAATTGGTTCAGAATTTTACTACGCATAGTTATGAGGGTGATATGCTTGATGAGTTGATGTATTGTTTTTATACAGGAGACAAGAAAACCTTGATCTAACAAATAACTTATATTAAGAATGTCAGTAAACTAAGTCGACAGAGAGTAACCTGGCACAGTGCTATATACTCCCTCCATCCTTTTTATAGGGCGTATTTCGTTTTGTTAGGACAAGGGTTTGACCTATAATTTCTCTATTAAGATATCGGTTGTTATATTGTAAAGTATAATCATAAGAGAGAACTTAATTTAACAACATTAATTTTATGTCATAAATATAAATTTATAATAGAGAATTATTGGTCAAACCTTTGTCCTAACAAAACAAATTGAGCCCTGTATTTTAGGATGGAGTACTGTATTAGTTAATAGCCACATATTTACCTTAACTGAAAGTGGAATATCAGCAACCAGCTGCGCAACGGCACCCGCACCACCCAGCCTGCTCATGCTTAAAACCTACCAGCACAGAATCATGGCTCTATCAAACGACTAAATCACAAAGTGTGGTTTATGCCTACGAGATAATAGCATAATGAACCAAACCTTTACTTGCAGCCTCAGAAATTTCACATAATCAAGGATCTCATCTAGCATAGCTGCCCTATCTGTCTGCATAATTCAAGAAGACATCAGAGTTATTTCCCCCATAACCAACCTCTGGTGTTACAACTTTACGAAACTCTGTAATGTAGTTGCAAATCCACCTGTTATTTTAAAGCATACATAACCATAAGGATGTGTGCTAGCTTATCTCAAAAGGGACAGTATACTAAGATAAGATTAGCATGGTTCAGTGAATATAAACACTCTTTCAAACAAGAAAAGTTATATGTAGGGAAAAAAACTGCATTAATATAATATTGTGAACGCATCATGATCCAGACAACCTGCAGAAATTATGTCAATGGCTGGCATGTGAACCATAGAAGACTTTACCCTTATAATAACACCTAAAGTATAACAAATATTATTACCTTGTTTGTATTGGGGACCAGTTCCTGTAGGGCTCTCATCCTTTCTGCTATTCTCTCTCTTCTTAGCTGCATCAGAACAGATATGCTTCAGAGCGCTGCTGATCAAACACTTGGAACAGATGTAAAAAAAGGTGAGAATATGCAGCCTAAAGTAAGGTGGTCGTTCATATAAATAACAACAAATGAGCAACCGACACATCTACAACTGCTAGAAACAAAGTACCGAGAACCTATCTTAAAGCAGTAACATTCTACAGCTAGCTAACAATTACATGGCATTCACTATATGACAGGATTGCGCCATGACATGTTAATTGTCAAAAAGATAAGACTTGTAGTATAATAGTACCCCCCGCCAAATGGCCCATCATCATATAGCTAAAGTATCACTCTCTTTTAGAACATGTTAAATTTTTCTTCCAAATTGGATTTGTTCTGCACATTTATGTGAGAAAAAAACAGGGGGTGAGAATCCCTTCCAATTTAAAAGTCCCAATTGATCAGACTTGCCTAACATGAGGATGCATTATTGCACTCACATTACAAGTTTACAACATTACTGCTTCTGTGTGACTCGCTCGTTGCATGAGACAAATTATTTCCTGCACATTTGAAACACGAAGCACAGGAGCCACCAATTGTAGTTCTAAACCTAGTAAAATTCTACATTAAAACGGCATATGTGCATGGCACAGTGACTTATGCAGATCACGAGTTCTGAACAAACAAAATATTATAGATCCCCTAAGCTACCAGAGCGTGTGTCCACAGGAACTAATTTCATTACCCTCTCCGCGATGCTGTGGGGATCAGTCGCCTGCCCTCGCCGTGCTCGCACCTTCGGCCTCGGCGCCGGCGGCTGCGGCCCGACGGCTGCTCCACCCTGCTTGGACTGCTGCGCGTGGAACACCTGCAACCCACCAAATTTCGCCCAAACACAACATAATCAGCACCATCTCAATCAATTTTCCAACTGATACACAATCCGCTGCAACAGAGCCCACCTGCGTAGGCGGGCTTGGACGGAGGTGCGGCGGCTGCACGCCACCGCCGCCGCCGAACACCGGTGGGAAGAGTCCGGGGAGCTGCACGGTCTCCCTATCCTACAAATCCAACACCAGAAGCTTATCATCACGCAAGCACTCGACGAGGAGCGGAGAGAGCCAACGCAAAATCCAAAAAATGGGGAAAGTGGAGAGAGAGAGAGAGAGAGGAGGGAAAGGAAGGATGCGCTCACCGCCTTGCTGCCTCCTCCCTCGGCGCCATCGCCGACGAGCCCAACCCTCTTCCCGCTCCCGGACGCCTCGGCGGCGGCGGCGGCGTCGAGGCTTAGGGCGAGGGAGAAGGGCTGGTCGCCGGCGGCGGGGCGCGTCGCGGCGCCGGAGGAGAAGGGGCTTGTCAGGGAGAAGAACTGGTCGAAGAAGTCGTCCTCCGCGCCCGTGCCCTGCTGCGGCGGCGGATGCCCGGCCATCGCCGGCGACGAGGAGCTCGCTTTGCTGCTGCCCTCGACGTTGCCGACGCGAGAGCTCTCGTTTTTTCTCCTCGGCGAGTGTGAAGCGAGGTTGGGATCGGCAAGAGGAGTCGCTCGCCTTTATTCTCACTCGCATCGATGACGTGGCACGGGGAAGAGTCGGGCCGTGGTGGGCTATGGAAGTTGATGGACTGTATATGGGCCGATCTCGTGTAGCCCGTTTAGGGCTTGTGTTTGGTCGTTCTAAATTTGGCCCATCGTATGAGGACTTGAGGTAGCCCAATGTCCGAGATGGGCCTGTAAATACCGAGCTGTTTCAGTTCACGTATATATGGGCCTCAATCTGGACCATGTATTAAGGCTTAGGTCCGAAATGGGCCTGTAAGAAGGGCCCAAGGGCCAAATAGTCGATGAGGTTCGTAGACGGTGACTGTTCCATACCGACCATACGGTTGGTGGGATCTATATACGATGATACTACGCACAAACGAGCCAAAAAGCGACTCGTAAGCAAGTATGTCACCGTAGATACGACTATACGAGGAATTCAACCTTTGATTGAAGAATTTTTCAGAAATTACTCCGTATTTCAGTACTGCACGCATGGTTTTGTTTTGCTACAAATTGCTGAAGGAAGAACCTTCGACTGACTCCATACAAAAGAAATATGTACCGATTAAAAATGATTGTGTAATTTACAAAGATCATTTGCTTGGACTAAAAAAAAAAGACTGATCATTTGCTGCACGTTACCGTTAATTAATGATGCTCATGTCGTCGACTTTCCTCGTTTTTTTAACATCATCGATCTGTCATCTTTAATTTGATTTACTCAACGAATCTAGCAGATGATTTCAGAAAGAGAAAAATGTGACAATGCGCTAAATTAGTTTCTCCACGTTGTTCAGAATTGTACACTGAGTTCTGATTCAATTCTGAACCCTTCTCTTCCGAGTTGTGGCAGCAAGCACACAGCAAAAAAAAAAAAGAAAAAAAAGAGAGACACCGTTTTCGAAAACAGAAAAAACGAAGAGAAACATCTTTGTCTTTGTCTCCGGTTAGTCCAGTGACACAATGCGGTGAGGTGTCAGGTTCAGGGAATCAGGATGGATGCAGAACACGTTATTTTCGCGGTGGAATAGTCCACCCATCAAACTAAGTTTTCGCGCACTAGGTGCATTTAAGATGAGCTCAGATTCATAATACAACGTAAAACACGTTGCACTATGTGCATTCCCAGGAATATGGGGCCCTTTTTTGCGAGGAACATGGGACCTATTTTGTACAGTGACATATATGTTCTCACATGCTATCTGGTCTGTCATCCGTGGATATGCAAACTTGACCCATATTCGAATGAAATCTTTTTTAAGGCGATAATATTTTTTTTTGGGAAATATACCATTCCCTCCGTCCCAGTTTAGAGGACTTGAATTTTTTTTAGCTATTGTCCCATAAGAGATGGCGCCTAATCAAAACTGGACTATATATTGTACACCTGATTGCATGCATGAGTAATCAATAGCCATTTCAAGTGTTTCGACCGAGATTACATGCATGCATATTGACGCTTAGAAAGACTAAGGTAACCATGGTTATATGCGGGTATAGGGATCGTAGGTATAATATACTTTTGCTTCGAAGGTGATAAAGACGAGGAGGTAGTAAAAAAATCATCTATAGAAACTATCTTACACAATAAAGATGTCTTCAAGTAATAATTATTTTCTCTTTTCTTTTCCTAACTCTATTCTCTTCCATCAATGGTGAGTATGGCACACACCCCATAGAAACTAGTGGTTTCTCCCCAATGTCAATTTCATGGTTTTTTGGTGCATTGGGTGAAAAAAGACCTAGTTTCTCTATGAGAGAAACATTTCTAGTATTTTTACTCTCTTTCTTCAGTAATTATATTGCCATGTCATCATTTTGCTTATGTGGCAAGTCATTTAATAAGGATAGAAACCATTATTAATATACCATTGGGACTGCCCTAAGTACTAGCAGACACGTCCTTTCCCATTGTTAGATATTATTTCTCATGAAATTCCTATGTCATTATGGCTCTTTTAGAATAAAGGCTGTGTTTAGATCTCAAAAAATTTTGGGTCAAAAATGTCACATCAATGTTTGGACACACATTTGACAAATTAAACGTAGACTAATAACAAAACAAATTACATATTCCGACTATACACTACGAGACGAATCTTTTAAACCTAATTAATCCATCATTAGCACATGTTAGTTACTGCAGCACTTATGGTTAATCATGACGTAATTAAGCTCAAAAGATTCGTCTTGCAATGTACGGTCAGAATATGTAATTTGGTTTGTTATTATTCTACATTTAATAGATTAAATATGTGTCTAAACATTGATATGACATTTTTGACCCAAAATTTTTTAGAGGCTTTTCATAAAAGAATTCCAAGAAAATGAATTGATTTCGATTAAAAAGACCATACTAATTGCTTCTAGAAACGCAGAGATAGGTACTCGTCATAGCTAGCATTCTCGTACTTGTCATAGCTAGCATTCATCGTACCGTTCAACGCCTAATGAATACAGGTGATGGATGGCAGGTCAATGAGTACAGCAGGATCACGCATCTAATGATGTTGTCCTGACACTGTATTTTGTCTTCTAGGAGTAAGCATAGAAGGACAGAACAATGGATAGCGATGGTCATATATGTGATGGATAGATGGGTCTTTTTTTTTTGTTAAGTTTACCTTGTAATTAATTAGTAGATGTGTAGAAAATAAAATGTGATCATGACCTTACTACCATTAAACTTAAAAACCTGCTCTCACGTTTCAAGCCGCGGATCGATCAATAACGTTCAAAGCAATCGATCTAGCTCGATCCTGCCGGTGGTTCATCTCAGGCACCGGAACTCCGCACGTGACCGTACGTCTCATACTCTCATCAGAATGGTCGTCGCGCTCGCGCGAGCGTTGGTGTGTCGAGCAAAAAAAAACATTCTACATTCTAGACGCCGTGCTCCACACCGCTCGCTCCCGGGGCCCACCACGTTTTTCACAAACCGCGACCCCACTTTTCCAAACCGTGTCGCCTCGCCCCGTGCATGCGCTCTCGCCTCGCCGCCGCCGCCGCCGCTTATATAAACTTCCGCCCCGCCTCGCCGCGGCCAACGCCCTCGACACCGCAACACAAAATTACCCCAACTTTCCCAACACACACCGATCGATTCCACCGAAACACGCGGCAAAACGCGAGGCCAAACCGTCACGTTACACGGTTACAGTTATTTTGTTCACGTAGCCGCACGCGGATCGAAATGGCGTTCACAATGAAGGCGTCGTCGTCGCCGGCGCCCACGACGTCGCGCCGCGACGCGACGTCGACGCCGGCGCCGGCGAGAGCCGCGTTCCGGAAGTCCACGGCGGCGCTCACGCTGGATCGGGCGCCGGCGCCGGCGGCGGAGCGGCGGCGGCTGCCGTCGTCGGTGTCGCAGACCATGTCGAGGCTAAAGGAGAACGGCAAGATGGCGTTCATCCCGTACGTGACGGCGGGCGACCCGGACATGGCGACGACGGCGGAGGCGCTGCGGCTGCTCGACGCGTGCGGCGCCGACGTCATCGAGCTCGGCGTCCCGTTCTCCGACCCCAACGCCGACGGCGCCGTCATCCAGGCCTCCGCCGCGCGGGCGCTCGCCGCCGGCGCCACGTTGGACGGGGTCATGTCGATGCTGAAGGAGGTCACGCCGGAGTTGTCGTGTCCGGTGGTGCTTTTCTCCTACTTTGGACCAATTGCCCGGCGAGGTCCGGCCAAATTCACCGCCGCAGCAAAAGAAGCCGGCGTGCAAGGTAGTAAATTAATACCCAACTAATTAACTTAAAAAAGAACAAATGTCAGTAATTGTGTTTTTGCAATTTGTCTGCACATGATCATCTTGAATATTGGTGGTCAAATCAAATTATGAGTTGGTCTTGAGTCCGTGCGTTAGTAATCCAACGACAAAGAACAGTTTTGTGCAGTTTATCGATGCAAAACACCAATCGCTGTCCTACATTCTCCTGGATAAAGACAGTCATAGATTCTTCAGGGCTTCAGGCCAAACTGAAGGCTGGCCGAAAAAGTATATCTGAATGTGCTGCTTTTATTATATTCAGGCACAGTTAACATTACATTCTAAACTCTAAACGTACACATTCTTTTCTGACTTTGAAACTTGTAACATGAAGTTACCACTAATTTGCTTTTATATGTGTTCCAGGTCTTATAGTACCTGACCTTCCTTATGTAGAAACATGCACTTTCAGGAGTGAAGTCATCAAGAACAATCTAGAGCTGGTATAAATCTGTGCAGATTTCATCAATATATAAACAGTACTAGTACACAAATATATAAGTAGCAATAGATTCTGAATATGTGTGCGTATTAAAATGGCATGCAGGTGCTGCTTACAACACCAGCTACACCGGCAGACAGGATGAAGAAAATCGCAGCGGCTTCAGGAGGATTTGTGTACCTAGTAAGTCCCAAATCTGCAGTGTAGAACTCTGTTGCTTGTTGGAAATTAGCTTTATGACCAAGGCCAGCAATAACAATTGCTTTCTGTAAAACGTGTCATGCAGGTTAGTGTCAATGGGGTTACAGGATCTCGACAAAATGTAAACCCACGTGTTGAGCATCTCCTTAAGGAGATTAAGCAGGTTACTGACAAATCTGTTTGTGTTGGCTTTGGCATATCAACCCCGGACCATGTTAGACAGGTAATTAAATGATTGTTCAACTATATTATTTTGTACCATCTCAGTTATATTATCAAATATTACAAAATCTGAATTACTATTAATTGTAAATGGATACACAATGGATACACACAGATAGCAGAGTGGGGTGCAGATGGAGTGATCATTGGCAGTGAAATGGTGAGGCAACTAGGCGAAGCAACTTCTCCCAAACAAGGGCTAAAAAGGCTAGAGGAGTATGCTAGGAGCATGAAGGCTGCACTACCCTAGAAGTTATAAATCCAGTTGCTAAATAACTGCATGAATGAGAGATAAATCTCTTGGTGATGACCACATTCCACATGCATAGAAGAGAAGCTGAAGCTCCCTTTCTTCTAGTTGTTGTTGAGTAACTGTACTATAGATTAAAATTTCAAGGAAAAATAAGTATGCCATAAATCAGCATTAGGGAAAGTGAATGAACCTTATAATGTGTATAGGCATTCGAAGGGACTTAAAGTACCTCATCAATGTAGAGATTGTAGGCTGTTCTTCCATTAAATGAAGAAAATGATCTCTGCAAATCGTGCACGTGTTTACCCTGAACTTTGACCAATGCATGAAAGCAAGATGCTTGGTACAACAAAAAAGGGAAATTAGAGCCATGCCACTCCAATTTTGTAAAATTAGAGATATGCCATCATGTCCCACATGTCATTGACTCACGCGGACCTCACATGTCATTGAGATACTGATGACATATTTTCCAACTTTGCAAAATTACGATGACATAGATATAATTAGCCCAAAAACCCATATATAAACACGAAACGGTACCCAGGTCAATATATTTTAGATTGAGGAAGTTATCACATACGGCCCACTGTCACTGGTTATGTTGTCTACCATCGAAAAAAATTAGCCATAGATATAAGCACTGTTACTAATCAAAGAAGATTACTCAGTTATACGTGGACACATACAGGATGAAAAAGAACAAGTGACGAACACAAGAGCTTTCTTATTTCCTTTCTCCAGACAACCTGATTACACTGGTATTTGTAGCAATACAGTAACACTAATAGTTCAAAAATATATATATACAGTAACACTAATCATCGGCAACTAACCACTAACTAAACTCCTAAATTGATGCATATACACACACGCGTCCACACAACTCAGTCCACGATCTGTACTGCATGCTTGCAACCTGACCATTTCCTTCTCCTGGACTTGTGCAAGACGTCTAATTAATCACCTGGCCACATTCTTGCATGGCTAACTAATTAAGCTATATGTGTTCTCACCTCCTGGCTGTTAATTGGCTCACTACTCACCGCCAAACTCTACTCACTAAATTAAGCCATGCATTACCACAAAGCTAGCTCTTCATACCACGCAACACATACATGTGGCTCCTACTATTCAATATAATTAAATATGCTAAATTTAAAAAACAACAAGATTAAATTGTTTGCGTGATGGATTGTATTGTATTTCGTAACAGATATCGTGGGTTGGCTCAATGCTCACCCCTAAATAATATTCCTAACAGAGCAGGGGGCATATGAGTACCATGATTTGAAAGGAAAAATGAGAATGGGGACTTAAGGAGTGAAGCCCGTTCAGTCCTTATATAGGTAGGCCTCAATCCATCGAATGGGGACTTAAGGACAACCAATGCCTGATGGGCCTATAGAAATGGAGTCCATTCAGGACTCGTAATGGTTGGCAATAATTGGCATAAATGCAGCACATCGAATGAGGACTTAAGCCTAATGTTTGAGATGTGCCTATAAGTAGGGCCCAAGCCGAAATAGTGGATGAGGTTTGTTGATGTTACGTGGCCCATGTGTTAGTCATGTGCCCAAACGATGACAATTACGTGTGGTTGGTGGACTAAAATTTTCCACATGCGAACAAGCCAAAAAAGCTCTGGTAAGCAAAGCCAAAAGGCTCTAGTAAGCAAATACGTCACCGTAAACATGAGGGACAGAAAGAACTAAGAGAATTTATTCGGTGGCCTAAGATAAAAATGAGGAGTTCAACCTTTCATCGAAGACTGAAATTTTCAGAACTTACTCCGTACTTCAGAACTGCACGCATGGTTTTGTTTTGCTACAAATCGTTGAGGAAAGGAACTTTGTACTGACTCCCTAGAAAAGAAATCTGATCAACTGCACCGATTTAAAACTGATTGTGCAGTTTACACATACTGATCATTTGCTCCATGTTGCCGTTTGCTCATGTTACGTGACGTTCCTAGTTCTTATCGTTATCAATTCATCCTCTTCAATTTAATTTTCTTACTGACGAATCTACTACTTTGTTCTGGCTTGTAGTAGATGATCTCAGAAAGAGAAAATGCATGTAATGAACAGAATCAGTTTCTCCACGTCGGTACTTGAGAGAATTTCATGTGCTGCTACCGGTGCTGCCAATCTTTTAAATGCTTTCAAAAAATCATATAAATATATAAAAAACTATGGCATGTAGCTCAAAATTCGATCTACACAAGGAGAAAAAGAAAAGACAAATCTCAGGTGAATAGTAGTGTGACATGTTTAAAGTTAACACTATTTGGAGCATATATTTGTCTTTTTTTTTATGGGTAGGTCAAGATTTGATTTTTTTTATGTCGATTCATGCCATGGTGTTGCGCTCTAAAAAATTTATATTTTTTGTGACGTTTTTGAATGTATTTTTAAAGGTTGATAGCACTATATAGCACGGCACTGGTACGTAGCAGCTCGATCATATTCTCTCGTTGGCACTGAGACTTCTGATTCTGAGCCATTCTCGTCGATCCGCGGCGTTGTGGCAGCTAGCACAGCAGCAGCTAGCTAATGGGCCAGCGAAAATTAAAAAGAAAAAAATAAAGAGTGGCACCTTTGATCGGTCTCCCGGAGTCCCTGTTAGTCCAGCGATATATAGCAGTCTTCAGGCTCAGGAATCATGATGGATGCAGGAGCAGGACACGTATTCGCGGTGGAATAGTCCAACTCCAACCATGCCATCAAACCAAGTTTCCGCGCACTAGCGCATTTAAGATAAGCCCAGATTCATCAACGTAAATCACGTTGCATTATGCGCACTTCCAAAAAACAGGGACCTGACAGTGACATATACGTTCTCAAATGCCATGGGACTATGGCCTACTCTTATAGTCTTATGGATTGAATGCACGGATGCTGAAATGCATGCAAACCATTCGAATAAAATCGTTTTCAAGGCAATGCTAGTATTTATTTCAAAGGTGCTAGTTAAGGTGAGCATGGTTGTGTGCAAATAGTGTAGAGATAGAAGGCCGCATAATACACATATGTATTGAAAGTAGTTATTTTGATATGGAGATAGTATCTAGCAAAAGGGTGGCTATTTTTGGCTATCGAGTCAGTTATATGGCAACCTAGACAAAAAGATTGCTCTTCATAATTGTTTTGCAATTCAACAACATGCCAGCCTTTTTGTCTTTATTATAAAAATACTTCAAGTTTATCTTATTTTTTATATTTGCATAAATTTTTTAATAAAATAAATGGTCAAATATTATAATAAAAATTAAAACCCTTACATTATAAAACAAATAAGTATATATCACGAAATTACTATATCTTTCTCTCCCCTTTAGAATGATGAGATTAGAAAAATTCAGAAAATAAACCAATTTTTATAAAAGTCGTATTCAGTTGCTTCTAGAAACGCAATCGTTGAGTTGTTCTGTACGAGGCCTGAAATCAAATAGTACTATGACGCTTCAATGACTGCAGCAGGATGACGCATCATGATGGTGTCGTGCCACTGTGTTTTCTTTTGTCTAGGAGGAACACAGGAAGGCAGAACCATGATCATGGAGTTATGGAAAGGGATCGAGTTGGATTGGCATCTCAGCAGAAAATGGGTTTATTGTGATAATTAATTTTAGAATTTTAGAGTGTTAGAGTAGTTTTCCAGAGAAAACTTATAAGAGGTTTATACCCCACATAAAAAATGATGAAAACAATGGGAAGAATGCCATATCAGTAGCAAAACCAGTGGCGGGCTGGCGGCCACAGAACATGACGATATCGAGAGACCATGCATAGGAACGAAGAACCGAAGAGACATCCTCGAACGATGAGACGACTTTCCTCGTACATCTTGTTTTCGTCTACGATCACTTAGGCGTTTAAAAAAAATTATGAAAACATCACATCAAACGTTTAACTAGATGTCGAGAGGTGTTTTTGGATACGAGTGAAAAAACTAATTTCACGGCTACCATGAAAACCGCGAAACGAATATTTTGAGCCTAATTAATCCGTCATTAGCGCATGTGGGTTACTGTAACACTTATGGCTAATCATAGCGTAATTAGACTTAAAAGATTTGTCTCGTTATTTACAACACACTATGTAATTAGTTTTATTTTTATCTATATTTAATATTTCATACATGAGTTTAAAGATTTGATGTAATTTTTTAAAAAAAATTTAGGAAGTAAACGGGGCCTTAGACGGTGCACTGGGGCATCTGCATTGGGCGGGCTGCTGCTAGGACCAGGAGCCTACGAAGGCAGGTTAATTTGTCTCAGCTTGCAGGTTATTTTCTCTGTCTCTAAATATTTAATGTTGTTGATTTTGTATGCATGTTTGATTGTTTGTCTAATTAAAAAAATTTACATAATTATTAATTTTTTCTATCATTTACTTTATTGTTTAATATATTTTATGTATATATAGTTTTATATGTTTCACAAAAGTTTTAAATAATACAAACGATTAAAAACGTTTAAATGTGTCAAACGGTACGAATATTAATATGATATGTCCAATGGTCGAGACAACGCTATATGTAATTTTTTTCCACATCATCTAGAAAACAAAATATGAGACACAATATACAATAAGTTGTCAATTGTGTTGTATGTATATGCTTAAAAATAGGATTAAATGGGCCAATAAAAACCATTCATCTAAGAGACAGTTAGGCTACAATGGTGAAAATCATGTACATAACATACAACTGTTGTCTTTTATACCATAAGCAAATTAACATATAACTTTTTTCTCTCTTTTTTTCTCTTTTTTCCACGTATGCAGAAATACTGCATAATACATTTTACTTACGACACTAATTTACTATTGGACATGTCCCGTGAGACTGAGGAGTACTTTAATTACGTGCGTTCGGCTGCTGCTTGCATGTGGTCGCAGCCTCGCACTCGCAGGGGACGTGCGTGCGGCTGCTGCATGGACTCCAAGTCTCCGAGACTCCAAGAGGATACCGGATATACTCCTACTAGTAAGTCTTAAATTGAGATAGAGGAAGAATTATTAAAGTTGCCTTCTAATTTATCAATATAATTTTTCCGTCGTAATATACAAGGGATTTTCTATATACAACCCCTATATTCTAAGACAGAGGAGGGACCAGATGAAACATACATGAATAAACCTGCTGTTGACAGCAACAACAGTACAAAGATATTAGGCGGCTTCAATTTGGAGCCAGAGACCAATGTGGCGGCTTTGGATCCAGACACCAGTACGTGTGGTAGACCGAGCGGAATGGGGTCATCTAGTACTGTACACCGGAAGTGTTAAGTGACTGAACGGAACCGTCGCTGGGCGTACGCGTGTCCACTGCCCTGCAAAAATCGTTCGACATCATCGAGTCCGGACGACGTCGCGCTGATCCACCCCGGTTACTACCACGTTTTCCACAAACCGTCCCAGCTTTTCCAAACCCCGTGCACCCCCACGGCCGTCGCGCGCTATATAAACACCCAACGCCCTCATCACCCAAACACATCGATTCATCCATCCAAAAACACGTACACACACCGTCACGCCACACAGTTGCGCTTACATCCACTACACGTATAGGCAGCGCCACACACCGATCACCAAAATGGCGTTCACGATGAAGGCATCGTCATCGTCGCCGGCTTCCTCTTCCTCCCCAACGCCTACGATGCGCCACGGCGCGACGCCGGCGAGAGTCACGGTGCGGAAGCTCACGGAGACGGTGACGTCATCGTCGCTCACGCTGGATCGGGCGTCGGCGCCATCGCCGGCCGCCGTCACCGAGCGGAGGCGGCCGTCGACGGTGTCGCAGACCATGTCCAGGCTCAAGGAGAACGGCAAGGTATGAACAGTTCTATGGTTACCAAAATTTTAATGTAAAACCTGATACTTCGTGAGATACCAAGAAAAAATAAATTTATCAGAGAAAAAGTGGTACCATTTATCTTCTCAGAACGGTAAAATAGCTCGCAAGATATACATTAATTAGATCAAGCACATAATCAATCAATTCGGTGTTAATTGGTTTGTAATTGTACGCGTGCGTGATCGAGCAGAGGGCGTTCATCCCGTACATTACTGCCGGCGACCCGGACATGGAGACGACGGCGGAGGCGCTGCGGATGCTGGACGCGTGCGGCGCCGACGTCATCGAGCTCGGCTTGCCATTCTCCGACCCGTACGTCGACGGCGCCACCATCCAGGCCTCCGCCGCGCGGGCGCTCGCCGCCGGCGCCACCATGGACGGAATCATGTCGATGCTGAAGGAGGTCACGCCGGAGTTGTCGTGTCCGGTGGTGCTTTTCTCCTACTTTAATCCGATCGTCCGCCGTGGTCCGGCCAAATTCACCGCCGCAGCAAAAGAAGCCGGCGTGCAAGGTAGTAAATTAATACCCAACTAATCACCTTGAGTATTTGTAGTCAACTAGTCAAGCCAGATGGTCTTGAGTCGTTTTCACATAATCACCTTCACCGCTTCACGTGCGTGCGTTACTGCTCCTACGACACATTTGAGCGGTTTCTCGATGCAAAACACCAATCGCTTTCCTCGTCTCGACTTCTGGATAATGATAGCCATAGATTCTTCAGGGCTTCAGGCCAAACTAATGGGTGTGGCCTAATAATCATGTCCATGTCTGATTGTCTGGTGTATTAACGTTGGAGCAATTAATGGGGTTACTAATTTGATAAGTGATATAGGAGTATAAATGGAACATTAATGTGGACAGGTGCATAACCTATTGTGTGTTGTTTTTATTATATTCAGGCACAATGAACATTACATTCTAGGCACATTATTTTCTATTTCTAAAACCTGTAACAACATGAAGTTACTAATTTGCTTTTACATGTGTTCCAGGTCTTATAGTACCTGATCTTCCTTATGTAGAGACATGTACTTTCAGGAGTGAAGTCATCAAGAACAATCTAGAGCTGGTATGTATATACAAATTTCATCAATACATAACCAGTAGTACAGTAATATAATTAGCAGAATATTCTGGATATGTGAGTGGCCTAAATGGTTGCAGGTGCTGCTTACAACACCAGCTACACCGGCAGACAGGATGAAGAGAATCACAGCGGCTTCCGGGGGATTTGTTTACCTAGTAAGTCCCAAATCTGTTGTGCAAAACTCTGGCTGCTTGTTGGAGTTTAGCTTTCTGACAAAGGCCAAATAATAACGATTGCTTTCTGTAAAATATATCATGCAGGTTAGTGTCAATGGAGTTACAGGATCTCGACAAAACGTAAACCCGCATGTTGAGCATCTCCTTCAGGAGATTAAGCAGGTTACTGACAAATCCGTGTGTGTTGGATTTGGCATATCAACCCCTGACCATGTTAGACAGGTAATAAATTGACTATTCAATTATATTATTTTGTAACATCTCAGTTTCTTTATCGAAGATTGCAAAATCTAAAATCACTATCAATTATGAATGGATACACAGATAGCAGATTGGGGTGCAGATGGAGTGATCATTGGCAGTGCAATGGTGAGGCAGCTAGGTGAAGCAACTTCTCCCAAACAAGGGTTGAAAAGGCTAGAGGAGTATGCTAGGAGCATGAAGGCTGCACTACCCTAGAAGTTATAAATCTAGTTGCTAAATAATTGCATGAATGAGAGAATAATCTCTTGGTGATGACCACATGCATAGAAGGGAAGCTGAAGGCGCATTAATGTCTTCTAGTGTTGAGTGTTGTTGAGTAATTGTACTATAGATTAAAAGTTCAAAAGAAAAATAAGTGTACAATAGATTAGCGTTATGAAGTGTTTGAACCTCATAATGTGTATGGACATTCTGAGGGACTTAAATACCTCATCAATGTAGAGATTGTATGTTCTTCTTCCATTATAAATGAAGAAAATGATCTCTGCAAATTGTTCCCATGTTTACGCAAGCTTGCTGGTAACAACAAACCCATACATAAATGCAGAACGGTGCCATTTTTATTTCGAAAGAGGGTCATCCAAAGAACTAGCCAGGTCGATATATTGCTAGATCGACGAAGTTATCACATACGTCCTATTATCGCTGGTTATGTTGCTTACTATTGAAAAAAGTTAGTCGTAGGTGGGAGCACTTTTGATAAGTCTACGTCTTAATCCCGATGGGCAAGTTCTACCGCCAGGAACCTAATCATCTGAGCTATTTTGTATATCTTACTTTTATTTAGCTCAAATAATACTGTATACAAACGCGGGCAAACCCAAGGGTTTTTATTCATCCATGCTAATTTGACGGGACTAAATTGCTTGATTGAACAGTACTGCATTTCATAACACATTGTGGGTTGGCTTCATGCCCACCCCCAAACAATACTCCTAATAGGGCAGGGGGCATATGGGTACCATGATTGTGCTAGGTTATTTTTAAATTTTGGACATTATTTTTATCAAAGTAGTTTTATAATATCTAATACTTTTTACAGACGTTACAAACGCATGCACTCATATACACACGTGTACACTCACCTGTACCACATATGCGTACTCTGCTCCTAGTCCTAGAACACTTCTAGATACTTTTCCAGCCAAACCTCCATATACAGTGGGAATAATTAATCAAGGGGTTTATAAACTTTATTTCACCTAATCTTGTCCTCTTGTGTTTTGATATATCCTTTAAAAAAGACAGTTTTATTAAGTACAAATTTAATAGTAGAACCGATTTACTAGCTATAAGTCTAATTATAACCAACATATTTGACTGTAAGGTTAGCTCATATCTTTTCCAACATATGCACTGAATGTGTTTTCACTAAAAGCTTGTGTAAAACTAGCATTGCATGAAGATCAAATCTTTTCTTATCGTTTCTACGCTAGCCAACATATTTATAGCCGACTGTATATTATACTTGCTCTATATGAAAATGCGTCGAATGCCAGAGAATTTTCACCGAGATGGCCGGGAGGTCTGGTTGTCTAGATTGGGTGTCGGGGTCATCTCGCGATTAACCGCAATCTCGTTGATAATGACCATTCCTTAAACTAGAACTAATCACCATCACGTCGTTTTTGTTTTGATATAAAAGAATTAGCATCATTCATCAACGTTTAAGGAATTGGAGAGAAAACAAATCGAACACACGCAAAGGCGTTGATTAAGCAAACCAATCAAATATAGATCCACCACAGATGCCGCCTTATCTATTGCATCCTTGTACATAATGACACTTTTGCTTCGTCTAGTTAAGGAATGGTAATTAATCTGCTGGATTTCGACATGATAACCAAACTTGATTTGTTTAATACGTCGTGATTCGCTGTTGGATTAGCGGCTAACGCGTGTATACATGCATCCTGATGTTCTTCAGCTGTTGCCTGTTGCCGACGCTGTCACTACACTCTCACCACTCACCTCACGGTTTTGAGGCCCAAACACGGTCTTCTGAAATGTTGTCACCTCCAAGAAAGTAGCACGAGTGCAATATGTGGAAACGACAATGTTATATTGCTGCATACTATTTCTAGTCGATCTCAGTTACTGTGCTATCTAAGAAAAAAGCAGTCATTTGCTGACCGCAGCAGCACCGTTGATGTATACATAATTTAATTGCTTATATCAAGCAAGAAACACGTTTAATTAATTAGCCACTGATTTATTCTAGTAGCTAGATTTTGTAGGGGTGTATATGTGTTTCTATCTCATATATAAAACATGCCTAAATATGATCATCTAATTCTTTGATCTAATGTGAAATCTGATGAGAATGACTGGCCGGGTATTAGTGACTTGGTGTAGAGATCAGAGAAGTCGTCCTCTCCTCTTATGTTGGTGTAGAGATAAGGCCTGAAACCCTCCATGGCCGACTCAATGCAATTGAGTCTGGATTGGTCATTTGGTTCCCTTCCAAGTTCAAAAACAAAAGTTTCAAAAAAAAAAAATCAAACACAAAAAGAGCACCCCCGATCCCAGTACGTGAGTCGTTAGGGGACATACATGCAGTCGAGTCAGAGGACTCGATGGCTGTGTTCGGGGCGTGTGGGCTCGCGGGATGAATTTGTGCCTTCGCCTTCGCGTCATTTACGAATATTTCAAACATGTGTGACACAGATGACATATCAATGGGTCCTTCCACGAGACTGCGCAAAGGGAACCAAGACAGATATCACGTGTCGCCAGCTGGTGTCAGACCCCTCCTCCTACGTGTAGTACCATACATGATCGCCCTTTTAGCTGGCTGAAATTAACTGGGCTAAATGATTTTTTCTATAAAAATTGGCTGGACTGAATCAATTTTTCTTAAATGCTAGCTGGGTTGGCTGGAGCCAGCCAGCCAGCCGAACATGCCCGATATCCTTGGTACTGTTAGAAATCTAGTCAAATTTTAATATAATTTAATTCAGAAATTCGATAAAGAAATAATCATCAACATGATGCCACGAAATAGAAAATGATCTTGTGAAAAAACTAAACATGTTCAGCACCAAAAAGAACACGATAACACATATCATGCTCATGATAAAAGTGAGGAGATCATACTCATAGTTGAATGTAGACGATCTATTTGATCCGTCATAGTTGCCTCCTCCGTTGTCTCCCGATTCATCACCAGTCCCATTGCCGTTGAGGTTGATGTTCGTCTCGTCCGTCGCCATGAGGAAGAACCTTGAGCAGTCGTGCGGATGCGCTTCCCAAAAACTATATCAACCGTCTACCCGTACAGGTACTCGTGACAAGGCGTTAGTTCCGGAGGCCTGCTCGTTCCAAGATCTTGTGTACGTAAGAACTTAGAATCAAGGATGAAGAAATTGCAATGCAATAGCTTGAACTCCACTAACAATGGTGGAGAGAATGAGAGAGTGATTTCTCATGTGCCAAGGAGGAAGAAGGGGGAATGAATGACTGCTTAATTGAGTTCTAATGACCTGTTTATGAAGAATAAACACAACCATTAAATCTTCAAACGTTTTAAAAGTTAACACCTCTAATGTCAGCCTGCCACGGACATTTCGGTAAGATCACCGGATAGTCCTGTAAAATGGTTCTGTTCCCAACAGAAATATTTTATCGGACATTCCGGTAGTTCTACCGGATACTCCGGTGGCACCTCACCGGACAGTTTGGTAAAGCCACCGGACAGTTTGGTAAAAAATCAGCATTCAACAGAGAATTTTTACCGGATGTTCCGGTGACTTTACCGGACATTCCGGTGAAAGAACACTCATCTCTTTGGCTTATAATTTATACTTTTGTGTATCTCTAAAGTTTTATTATTAGATTTAAATGGGTCCAATCCTAATTAAATCCAACAGGTACCAACCTTGGTACCAAATAATACCTACTAGGTCCCAGCCCACAACTCATCCATCCCTGTCGTCACCTGATAACCCGTCTTGTCCTTCTCTCCCTCCTTTGCGAAGAGACATGGTGACTATCGCAGAGGTAAAGTTCAGTCAACATATTTGAGATTTTTCATGAAGACGGGCCCTCCCTAATTACTCATTTTTCTACCTCTTTCTCCCCCGTTATGGATCAAGGTGCTCCGCCAAAATCGTCGTCACCCCCACCCCCCGGTCCTCTCCTCCTTTCTGGTAAGGAAGGCAACTGACTCGGGATGAAGTGATAGATTGAGTGGACGGGGATTGGTTTGAGAGGAAAAGTTGAGTAGGAGATTGATGAAGCAAACAGGTTTGTCCAAACAAAAATATTTCCATGTTGTACTCTGGAGAGAGAGAGCGTCATAGACTAGAGCTAGAACTTGGTACATGCTATTCTAGGTCGGTCTAAAGCATAGTGGCGTGGCAAAGTGAAAAGCACGGCATGACACAACACGAACTGGGCTGGGGCGGCACAACCCATTCTTGATCTAGGCTTAGGTCTTGAACTTGGGCATGATGGGCGGCACAACACGACCGGTCAATGGGCCGACATTGCACGTTCTGGCCTAATTATCTGTAAATGTCCGATATAGCTTATATGCTACTAAGTCAAACATCGTATATATGTAATATCTTATGAGGTCTGTTGGCACATAGTTATATCAAGATATTTCTTCTCCAAGCTCGTGACCTCGTGTCCAGACACCGACGTAACCTTTTTATTGGGCTGGGCTTGGACTCATCCCTCACTCAGATGTGTCGGCATAACACAACACGATAAGTAGGCCGGGTCAGGCCGACACGACCCGTTTAAGCATAAATCACGATGGGTCAGGCCGGACCGGCCTAGCAGGGCCCAAGTCACACCACCCTTTAAACATAATGACGTTTCGTAGTCTTTCTGAAACTACAATGTTTGTATTTGTAAACATGATGAGGAGAACGCCAATAGCGGCTGCACTGGGTCATGCATCTGTATATGATGCACCATTTACATGTCAGCAGGCTGAACATCAACAGGGACTATTAACAATCGCACCTCGTTCGGATAGTCCTTTCACGAAATAGGTAACTCGACACTAGCTATTAGGAGTAGTAATTAATCCTTTCATGTTCAAGCTGCGCTGCGGTCCTGCCGGTCGTCTGGCCACCATCTTAGCCGGCCCACCAACGTGTACGTACGAGGCTTGGGGCCAAATAGCATGCGACTATATACGTGGTATACCTGTCACTGGGTATGGTAATCCATACCCATACCCATATTGTTTAGGAAGAGAATGGATAAGAAAAAATTATCCATTTCAGTTTTGGTTAGA
Source organism: Leersia perrieri (assembly GCA_000325765.3). NCBI lineage: Eukaryota > Viridiplantae > Streptophyta > Magnoliopsida > Poales > Poaceae > Leersia > Leersia perrieri. The sequence continues at coordinate 26,981,599 of CM002481.1, read as the reverse complement.
AGAGGGTAATATTTATGATTACCCGTTTTATCCATATTATTTTTATACTTTTGTGTGTGTTAAACTCGGACCCTAAAATTTTAAAACTCGCGTTCACACTATAAAATTTTGTCAAATTCAATTAAATTTTGTAGGGATGATGTATTGTATAGAGGAGCAACTTTATACAAATTTTGAGCAAAATTTAAATGTGGGACCCACGTATGCATTACGCATTTTACCTTTTATCCATTGAATAATATCCGTTTTACCCATCCCAATGAATATGGGTAATCAATGAAATTGGATACGTGGGTTTAATACGTGGGTCACCTGAGTGCTGGAGTGACCATCACCGGAAAGTGCGGAGAATGGTCGTCGTGGCTCAGCTCCACAGCGCCCCGCCCCGCGGTTACCACGTTTTTCACAAAACCGCTCCGTGTTTTGCAAACCGAGTTAACCCCACGAAACCTCGACGGCGACCCATGCTTGTTCCCGTGCGCTCGCCACGTACATACGCCGCGGCTATATAACCTCCCGCGCGCCGTGGCCAACTCCCCTCACCACCGCGAGCCGATCGATCGAATTAACACTCACTCATCAAGCACACGCGGCAATTGCCTACTTAATTACACCGTAGCACTGTACACGGTACACGTAGCCGGAGCACACATTGATCATCGAAATGGCTTTCACGATGAAGGCGCCGTCGCCGTCGCCTGTTTCTTCCTCCTCGGCACACACGACGCGCCACGCCGCGACTCCGGCGCCGGCGAGAGCCGCGTTCCGGAAGTCCACGGCGGCGCTCACGCTGGATCGGGCGCCGGCGCCCGCGGCCGAGCGTCGGCGGCGGCGGCCGTCGGTGTCGCAGACCATGTCGAGGCTCAAGGAGAACGGCAAGGTATATACATGGCGCATATGTAGTGCACACACTGGCATTGATTAATTACATCGAGCACATAACAAATCTCGACCAATTTGGTGCTAATTTGGTTTTTACGCGTGACCGAGCAGAAGGCGTTCATCCCGTACATCACGGCGGGGGACCCGGACATGGAGACGACGGCGGAGGCGCTGCGGCTGCTCGACGCGTGCGGCGCCGACGTCATCGAGCTCGGCGTGCCGTTCTCCGACCCCTACGCCGACGGCGCCGCCATCCAGGCCTCCGCCGCGCGGGCGCTCGCCGCCGGCGCCACGATGGACGGCGTCATGGCGATGCTGAAGGATGTCACGCCGGAGTTGTCATGTCCGGTGGTGCTTTTCTCCTACTTTAATCCGATCGTCCGCCGTGGTCCGGCCGAATTCACCGCCGCAGCAAAAGAAGCCGGCGTGCAAGGTAGCAATTAATACTCAGCTAAATAATTGATTGATTACTCTGTTTTGGACTCGTAGTACACGTTAATCTACCCATGACCGTGTTATTGTTCGATCGATTCATCAGTGACGAAAAAACTACTAACGACAGTAGTAACTGTCATTTTTTGAGATTTGTCTGCGCACATAATCAGCTTGAATACTGGTAGTCAAGTCAGATGGTCTTGAGTCGTTTTCATATGTTTTTCACGTGCGTTATTTCGACACCGCTCAGTTTTGTGGCGCCGGCGGTCTGTGATTGTGTGATTGTGTATTTGTGTGATCTATGCGCTGTCCTAGATAAAGCCAGCCTTAGATTCTTGAGGCAAATCTAAGCCATAGATTCGTCAGGCCAATCCAAGGGTTCACCTGATGTGGACAAGCGCATGACATATTGACGTTTTATGCAATTATTATGTTTCTGCTTTTAGCATATTCCGGCACAGACGCACAGTTAACATTGCTAAGCTGAACTTATAATTCTTCTGTTTCTGAAACTTGAGTTACTAATCTTCAGTTGTTACATCTGTTCCAGGTCTGATAGTACCTGATCTTCCTTACGTAGAGACATGCACTTTCAGGAGTGAAGCCATCAAGAACAGCCTAGAGCTGGTACATACAACGATGTCATCAGCATATAGACAATAGTATGATTAATTTTGTTACCAACAAATTCTAAATATGTCTATGGATTGAAATGTCTGCAGGTGCTGCTTACAACACCAGCTACACCGGCAGACAGGATGAAGACAATCACAGCGGCTTCAGGAGGATTTGTTTATCTAGTAAGTTACTAGTAAATCTGTGGAACCCTGATTACTTGTTGGAAGTTTAATTACCTTTCTAGATCAAGACCAAATTGTAACATTTGCTTGCTGCAAAACGTATCATGCAGGTTAGTGTCGATGGAGTTACAGGACCTCGCCAAAAGATGAACCCTCGTGTTGAGCATCTCCTTCAGGAGATTAAACAGGTTACTGACAAATCTGTGTGTGTTGGCTTTGGCATATCAACCCCTGACCATGTTAGACAGGTAATTCAGTGACTTGGTATATTTATTTAATTATACCATGTCAGTTTCCTTCCCAAGATTAACAAAATCTGACAATGTCAATTGTAATTGTAATTGTAATTTGTACACAGATAGCAGAGTGGGGTGCAGATGGAGTGATCATTGGCAGTGCAATGGTGAGGCAGTTAGGTGAAGCAGCTTATCCCAAACAAGGGCTGAAAAGGCTGGAGAAGTATGCTAGGAGCATGAAAGATGCACTACTCTAGAAATTATAAAACCAGCTTTTAAATAATTGCATGAGCGCCGAGCGGGAGATTAATCTCTTGGTGATGACCACATGCATTGAAGGGAATCTGAAGCTGACTTTCTTCTAGTCATAGTTGAGTACGTAGTAACTCTATAACTGTACTATAAATTAGCACTAGGAAGTGTTGTACTTACTACCTCATAATGTATAGACATTCCGAGGGACTTAAATGTAGAGATTGTATGTTGTTCTTCCATTATATGCGGAAAATGAATTCTGCAAATTATGCACATGTTTATCCTAAATGTTATGAATGCAAGAAAACAAACTCCTTGGCAACCCATACACAACACGAAATGAGTCCATTTTTAATTCGAAATATAATCCTCCAGCTGTTTTAAGAGTGACAAGTCTATGTCACGCTGACAAAAAAAAAAGTCGTAAATATGAGTACCTATATCAAATCAAATGTAAGTCTTGAATTTAAACCTGGATAATCCAATACGTTCTAGGATATCTAACTAGGTTAGCTAAGCTATATGTCTCACTATCATCTAGCCCAAACATTATGAATTGCATACGAACGCAGGCCAACCAGAGAGGGTATTCTTTGAGCCATGCTAATTTGAATCAGTGGATTAGATCACGTTTTGTAACAAATTGAATACTGCAGGATGACTCCATGCCCGCCCTAAAATAAAATTCTTGACAGGGCACGGCATATGGGTGCCATGATCTGTAGGGGAAAATAAAGAACGTCTTGTGTATGTTCATCCGATTGTGCAAAGTTATAGATCTCTAACATAAATATTTAATGTTTATTATTATAAAAATTAATTAAATGTTTAAAATTTTGACCACTAATTTTTTTTCTTTATGATTTCGTAAAATTTAAGAAACACGGTATATATGCATGTATACTCACTCATGAGCGCACACATGCACATTGTGCTGGTACTAGAGAATATTTGTCAAGACAAACTTACATATTTTAATCTCTTTCGGTTCAAAACTAGCAATCTAAGAAATCGTTGATCGTCTGAATTTATGATAGGAGATAGAATAGCATGCGTGAAAAAATAAGCTTTGTCGGCTAAAGGAAAACACCCTGAATGCCACAATTTTCACCGAGATAGGCGGGAGGTCTGATATTGGCCTTATTTGAAGGAGCTTCTAACAGTTACACTAGAATCTCTAGCTCTTAAAAGCTCCAACAGAAAGTCTAGATTCTAGTCCAATTTCTGAGAATCTGTATTCTATGTTCATAGACCCTGGAAAATAAATTAAGAAAGCTAAAAACTAGGTTTTAAAGCTTTTTCACATTCTCATGCACAATCTTGCCACCAAAAGCTTCTTATCAAAATCTAAAGATCCCCAATCATCCCCATTGTCTAGCGCGCTGAGGTTAAAAGTGTGGTGTTCTCACGATTACCTGCAATCTCATTGATAATGACTATTCCTTAAACTACAATTAGTCAACATCACGCCGTTTTTGTTTAAGATAATAAAACATCAGCATCACGCCACAAACATTCGAGGAATTGAAGCGAGAACAAATCGGACAACACGCAATGGCGTTGATTAAGCAAACCAATCAAAAACAGATCCACCACATATAACTGCCTTAACCTGTTGCATCTTGTACGTAATGACACTTTTGCTCCGTCTAAATAAGGAATCCGAATCAGCTGGATTTTGACACGGCGATTAATTTAACTTGGTTTGTTTAATACTACGTCGTGTTTCGCTGTTGGATCAGCGGCCAGCGCGTGTGTATACATGTATGATATGATGCTGTTCAGCTGTTGCCGACGCTGTCACTACACTCCCACGGTTCTGCGGCCCACTCCGATGATATCGCTTCCAACAAAGTTATAGTATGGGCGATATAATATATGAATTTTTAATTTTGCACCTTGCATAAACGACAATGTTATAGTCTTTGCTGCATATTAATTGTAGCCAGGGGCGGATCCAGGAATTGAAAATAGGGGGTTTAGAGTTCCTCTCCTATTTTTCCGACCTTTTGACTGGCGAAATTTTTAAGGAGGGCTTCGGGAGACTCCCATTGATTCGCTGGGTGTAGGGGGGACTCGATCCCAATCCGCCCCTGATTGTAGCTGGCTTGCCGACCTTCCCGCCGTTGTCGCCCGCTATAAGATAGACACACTCTCAAGAGGACATGCTCTCAAGCTGAAGAACTCACGCTGGTCTTGGCCGATTAACCAAGATCAACCAGCGGTATATAATTATCGAATTGAACCCTCGTGTTGGGGAAGAAAGATCGATAGATTGGTGCTTGACTAATTATTTGATTACCATTGGCCAAAATGAGATAGAACACGACATTGAACTTTAGAACTTAATTTTTGTGTTTGTAAATCTATTATAACGCTGATTTTTAGAAACTAATAATATGGATCACAATTTTTTTCCTTATTTATTTGCGTACAACTTATCAAACCATACTTGTCTACATAATTACTCTCTCTCCGTCCTAAAATAAGCAATCTAATACGGGATGTGATATTTTCTGGTACAACGTATCAGGACATGTATCTGTCCAAATATATTGCACTAGAAAATGATCTGCACAACTCATAATCCCATATTTTTAGATAAACAGGCTGGGCCCCGCTTTTTATAGAAAGCATCATATTACATATAGTCTTGAAAGAGAGCAAATAAAAAATGTGTGTGTGGGGGGGAGGGGGGGAGGGGACAGGGGTGAAAACAGATCATGGCCTGGTCCCAGCAGCAAGCCATTTAGCAGGCACTAACAGCAAAACAAACTAGCCAGATCATCTATAAGAAGCGCGCATAGGGTCTACTGAAGCTAAACTGGCACGCGCGAGAGGCTAGCAGCAACACATAGAAAAGCTCTAAGAGCGAACAGACTATCCAACACCCATCCTATCTTCGTGAAGTTGAGCCACTCATAATCCCATATGGCAGCCATGGTGTCCTGTGCACGGTGTGGCTGCTTTGTGCTTAGCAAGAACAAATACATATCTCCTCTCCTCATGTACTTCCTAATCCTTTAATTTTTTCTACCTACTTATATTGATATAAGTAGACAGAGCACATACCAAATGTTCCTAAAAAGAAAGAACAAATACATATACTACTACTACATCCACCTTCCGTCCTAGTTCCCAAACAAAGGAGAAAAAACAGTGCTCACTGAAGTGAAAAAAAATAGTGCCACACGTAAAACAAGAAACATCATTAGCATATAATTAATTAAGTATTAACTATTTTAAACTTGAAAAATAGATTATTTTGCTTTTTTTCTATAACTTCGTATAGAAATTTTTTTTTTCCAAAAAACGTATTTTTACGTGCATTGGGAAGAGGCAGTTCCACGGTAGTAATTTTCCAATCCTTGGTTTGGCTGGAAACGAACGCACCCTAGGTTAGAAATCGGTTTTGGTTTAAATGAATGCCAAGCACCGTAGCACCTCTCTTATTTTGGAGATCGTGCGTACACGGTGACGGTGTACACGCCGGCCCAAGTGGCGTCAGCCACGTGCGGTAGGCCTCGTCGCACGCACGCGAAAACGAAACGACGCTGTGTACGCGTTTCCCAACCACACACACCCTCTCTCCGCTCTCTACTATACACGCTAGCTTGAATATCGTTTTTTTTTTTTTTTTTTTTTTTTGCTAACAAGCTTGAATATCGATTTAACCCGCCACTCCGCGACCTATATAAACCCCTTTCCTTCCCGCCATGTAATCACCACCCAAATCAACCACCACACATCGAACACACGTCACAGTCTCGATCGCAGCTAGCTAAGCTATTGATCAAAGTTCTAGCGTCTCTTGTTCTTCGCGTCGAACACCTAATACTTGAATCGATCGAACGTACTGCCATGGCTTTCACGATGAAGGCGTCAGCTTCTTCCTCCGCTCCGGCGTTGCGCCTTTTCGGTCACCGTCGCGTCGCATCGCCGTCGCCGCCGGGAAGAGTCGCCGTCCGCGGTCTCGCCGCCGCGGCGGCCTCCGTCGCCGTCGAGGCGCCGGCGTCGGCGCGGCGCATGTCGGTGTCGCAGACCATGTCCAAGCTCAAGGAGAAGGGCAAGGTAATTAAACCGATCTAATGATCATGTCATAATTACCGATGCTAATTAAAGGACAATTAATTAAATTGGGTGTTAATTGGTTGGTTAATTCGCAACATTAATTAGACGGCGTTCATCCCGTACATAACGGCGGGCGACCCGGACATGGAGACGACGGCGGAGGCGCTGCGTGTGCTGGACGCGTGCGGCGCTGACGTCATCGAGCTCGGCGTGCCGTTCTCCGACCCCTACGCCGACGGCGCCGTCATCCACGCCTCCGCCGCGCGGGCGATCGCCGGCGGCGCCACGCCGGACGCCGTCATGGCGATGCTCAGGGACGTCACGCCGGAGTTGTCTTGTCCGGTGGTGCTCCTCTCCTACTTCGGCCCCATCCTCCGGCGAGGCGTCGCCGACTTCACCGCCGCAGCAAAAGAAGCCGGCGTGCAAGGTAATTAATTAATTAACCAATTAATTATTCTGCTGATAATTATTCTTTAATGGATTAATTAATTCTTTTTTTAAAACTTACATCAATTGTCAAACAGCAGGAACACTCTTATTCATTTCAAGGAGAGATATTAGTAATCAGTATCAAAAGAGAAACATACAGAGACAAAAAATTACCCGATAAAACTAAAGATGCAGAGCTTAGCTTTTACCTTGTTTGGAAAAAAAGTAAGTACAACGATATAGGCCTGTCAGGGTCACCGTCAGTGTTGAATTAATATAAACTGGATGAAGTTGATTACTGGTAATTAAAAGTTAAGTGGATGCATCATGGATACTGTAGATTGGACTGCATATACATCATTCTGCTTTTCTTTAGAGCATACTGTTGTACGGGTCTATGAGTCTATCGCGACTAATGACCATCAGTTTGTATCTGCGTGTCACTCAGATTTGCTATTCACATGCATGACAGAGAGTTTGTTTTGGAAGTTTCTCTGCATTTGCAACACTACAAGGCTCCAATCCCCATCCTATAGTTTTTTTATCTGTAATAACACTATTAATTCTTCAGGCGCAGTTAAGGTGGGCCCAGTAGGTCTCTTAAACTATACTACTACTACTAATGAAGTAATTAAGGGCTGTTGTGATGTCACGATCCTAATAATTAAGGTCTCTAATGAAATGATAACTGGAAGATTGCAATCCTATGACATGAAATAATTTGCTTTTGTAATCAACATTCCAAATGATAAACTGAAGCTATATTTACTGGTTTATCTCTGTAATAGTGGAAATGCTAATTCACAGTTGTCACATGTGTTTCAGGTCTTATAGTCCCAGATCTTCCTTATGTGGAGACATGTACTTTCAGGAGTGAAGCCATTAAGAGCAACCTAGAGCTGGTATGCACATTAATTTCTTCACCAATATACAAAGTGAATGGTTAGTATACCAGTACAGTGACCAAAATGTTCTGAATTCTGATGATTGTGTGTTTAATGTCTTCAGGTGCTGCTTACAACACCAGCTACACCGGGAGAGAGGATGAAGATGATAACAGAAGCTTCAGGAGGATTTGTTTACCTTGTAAGTGCTATATATGCAGAAACCAGAGTGTTGATTGGAGGTTTAACTTTTTGACACAGACTAAATAACTTGTTGTAAATCGCAATATGCAGGTTAGTGTCCATGGAGTTACCGGTGTTCGTCCAAAAGTAAACACACGTGTGGAGCATCTCCTTCAGGAGGTTAAGCAGGCCACTGACAAAGCTGTGTGTGTTGGCTTTGGCATATCAACTCCTGAACATGTTAAGCAGGTAAAAAGAGTAGTTTTTAACAAAGAATTTATCAATCAATTCCCTTCTGATGGATTGATTTTCTTGCAATCGGAGTAGTTGTTATTTTTTCACCTTTTTTGCTGAAAATCTGACTCACAGTCAACTATAAATGGATGCAGATAGCAGAGTGGGGTGCAGATGGAGTTATCATTGGCAGTGCAATGGTGAGGCAGCTAGGTGAAGCAGCTTCTCCCAAACAAGGGCTGAAAAGGCTAGAGGCGTATGCCAGAAGCATGAAGGCTGCACTACCATAAAAATCGCAAAAATAATATATTTACAAATAATTGTACCATATGGTGTAGCTCTGCTAATTGCTAGAATGATACTGTATTTTGTAAATAAACATGTTCAGTAAAATATGCAATACTTATTTTCCCATGGGGATTGCAAGTTCTGTGTCAACCTTCTGCTTGTTGAGATAAAGGAAGTGTGTCCCTCTGCTGATAGATTGTCAATTCATGGTTCCTTGCTTTTCCTGACGGACAGTGACTCCAGTGCCAACGTTTGTTTTCGTACGACAAGTCTATTTTTGTGCTCGTTCCAAACATTTTTGGAATGGCATGTCATCAATATGTTTCACAATGGCATAGGCGAATAATGCCAAGACATCCATGGATGCATGGGAGGCAGGCGTTGTATTGTAGTTTCAGCCTCTCGTTTTGTTTTCCTGTTGGACAGAAGAGAAGACTCAGAAGGTCACCTTCATTTTTTTTATGCTAACAATCCTTTTCCAGAATTGACAAAAGGAGCTGGACTACAGGAGAATAGTCAGCATATATCAATGCATGCACTTTTTTTTAAAAAGATAATCACGTTTTTTCTAAGATACTCGAAACAATAATAGTGACATGATGGTTCACTAGATCAGAACGAACTCAACGAAGGTAACACGAGGGAAAGAGAGAGGTAGGGATGAATGGATGAATTTTTATTGTTTATATTTAATTTCTATAAGTTTTATAAAAACAAATCACGTTTTAAAACGGTGATTTATTTTTTGAAAAATCAAAGGATGATCATGACGAGCACTTGATCGCCGAAGAGGGTCCTATACAGTACCTGCAGAGAGACTCTCTTCCTGACATATGGGCCCGTCACCCTTTTGGGCCCACATGTCAGTGACACGGTCCCTCTGCCGAGGAGCTGGTTCCCTTGATCGCACGGGCTGGACGGCGTCTCGTGCCTCGATGACGGCCCGGCCCATATAAAACAGCCCGCGTGCTCGTGACCCATAGAGAACGGTCAACAGTAGGCCTATTACCGCTCCGGCCCATATAGCACGTGCGACATGTGGGCCTTCTTACCATTCCGGCCCATATAGAACGGGCCGCTTTACCGCTCCGACGCGCAGACGCCACCAAGCCGAGCCGAGAGGTCTGCACCTACACAGTATGTCACTGACATGTGGGTCCGACAAAACTGTGACCCACATGTCAGTCACAAAAGCACACACGCCACGCACGTGCCGGTCGTATCGTGCTCATCTCGAGTCCACTGCCGCCGCCTCCATTTCTCGTGTGTTCCGGCGTCGGTCGCCGCCGCTGCAGTTTTCCGGCTCGCCGGCGCCGCCGCGTACCGTAGGGTATTGGCTGCTTCGTGCTCTCCCCCTGCTGATACGGGGCGCGGGCGCGGGCGCGCGGCGCGGTTCAGCGGGGGTGTCGCGACCAAGGGGAGGTTGGAGCGGGGCCCTCATGGAGGAGGTGAGCGGCGGCGGTGTGAGTGTGGGCGCCGGCGGCAAGCGCGGCGTCGCGGAGACCTTCTCCAGGCTCCGGGAGCAGGGCAAGGTACTCTTCCTCGGCCATCGATTTTCTCGCGTTCACCTATGCAGCTATTTGGTTTTGGGGAATCGATAGATATTATGATTTCCATTGAATGTTTGGCTGTATGGATGGAAGTACTGAGGTGTGTTATGGGTGGGTGAGCAATCGAAGTGGGAGGGATTTCATCTATAGAGGCTAGAGCGAGGGCTTGGAACTTTGGATAAATCATTTTTTGTGAATTTTTTCCTGATGATATTGTCAATGATAGTTCACACAATCAGGATGATATACCATGCTGCGTTAATTTAATAACGGAAGTTTGGATATACGAGTTACGGAGTTGGTAAAACTAATTAACAGTTTCTTCCATGGGGAACTATGTGAATTGGTTAGCTGCTGCAAGCCTGCAACCTCCTCTAAAGTTTAACTAAGATCAGCAATTCAGCATATTCTCTTCCATGTTGCTTTCATGCTTTGAGCATGTTAATACAGATTGTGGAGTTTGCATATATGCTCCAATGCTATTGCTTTGTGGTTTGCTTTATGTGACAGAATTAAGGACAACAAAAAGATGGCACATATATTTCCAAATAGGGATTTAGTTTGTGCTTAGCAGCTTAGCGCTCAACCTTGGTGTTTTTTTAATCAGACTGCATTCATTCCGTTCATTACTGCCGGTGACCCTGACCTGGCAACCACATCGAAAGCGTTGAAGATCCTTGATTCCTGTGGTTCAGATGTGATTGAGCTGGGTGTACCTTACTCTGATCCATTGGCTGATGGACCGGTTATTCAGGTATGTTCTTCTTTGCACTTACCTGCTTTAGTTCTGTTATGTGCTGTAACATTTTCTTTTTCTGTGCTTCATTTCAGGCTGCAGCAACACGTGCTCTTAAGAATGGCACTACATTTTATTCCGTCATAGCTATGCTCAAGGAGATTATACCTGAGTTGTCTTGTCCAATAGTTCTCTTCACATACTACAACCCAATTCTAAAGCATGGAGTTCGGAACTTCATGGAAATCATTAAACAAGCTGGTGTACGGGGTAATTTTCATACATAGTTAATAACATGTGCATCTTAAAAACATAAGAGGAATTTTTTACCCAAAGTCATGCCTAGTCAAAACTGCCTAGTATTATGAAACGGAGGGAGTACCTTTTCTAACTTTTGTGCTGGACTGTTTTGTGAAGTGAATTTTTAAAATTTTACATATGAGATATCTTTAGTTTTGTATAGTGCATTTTTTTTTAATTCACTCTTGTTATGAGCAGGTCTTGTTGTACCTGATCTTCCTTTGGAAGAGGCAACATTGTTGAGGAACGAGGCCATCACACACAACATAGAGCTGGTTGGTCTGCACTTTCACCCTCAGGATTCAAACATTAAATTTTATATGACTTACCTGCATTGCCTAGTAGTCTAGTACTTTGGTTATACTTGTGCTCTTATCAACATAAGAATTGTATTGAGTTTCACTCATCTAACAATTCATATCTTAAAACAATTGACTGCAGGTGCTGCTTACAACACCAACCACACCAACAGAGAGGATGGAGGAGATTGCAAAAGCTTCAGAAGGATTTATTTATCTTGTGGGTCCCTTTCTCTTATCTCCTCTCCATATTTTTGAAATTTTATTTTGAACAAGTACAGCAGGACAAATTTTATTATATTGTGTTTGCAAACTGATGAAACGACATATGATTAGTCATCCCAGACTGCCATTAACAGTATAAAAAATAAGGAGAAATTGAAGCAACTAAATTTGCAAACATGAATTATTATTGAATCTGTTTAGTGGTACTCAATTGTGTGATAACTAGTCCTTATATTATGCAGGTGAGTTCTGTTGGAGTTACAGGTACACGCTCAAATGTAAATTTGCGTGTTGAGCACCTTCTTCAGGAGATCAAGAAGGTTGTTAGAGTATAGATTTCTGTTCACCAGTAGGACAATAAATTAAGTGTACTATGTCAGAAATTTCTGTTTGAAGAATGCTTATGTTCCTGACTTTACAGGTTACAGACAAACCTGTTGCTGTTGGATTTGGTGTATCGACTCCAGAGCACGTAAAGCAGGTGAATTGGACTCAATGCAACATTCTTGTTAATATGTATTCGGTCTGTCTTTGTTAATAACTTTGTGATTTGCAACACAGATTGCAGGCTGGGGAGCAGATGGCGTGATCATTGGCAGCGCTATTGTTAGACAGCTAGGAGAAGCTGCTTCACCTGGAGAAGGGTTGAAAAGATTAGAGGAGTACACCAAGAACATGAAGGCTGCTATGGCTTGAGATGAGCAGTTCCATGCCTCAACCATGAGCAAACCAATGATAAGGCAGGATATCAAATTTTTTTTGTCTGGTTATTTGGCTTATCATTTATAATTTATCCAGTGCCGTCTTGTATGATTCATGAATCAAAGATTGTATCTCACTCCAGTTCTATCCTTGTTTTAGAACGTACAGATGAATGAATAAGGTAGTTCAGAATCTGCCTGAACTCTGAAGCTTCATTTCAGAATTGGCATCTCAAATTCTACAATTTCATAAATTAAATATAAAGAGCAGTTGGTACTAACTAATTTGCAAAACATATAGATGGAGTTTTTTTTTTTTTAATATCCAATCAGGACTTGTGCCATGCCATCAATTATGGGAAACATTGTGTATCCAAACGCAGACTGAAAAGAGAGAGAATGGAATGAGTTATCCAATATTCCTATTCCTGTGGGGATAGAGGGGGGCACATCAGGATAAGGCCGTAGCGGTTTCATGTGTGACTGGAAATTATGCCGTCTGAATCCATCATCTTTGTCCATGGATGAGGCAGCACAACGGCTGCGCCTGAAAACGACTTTGCCTTCAGATTTCCTCCCATAATTGCCATATTATCCAGGAAGCGATTTGCAGGGGACACTTGTCTTTCAAACTTTCAGTCAGGCTGGGCCACAGAACGACACCCATGGTCCCAGATGCTGACACTTTTCTTCTAGTTTTCGATAATGAATTAAATCCATATGTTCATATGCTTATCCTATGCTTAACATCATCTACTTGTAGCATGCTCTTGACTGGAAATCTTGAATGAAAATCAGACAAGTGGCTAGCTACCTTGTCAAGTCAGTATGAAAGAGGTGAAGCATATCTGAATTCCAGGGAGCATGTTTAACATTAGAACAAGCTAGCTAGATAACCTAAGAAAGTGCCCAAGTTAGTCTGGTCTATTTAGCAGCTGTACACCTCTAATGTGCATGTTACTCCTTGACAGCATATGATCTGTGACTGGAATTAGCCATGAAAACGTGATAATCTGTAGATGGAATTAGCCATGTAAAAAGTCAATTGCTTGCACCAACACGCATAATTCGCACGCGGTGCCATCTTCTCGCTTTCCAGGAAATCTGCTATGATTATGAACAAGAAAAAAAATGTCAACATCAGAGGAGTACAAATCAAATCACATTTTGCAACAGCTTCCATACCTTTTCTAAATGGTGAAACAGATCAGCCTCATCCATCTAAACAGTAAACTTCCAACTTCTCAAGCAGTAAACATTCATATCATGCATGATTAATTGATGCTGAAACTGTATAACCAGAATCGCAAAACGGCGACATGGCACGAGTCTCTATCAGTCGAATAATAAAAAAACAGTTTTCAGCCGAATTTCCTATTGCAGCATACCATCAGCTTTGTTTGCTCTTTTTGGATGAGGCTAAAAGGAAGAGGAACCCAATCCACAATAGGGAAGGCAGGTGTGATTGATAACAATAAAAGGATATTCATTCATATCCTGCCACTTGCTGCAGATGGAAAAGGGTAGAGAGAGCATTCAACGAGAATAAATCTGTGTCCCCCTCCTTTTGTCACCTCACGTCGATGCTGCCTCGCAAAGAGGGATAAGCATGGGAAAATCACGTAGAAATCGCCACATTAATCAGCCGATCGGCCGCGACATTTTTCGTGCTCCCTGATGCTCCGATCGCAACGTGAATGCGACCACGCGATGGCGTGTTCGGTCTTGAGCTAAAACTGATGCAGTTTTAGACCCTGTTTGGATCTAAACTTTTTTTAAGTCTCTGTCACATCGGATGTTTAGACACTAATTATCGGATGTCTAGACACTAATTAGAAGTATTAAATATAGACTATTAATAAAACCCATCACATACTTTAGACTATTTCGCGAGACGAATCTATTGAGCCTAATTAGTACATGATTAGCGAATGTGATGCTACAGTTAACATTTGCTAATCGTGGATTAATTAGGCTTAAAAAAATCGTCTCGCAAATTAGCCTTTATTTATGAAATTAGTTTTATTATCGGTCTATATTTAATACTCCTAATTGACGTGCAAACATTCGATGTGATACGAACTTAAAAAAAATCTCTGGATCCAAACAACCTCTTACTCCCTTTTTACCACCTTTGCGACAATTAAAGCTAAGGGCAAAGTTGTTTATGGCACTACTATTCATTTATAAAATAAATTGTTAGGTACATCGATAGAACTGGAAAAATATACAAGTTATCTGTTGATATGGTAGAGTAGTACGCATCTTATTGGATTCTACAAAATTGCACCAGCATATCCATAGTTGACATTTACTGATTTATAGTTTAATAAAAATGAGAAATAGCAAGTATATTATTATCCATGATATATCTAAATTCTAACCGATTTTTTATGGATAAACTCAAGATAAAATTATAAATTACAAAAATATGCTTTCTGAAAAAAAAAGAAAACTACAGAGCATACATCAACACAAAATTACATTACTATAACAACTTACGTTATGAAACGAATGGAGTAGCACATAAAAAATAACCTTGTTTTTCAGGGAATTTTCCCGTTACATTCAATTATCCGGTACACAAAACACCAATCCAAATTCCAACCCCCAGCCAGCCTCGGAACAAGAAACCGCGTTTTCGTCGTAAATCGCAACACCGTCGTGCGATGCGAGTCTCGTGTGCGCTGCAGCTGAGTCATCATTTTTTACACCAAACACAAACAAGCAAACCGCCGCCTCCCAAATCCTCCTCTCTCCTCTTCCTCTTCCACTCGACCTATCCTCTCTCATCGAAGCTGCAATTCGCGCGAGATTTCTCCGATCAAACCCTCCAATCCCCCCCGACACCTCGCGAATTCATCGGATTCGGAGTGTTTCCGCGATTCGCGTCGGCGAGATCCCGCGCGTGGTGGGGATTGTTGGGGATTCCGCCGCCATGGACCGGGTGTTCTCCGTGGAGGAGATCTCCGACCCATTCTGGTCGGCGCCGGCGCCGGCCCATCAGCAGGACGGCGGCGGCGGCGGCGGAGCCGGCGCCGGAGGAGGAAGAGCGGGAGGTGGCGGTGGTGGTGGCGGCGCGAACGCGATGAACAGGTGCCCGTCGGAATGGTACTTCCAGAAGTTTCTGGAGGAGGCGGTGCTCGATAGCCCCGTCCCGAACCCTAGCCCGAGGGGCGAAGCGGGAGGGACGATGAGGGGAGCTGGAGGTGTGGTGCCGGTTGATGTTAAGCAGCCGCAGCTGTCGGCGGCGGCGGGGACGAGCGCGGTGGTGGACCCAGTGGAGTACAACGCGATGCTCAAGCAGAAGCTGGAGAAGGACCTCGCCGCGGTCGCCATGTGGAGGGTATAGCCATTCTCCTCCCTGTAGTTCTCGAGGGCTACTCATTCAGCAATGTTATACCGTATTCATCGAATGTTTGGGGAGTATTTAGATCGGCCATTAAATTGCCGCTTTTTTATAGGCTCATGGCGTCCATGGTCTTGCATGCGTTCTGTTGAGTGTCGGTGCTCGGCTATATGGATAGTATTTAGGATTGTGTACAAGGCACAAAATGGAAGATTCATATAGGCCTTGGTGTGGAGATTGTGATGTAACCGATCATCATGTATTCTCACTAAATCCGCGAGACTCTGGTTTGTGGGCAATACTTTTGTATGGTTGCTTAAATTGTGCATTGCCGTTTTAGTTTTGGCAATATGCACTTTCTGCAAGTATTTGAATGCTCCATGCGTATAACTTGTTTGATAGTCAGTTTTCGAGGTGCTGGTGCTTAGTTGGGGGATGTAAGCTTCATTTGTCTTTTGTATGTTGCTGTTGATTTTCCAATAAATGGGATTAGCCTATTTATGTGCTCCAGAATATGATGATCACTGGCCTTCATGTGTTTGGAATATAATATTTGTTGATCAGAACTTTATGCTTTGAGTTTTTCCTCAGCTGTGTTGGTAGGCTCTTGTCATCTCGCTGTTGGCTTATAAGCCGCAGCCAAAATTCAAATTTTCAATCTTAATTTTGAATTTGATAATGAGGTTTCTTCATCGTGAGAAAGGCCCGGAGCCTTCCCGGCTAGCATCACAAGTTGTGAGCTAGCCGGTCCGGGTTCGAGCCTCACTCCCTCCTTAATACAAAAATCAATCTAGTCCTTCCTAGATTGGTCCCATTTTTTTTTAGGTTTCTTCATCGTGGTCTGTTTTTCAGCCTTGGATTTCAAATCACGAACAATACGGATGTAAAAGTTTTACCCATAAGTTATTTTTTGTTGCTTCGTTCATGTGCTACGGCTTACTAAATGCGTGGCCATGTCCCATTTTACGCTGATAGTTTATTATTTGCAATTAAAGGTTTTGTTTACATTAGACCTTGTTATATTGAAATGACAGCTAGAGCAACATACACTGATTGGTTTATCCTATAAACATTTATGCTATTTTGTTCAATTTATTACACCAGCTTATGCCATTTTCATCTTCAGGCCTCTGGCACAATGCCCCCTGAGCGTTCTGCAGCTGGTTCGTCCTTGCTAAATTCTGATGTTTCACACATAGGCACTTCTAATTCCATTGCAGGTACTTGTCTGGTTACATCCTTAAATAGCTATGTAACGGCCCAAATATCCTGCAAGATTGCATGGGGCTAAATTATAGTTCCTTTGATATAAAGTTTAGTTGTATTGACTGTCATATCTTCAAATAATTCTGAAGCTATGAATAAACAAGTACCGCATTTGCTTTGTGATTCTTAGATTATTATAATTGTTACACTTCTTTTGCTGTAGTTGCCATCATAATATTCCAGTAGATAGGGTTATGTTTTCTTGGAGTTTCTTTAAAACATTCCATTGCGAACTGCTGGCAGGCTGGCAGTATTGTTTGTTGTTGACATTACCATGAATGGAAAACATCCTTTTCTGAGTGCTCACAAGGAAACATATTTTCATCAATACACCTTGAATCTTAGGATCTTGCAAGGACGTGCAGGCTTTAGAATTGACTAGTGCTTAATAATAATTGTTACACAGTTTGTCATGTGGTGAAACATAGAGAAAACTGTAGTGCTACATTTGATTTCTAATATTTTATGTCTGGCTTTACTATGCTCTGTTTGCACCATGGGCACATATATCAGGCAATGCTACTCCAGTTCAAAACAAGCTAATTGCCACAAGTGGAGGATTGGGTTCACAGCTGGTACAGAATATTGATGTCCTTGTAAAGCAACCCACCAGCTCTTCATCAAGGGAGCAGTCAGATGATGATGATATGGAGGGAGAAGCCGAGACCGCTGGAAGTGGGAAGCCTACTGATCAAAGATTACAACGAAGGTGATCTTTTGTTGCTTGCTCATAACATAGATGCACCTAATTAACCTGTCTCGCCATGCATGCACGCATGCATTCCATTTTCACCTTTGCCCTTTCAGTTGCAATTCCATTTTAATTTGGTTGCCCTTCAGTCTACTACTGTGTTGTGTATATGATCTTTGTTTACCTACCTATTAGTTCGCTATAAGCTGGACATCAGTGCTTGTACCTACCATGTTAGTTCTCTGTATGGCAGACGTCAGTGCTTTTTTTACCTACCATATTAGTTCGATGTACGCCAGACATCAGCAGTGAGTGTCTCCAGCACAAAAGGAATTTGTATGGCCCATTCTACATAGCTCTTTGCTCGTCTTGTGTATTGACGTAAGGAGAGTTAAATAGGAATTCACATTAGATTCCTTACACCATAGTTTTTTTAAAACTGGTCATAGCAAGGGTAGTTAGATTGTTACCAGATTCGTTCGAGGGAGCACCAACAACCCCCCCCCCCCCCC